>OZ024832.1:3949997-4549997 GCA_964016985.1 Anodontia alba | reverse complement strand
ATTTATACTGAAACAATATGTCTTATTTCTTTATGATGGATTCTGCCTCATCTTCCTGTATTATATAGCGTAAATACCTTGACTCATGTCATTACGTAAACACGCCTATTCAAATATATGGAAAATTTCACCTCCTAAAACTGAAAATTTTCATATAAAAAAAACTCTGACATTTTTTATATTTCTGCTCAAAAACATAGATTGTGGGTACTCGTTAGAACTGCCTCGCCTGCTCAAAACATAGATTGTGGTACTCGTTAGAACCGCCTCGGCAAGGCTCCTGTAAAGTCCCCAGTTTTACTCTATAAAAAGTGGGGTTTCAGGGGGGTCAAAATTATATAGGCATGTTTTCGTGATGGGTGGATTCTGCCTCATCTTCCTGTATTATAAAGTGAAAATACCGTGGTTTATATAGCACCAGATAAGAGGAATACCCCGGTTATATTTTGTGTATTTCACACCATGGCACTTTTCATGAGCACCACATTATATGTTTTCGTGGAGAAATGAGAATTGTCTTAATTGCGAGCATAGCTCGCGGGCTCCGTAGAGAACGGGTGGCGAACAGCGTCAGTGCTATAGTAGGACACTGGATTAAGAAAAAGTTGCATATGTTAACATTCGAATTATTTGTGTGAATTTCGATAAAATTTATCAGAGACAGGCGCAGCCTTGTTACATGCATGTATGCTTCCAATCTTTTTGTCGTTCATGCTTTATAATGTTTACACCAAACAAAAATCCAATCATTATACCCCCGGCATACGAAGTATATAGGGGATATATAGTTTTCGTCTTTTCCGTAATAATGTGTGTGTGTGTGTGTTTGTGTGTCTGTGAGTAAACTTTTTTTTCCATCAAAGATTTCTCCGGAACTTCTGCACCTAGGTTTTTTTTTAAATTTGGTACAAACAGAGGGCATGACTTGTTGTATTGTGTAAGAGAGAATTAGCATCTTCATACCTGTCGTTCCCTTTATTTGTCCATTTTTTCTTTCTCTCAAATAGATTTTTTCGTCACAGATTTCTCGGATCCTACGAGAGCCAGTGTCTTCCAATTTTGTATACACCTACAGAGGGTTGAAGTTTATTGTGTAAAAGAAAACTACGATGCTGAAATCTAATTTGCCTTCTTTTTTTTCCTTTTTTTGTTCCATTTCTAACTCCAATGTTATGCATAGGGGAATTTGTGTCAAAGATTTCTCTGGAGCTACTGCACCTAGGGTTTTGAAATTTGGTACAAACATTGGGTATGACTTGTTGTATTGTATAGGAGAGAATCAGTATCCTCATACTTATCATTTCCTTTATTTGTCTTTTTTTTTTCTTTTTCTCAAATAAATTTTTTCGTCCCTGATTTATCAGCTCCTATGAGAGCTTCGGTTGAGTCTTCAAACTTTGTATACACATATAGAGGGTTGAAGTATATAGTGTGAAAGAAAATCATCATGCTGAAATTTATTTTGCCTTTTTCTATTCCTTTTTTCATCTCTCACTCCAATGTAATCATATGGCAATTTTTGCCAAAGATTTCTCAGCAACCATCCACCTACGATTTTAGAATTTGGTAAAACATTTTGTATGGTTTGTTGTATTGTGTTATAGAGAATCTGCATCCTCATACTTATCATTTCCTTTATTTGTCCATTTTTTCTTTCTCTCAAACAGAATGTTTCATCACACAATTTTCAACTTATGTAAGAGCCAGTCTTTAAAATTTGTATACACCTACAGAGGGTTTCAGTATATTGTGTAATAGCAACCAACCAACGAGTTGTTGCCGCGAAGCGGCAACAACGAGAGTTGGTTGCTTTATGGTAGTATTCTGTTCTATTCAAAAATTGCTATACTAAGACTGATTTTTTTGTGTAACCGGAAATTGTGAATATGAACCTTTAAATACGTCACTTCCGTTTTCAGCGTTTGTTTACAATCACCCGGTGACAGCAACTGTTAAACCTAACAGTTATCACATTTCCATACTAAAAACAAATAAAAATCAGGCACAGGCGAGATTTTAAGGTAAGAATATAACACACATTAGTTTTGTCAGTTTTTTCGGTGGTATTCCAGAAGAACGTATACCTTGCGCGCGCGCGACGTGACATCCGGTTGAAACGAAAGTAGAAAAAGCTCCACTGATATCTGAGCATTATCGCATATCTAGAGTGACAATAATAGACTTTCCAAACAGTCCTCAACGGTAATTTGAGGGGGATTTGGGTTTTACGACCCTTACAAGAATATTTCACTTAAATCGAGCTGACCGTTCATCAAAAGTGGGCGAAAATCGGAGAACCTGCAGAAAAAGAAAAACAGCTGACCATCCATAATCAGAACTTGGCTTTCCCACATATGACCCAAGGGAGGCTCGAACCGCAGCGCTGAGAAACCTAATGGATTAAGAGTCGGTTCTCTTATGCACTAGGCTACGGGGGCCCGTGGGGTGGGGGAGGGGGGGGGGGGGGGGGGGGGTGAGCATTCCAGCTGTCAGATTCAACATTATCTCAGTAGACCTTGATCTTATTCAATCCAAGTACTTTTTCTGGCCAAAGAATGTACACAATACTAGTTAACTGCTTAGAGGACTAAGCCTGCCCAGTAAACATGTGGTTACTGTGCTTTCGACATCTTTCAGAAAGTCATTTTTTGCTTGGCGCTTTACACAGAAGAAGTAAATTTGCAAATTTTTGTCATGATTTAATGCAAAACCATTTGTCTTAACTACCTATGTACAAAAAAAATTATTCTAGTCATTGGTTTTTAAAAAATCAAATATTTTCACTTTTTCACATAGTAAAAATGAAGCCAAATCATGCAGAAGTCTATAGGGTAGGTAACTTGGAGCCATATTTTCAACCAGTCCCACTTGTTCAATTTTTCTGAAATTTTCACAATATTGTTGTAAAACATCAATAATTCAAATTCAGCAAAGAAAATTAAAAAATATTTTCTTAGACAAACATTCCAAAAAATCACTTTACTATAGAAATTGCATAGGTCAGACCAACTTTTGGCCATAACTTTAATTTTTGTGTAAATATTTTAGAACAAAACACAGAAATATAAAAGACAAATGGTTTCTGATAAGATATGGTCAATCAGAACAAAATATTTTCATTTAAAATAAAACGCCAAGCAAAAAACGTCTTTCCAAGAGATGTCGAAAGGACAGTAGGTAAACTGACCACGCTCGACATGACCCCATTGGGTTGACTGGGCCGTAAAACCTCAACACAAACAAACCAAGTACTGTTAACTAACACACAGATTTACTTTTTTTTTAAACAATCATCACTTAACATGACTTTCCACAATAATGTTTCAGGCCATACTTATAAATATGTTGATACTCTAGCATAAACTTCAGACCTTCCATACCCTACATCATTGACTATTTCACTGAATGATACTCCAAATATTAAGCATTTTGTGACAAATTTTGATTTTTATGCTTAAAATTGTAAGTGAAAACTGATTTTCTTCAAAATCAGCTGTAATGTTAGTCATTTCTCATTAATTTTAATGTGGCATAAATTTAAGAAAGCTTTGTTTTCATACATGTATTATTCTAAGAAGGTGAACGGAATCATGAGAACATGCCATAGGTCTGGGTTTACTCTGTCGCTGACCAATATTCCGGTATACTCTCCATGTGACAGACCACTATACTCAAGGTTACTGACTGATACGCCAGCAGGGATCAATTTTAGCACTTGCTAACTTGCTAAATGCTGGTTAATTTGATCAAAAAGCAAGCTGCAATTTCCATCACTTGCTAACTCTAGCAAGTTGGAAAATTTTTCTTTAATTGGCTGAATCTGAGGCATTGTTGCAGAAGTTTTGCAATTTCTTTTCCAAAGGCAGTAACAATATTTTTCTTACTTTACCCGTAAAGCAGGTTTTGACATTACATGCAAACTGTCTAAACCTGTTTTCTGGGAAAATAAGAAAAATATTCTAAAATGTCTGCTGTAATTTTACCCAGAGTGCTAAGATTTAAAGCCACATTTAACAGTATTTACAAGTGTGAAAAAGCAAGTTGGGACAAATAAATATTTGATTTCTGTTTCTGTTACATTACAGTATTTACCCATAGTATTCAGACACCTCAACTCCTTACCATACTTAACTAAAATTTGAACAAGTACAACTTACTACCCAATGTTGTATGGCTGTAACGATACAGTCAGCTCACGATACGATATGTACCGCGATACTTGCCTAACGATTTGATACATATCACGATACTACTTTCATGCATAAGTCCAGGAGGTCGCGGGACCAACCCCGGCCGAGGTCGGCAACATTCTTTCGCGGGGATTGATCATGAAATATTTTCTACGGTCATTCTCTCCCTTCCGCTGATTCAAGAAGGGCAGTTGTCAGTTTCTGGCGAAAGAATGTGCACAATACTGGTTAACAGCTTAGAGGACTAAGCCTGCCCAGTAACCGTGTGATGAGGTAAACTTCGCGCTCGACATGATCCCATTGGGTTGACTGGGCTGTAAAACCTCAACACAAACAAAATTCATGCATAAGTCAGAGGTTGAAAGTTTTGATACTCTTGGAAAACAGGTTCAAAACCATCTCAGAGGTTCATTATTGTGTAAAAATGCCTGTGTAAGATGACCCATTTTGTCATATAAGTGATCAGTGTATTTCAGTAACAGTTTAGATCTTTGTAATTTGTTATAAAAATGGTCTTGAAATATGTTAAAGCTACTATTTTCTTTGGAAATTGTACTTTTGGGCATATCGTCAGGTATTGCGATACTAGCCCCACGATGCAATACTCGTATCATGAGAAAAAGTATCGTGATACGATACAATTTTAATGAATCGTTACGCCTCTACAATGTTGTATCTAATAATACCTGAATGAGTGGCAAACAGTGTATACCCTGATGAGACACCACATTTTCATCTGGGTCTACACTGTTTGCTCAGGCCTGTCAGGGCAAGGTAAAGTGCAGTAAAGTATAACATATGGTAAGAGTCATGCTGAGACGACAGGAAAATTATGACCAAATCTTCAGTGATTACTAATCGATCATTGATCACAATGGCAGGACTGATTATCATGTTAATCATCTTTTCAACTTTGATTAGCCAGCCCTATGCACAGCACATAAATTATAACAAAATATGTGCAATGCATTCCAGAATATGTGCACAGCACATACTAGAATATATTGCTCAACACATACCAAAGTATGTGCATAGTACATAACTTATGCAAATAGTACCATATGTGAAAGGTCAGTATAGGTCTGCCGGCATTAGCATTGCAGTACAGTTGATCGTTATCTGGACCTTGCTTATCTCGAATAACCGCTTATCTCGAAGTGAAAATCTTGTCCCTGGCTAAACATGAAAATCTTACAACAGGTTAAAAAATATTGTTGAAAAGAGGAGAAACTGGTCCACAATATCCACAATATTTTCAATATATCTCTAAACTAAAAAGTCCAGTTACATATAAATTTGCTAAATGTGGTTGTTGGAATTATGTTTTCCTCACTTCTGCAAATCTGATATGTCGAGCTATGGATATCTCAAAGTATTTCAAAGAGTCCCTTGGAATTCGAGATAACGAGAGTCAACTGTACATATAATTAACAACACAATTTAAGTATCTTAATATGTTAAGCAAAATTTAGCTTCAAGCCACCATGTTTATTATGTTAAAAGGATTTAACTGACATAAGGTGACATTTAATTTAAGTGTGGTCACTGTGGTGATATTTTTCAGGAATTCTATTCGGCCTACAGCGAGCCACTGAAGACCTTCATGACACTGGAACTGAAAGGGGATATGCCAGAAAAGACCATCACATAGATCATTGATGACATGCTCAGTTTTGTTCAGGAATGGTAAGCAGAAATATCTTATATGTAAATCCCTTTTCACTTTATGATTTTATAAAATGAACCATGCATCACTTTTTAGACCCCGTCACACAATAATGGCGGGGTTTTATGGTTTCACGTTGGACGTTAGTGTGTCTGCATCCGTCTGTCACACGTCCGTCCATCCATATTTTGTGTCCAGATGGTTTCTTGAGTAAACATCAGTGGATTTTCACAAAACTTGGTATGTGTATTGATATTGTAGAGCTCTGGTTTGGAATTGCTAATGCGCAAATTTCATCAAACTTCGACAGAGTTATCTGCCCGAGACACGCCCATATTTTCGTTTCCTGACAATAACATGTAAATGTCAGGGGATTTAACAAACTTGGTTCATGTATTGATATTAAAGAGCCCTGGTTTGGGATTGCTAATGGGCAAATTTTGTCAGTGTTTGACAGTTATCTGCCCGCAGCACGATTATGGTGGGGTATTATAGTTTAACATTATGCATCCATATAATAGTGAAAAACCTGAAGCTTTGCTGTTTTATCCCTATAGGTGAATGGATACATCCAAAAGACATCACCCTGCCATTGAAGTGTTTCCTCCCCTTTCAATGGGGGATTACTCTTAAAGGAAAGAAATTGCTTTTACCCACTGGAGCAATTTTTTTTCCTTTAACAGTACACCCCTTCTTTGAAAGGTTTCACCCTATATGAACAACAGACTAATAAGAAAAACATATCCTTTTTAATTGCAGGTTTTCCATCTTCAAAGTGGAGCCCCAGAGGTGTTTTTTCTGCTTTCCAGTACCAGCTGTTAGTCAGTGATAAAACCAGCCTCTCTAGATATGGGAATTGGATTTGTGCACTCTGCACCAACATCTAAAAGACATTTTACATGCTGACCAGGATGAGTTAATCCAACAGCAGTATAATTATTACTATATTAATAAAATGAACAGAATTACAAATAATGAGCAGAACTGTCTTTGTGCATGTTAATGAACTTGGCTACTACTGGACCGGACCTGATGAGTTCAATCCAAATACAGGGTGCCCACTGGTCAGGGAAATCTTACTTTTTCTTCCAAGGTCAGGGAAAAGTCAGGGAATTTTGCGAAATGATCAGGGAAATTTTAAATACTAAGAAAGTCAGGGCAATTCCTAATTTTGGCCCAAACTTGTTAGGCTATGGCAGGTATTTTATCCATTTTGAGTGACTGAAAGTCTTGTATTTTTTTTTTTTTTTTTTGCTCACTCGGCATTGCTACAAATTAATGCTCATTCTAGAAAATGAATGCCCAAAATTTTGACAATATTTTATTTTTTTACTGAACAATTAGGGCGGTATATGTATATGTGTTAAAATAGAATGAATCATTTATTTTCTGCAAGATGAGAAAAAGTCCATTAAATTTTCAGCATTTTGGTCAGGGAAAAATAGAATTGGGTCAGGGAAAAGTCAGTGAAATGTCAGGGAATTTTAATTCTGACTGAGGGTGGCCACTCTGAAATAGCTCAATAAGCCATTGGCTTAACTCTGATGCAGGGTTTCAACATATTAATGGACCTACTTCAAAGACATTGTAGATGAATTACCATTGTAAAAACTATATTCACTGAAGTGAGACTGCTAACTTATGACATTCTTTTGTCAAATGAAAGAACTGTTTATATGAAATCTTTTCATTGCAGAAAGTGTCATTGTTACATGTAATAACTAGGTCTTGAAATTTGCACTTGTCAGCTAATATTTATGAGTAGATGTTCTTTAAGGGCAAGTGAAAACAAATCAAACAGCTTGCCCAACAGGACAGGTATGTTTTTTCGCAGTAAGGGTAAATAGTGAAAACTTTGGATTACCTAGCATAATTACAAAGTTCTAAAAGTCACTCCAAAATGTCACAAAAAGATGTCAAAATCTGCTGACAAGTTAAAATTTCAATTCTGGAAGGTGTCTGTTAGAGTTTACTATTCCGCAGCAAAACAGCAACAGTAAACCCCACTTCAATACGTGAACTAAATTCCATGACTTTATGGACAGGTTTGTTTTTAGTACCAAATATAAGACTAAGGATTAGTACAGCTTAAGGGCAAGTAACAATTTGAGGCCACTTGCCCTACAGGAGGAGTTTGTTCAAGAAAATAATTTTGAGCCCTGAATAATATAACACGAGATAGTCCAGTGATGAAAATTTGTAGAACTGCAGATTTTTTTTTTTTTTTTTTTTTTTTTTTTTTTTTTGTTGTTTTTTAGCTCACCTGGACTGAAGGCTCATGGGGAGCTTATAGGGTGGTAGTCCATTCTTCATCCTTCAGTCATCAGTCAGTACCTCAGTTATATCTGCAGTCTGCAGGCCGATCTAAATCATTTCTCATCTATAGCATGCCTTATGTGGAGCTTCACTTTTCATGGTAACCCAATGAAAACCTTGGATGCTATAGCAACCAAAAAGTCCCATACACATATTGTGGTGAAAATGTCCAAGCAGCGTGCAACAGCGACTTTGTTTTATGATCAGATCTATATCAAACTTGCTATAAATGAAGCTGGACATAAATCTTGCACAAGTTTTCAACCAGATCAGACTACTTGCATGAGTTACCTGCTCTTTCAGACTCACAGAGATGTAATATGGCAAAAATATAGTCTGGCTGATAGACTTCATTAAACTACATGTATCTCAAAAACTATTGAAGCTAGAGCTTTGAAACTTGATGAATAGACTGGTAGTGATGAGTAGACGATCTGATTAACTTTTGAAATAAATTTAAAAAATTACTTCATGAGTTATGGTCCTTTGTAATTTTGGACATTTTTACCTTGTCAGCAGAAATATTTAAAAAATTGTTGGAGCTAGAGCATTGAAACTTATTAAATTGATTGATAATGATGAGTAGATAACCGGATTTTTTTGAATAAATTCTAAAAATTGTTCATGAGTAATGGCCCTTTGTAACTTTGGGCATTTTTTCCTTGCCAGCAAAATATCTCTCAAACTTTTTCCCTTGCCAGCAAAAGATCTCAAAAACTATTGAAGCTAGCGCCTCATAACGCGATGAATAGATTTGTAGTGATTAGAAGTTGACCTCATTAACTTTTAAAAACGTTTAAGGAATTATGACCCTGTGTAGATTGGGCCATTTTTACCTTGTATTATCTTTAGAGGCAAGTAATGGTTGGGTGGGGGGTGGGGGGGGGGGGGGGAGCATAGTGTCTTTTTTTTAAACACAATTTCTAGTTATCAAATTGTTCATCAAACGGGCAGGTAATGAGGACAGTCATAAAGCCTTGGATGAGTTTGAGTTTGTCTAGTGGATTTGCACCAAGATTGTTCAATTTATAAGCCTGGGGGTTGTTTGTTTAGAACCGTCATGTGTCTTTTTAAAATAAAATTTATAGAAAAATCTTGAACAGTCTAGTTTTGTGAAACTTCGAAATTACATGTAAGTATGTAAATCTGTTAAGCTCAGGTGAACACTACAGACCAGTATTGTTCTCTTTTTTTTTTTTTTTTTTTTTTTGTTTTTTTTGTTTCATAGAATGACAGTGGATGGAATCACTGTTCTGTTGATAATTCTTGTAAGAATCACCATTGAACAGTTTCATTTCTTTATTTGTATCAGGTTTCATCACTGAGTTATTACTGCGTGTTAAAAGGCACTAACTGCAATGAAAAGACTTCTATAAACGGTTCTTTCATATGGCAAAAGAATTATACATGTGTCATGTCTTATTATCTTATACTTGGCACCATCAGTAGTCTAGTCCTATAATCTTTTATGGAATTAAAAAAAATAAAAAAAAATATTTGTTCACTTTCCTTTGCTAAAATAATCTGTAGAAAAGAGAAGCGTTTTATGATAATAATTCTGGAGTTTATCCAATTCTTAACTGTTGAAATTCTTATTTACAAAGAATTAGTTTATTCTCTTATAGATTACTTCTGTTATAAATGAGATACAGTAACCTTGCATGTGAATCCAGGAACTGTCAGTCACTGCTTCCCTCATCTACAGATGAGTTTTATTTCAATGCAGCATAATGCTATCACTTAAGAACTGTCTGTATTCGCAGAATGACAGATTGGTTTGCACATATTGCCATAATTTGTGACTAGTTTAAAATTCATTTGGACAAGTGTTTTTTATAGGTCATTTCATTGTTTTTTATGGTGGCTCGTTTGGGTTAAAACCAATTAAATACAGATATCTATATTTAAAATGCAGATATCTGCATTTAAATAAAGGTATCTGCATTTAAATGCAGCTACCTACATTAAATGCACATATCTGTATTTCAAATACAGAGTATTTATATGTATTTGAAATGCAGATATCTCTTTTTGGTTCTTTAATGGACATGTCTGAATTTGAATCATAGATATCTGCATTTTAATTACAGATGTCTGCGTTTCAAATGCAGATATTTCTATTTAAGTAAGATATAAGTACATTTTAGAAACTTGGGTAACTGTTTTTGAAATACAAACATCTTTATTTGAAATACAACTATCTCTAATTGAAATATGGATATCTATGATTATTATTCAAATAAAATATATCTGCCGTTCAAATAGAAATGCCTGTATTTCTAATACAGATATCTGTATTTCAAATACAGAAATCTTTATTTATAGAAACTACAGATAATTGTAATTTTAAATGCAAAGTTCTCTTAAGAACCTGATTATTTTCAACTTTTATTTTCAACATAATTAATAGTCCCTTGCAGCCTACTAGGCTTCCCTTAAACTCGGACAACAGCAGGTAGCTCAGTGGTGAGTCCAATAGCCTCAAGTGCTGGAGGTACGTTCAATCTCGGCCATTTGGTGAGAGAAAAAAATAATAATAAATGGAATCCGAACACGCTTTTCTTTGTGATTTGCAGGGATGACATAATCTGTGCAGTCTTGCTGGGGCCCTCTCTGGCTTCTGCATGGAAAATCAAGTACCCATGTGCAGGTTAAAGAACCATACATTCGGTTATCTAAATAATTACTTGTGGACCTTCATTCTGCAACCCAGAATGTATTATGTATACCTGCCCTTTATGTGATAGAACTGTCCAAAAACTGGTTCTCTTAAATACATGTACTGAAAAATCGCATGATTATAGAAACATACGGAAAATGAAAAGTTATCCAGGGTAAGATAAAAATTGAGATTTCGCACGCTTTTGATGTGCACTGGTTGTATAGGGATCAAGAGGTACACCATCGTTAAGGTTAACATCACTGAAGTTAATGCTGTCATTACGCATCACAGAAATGTTATCAAAATATGAAAGATGTCAACAATCAAAGGGATTTGACTTCAGATATGATACAAAGTATGCAAGAAAAAGAATCTTTCGTGCGTTACAGGTAGATCGAAATATCCGTCCCTCGAGATCACAGTCTTGCATCAGTCGGCAAGCCTGAATTTTTCTGTCTACCCCTCACACCCATGATAGATTCCTAAAATATATTTTACACATTCTCTTTCTCTCTTTTTTTGTGCTCCTCTTAAAGGAGCGATTGATTTGACTGTAAAGACATAATGGTTTGAAATCTTGAGCATCTTAATTAGTTTTTTTGTGGTCTGCAGAGGCGGGAAATGTGCTTCCCAAAATATTGTAACCAGTGGAACAGTGCATGTGAAAATACGCGTAAGAGTAAATAAGGATATCTTTTTCAACCATAAATAATGATATCTGTAATGAAATGCAGATTATCTGTACTTGAAATGCAGATATATGTATTTAATTTAGAAATAAAGATATCTGCATTTCAAATACAGGTATCTGCATTTGCATCAGGAAAACATGCCTATATAATTTTGACCCACTTAAACCCCAGTTTCATATAGTAAAACTGGGGTATACCAGGGTATACATTATTTTTGCTTAAAACCATAGATTGTGCGTATTCGCGAGGCGGTTCTAACGGGTGCCAACAATCTATGTTTTGAGCAGAAATATGAAAAATATCAAAGATTTTTATCTGAAGATTTTCAGTTTTTGGAGATAGAAGTTTCTATATATTTGAATAGGCGTGTTTTCGTAATGGCATTAGCGATGTCTGTATTTTAAATGCAGATATCTGAATTTCAGCTACACAAGATGTATCTCTCTTTGAAATGAAGATATCTGTATTTTTAAATGCAGATGTCTCTAATACAAATGCAGATTTCTATGTTATGATTGAAAATAAGAGATGTCTGCATTTCTCAAGTACAGATATCTGCATTTCAGTAAGAGGTATCTCAATTCAATTACATATAGCTGCATTTTAATTAGAGATATTTGTAATAACAATGAAATAAAGATATCTGTGTTTATTAGCAGGTATATCTGTATTTGAAATGCAGGTATCTAAATTAAATGGACAAAACCACAAACAGGTTGCCATAGATTTTGCCATGCTTTGGCTCAGTTTAGTATTGGGAAATGTTGTGAGAAATTATGCTGGAACTGGAAGTAGTCACCCGCTAAACTTATACTGAGGTCACTCAGTGGGAACTTATTCATTGTACTTGGATGGAAATGCCTTTTCCCGCCTTTTAATACAGTCTTAAATCACTAAAAAAATGCATGCTTCTGTATTATTGAATTTAAAAAACCTGTTGAGGAATACTTGTAAATAAGATGCACCCGCATCCACCCTCACCACCACCCCGCAAATTGTTGAAACTTAAAAGTCCATTTCTATTTATTTATTACTTTATTTTTGGAAAGTCACAAATTGGTTGGTTGCTCATTAGGTTGCACCTATTTCATATTATCTCTGATGGCTATGGCCGGGGGTATGTGAGCTTTGCTCACTATCTGCTATATTTCAAATTCAATTGTTGTGACAGGAAGTTGAAAGCTGTAAACATAGACTGGTTCCTAGCGAGATGATGATGGTGACTATTTGTACGGCCGTTGTGCAAATATGCGTAAGATTCTGTGAGATTCCCAGTATCTACACAGTCAGTGTCACGGGTGTAATTAAGTGGTCAGATGCTATGCAGTGCCTATTTTCATATTATGTTTTGGTTGAAAAGGCACCTGAGCGTCTGATATGGATATGCGGTATACATTTCACATATTGTTGACTGCTAGTATCGTGATGATCGTTCTTGAGGTAAAAACCGGTACCAGTGCCCGAGCGTCACGGAAGAATGTCTTCAATAAAATGAGAGAAAATATACCATATTTGCGCACAGAAAAAGTAAATATGGGCTGACACATGAGAAAAGGGCATTTATTTTACTTCAGTTTATGCTCTTCAAATGCGCGTGCGCAGCCAACTAATAGGACTAGACCCATAACTTCTTGATTTTAGCTACCTGAAGGTCTCATCTACATGTCTGCGAGCAGCAAAGGCCCTGGCGAGACTAGGTTTATGCGCAGGCTTGCTTCAGCCTGTCCTGGTTGCCTATGCAATAAGTACATTTTTCTGATGAGATGGCTCAATTATGGTGCATCACGAAAACACGCCTATTCAAATATATTGAAAATTTTACCACAAAAAAAATGAAAATTTTCAGTTAAAAATTCTGATATTTTTCATATTTCTGCTCAAAACATAGATTATGGGTACTCGTTAGAACCGCCTCGGCGAGGCGGTTCTAACGAGCACCCACAATCTATATTTTTGAGCAGAAATAAGAAAGTAATGTTTACCCGTGGAAACCCCAGTTTTACTATATAAAAGTGGGGTTTACGGGGGTCAAAATTATATAGGCGTGTTCTCGTGATGATACATGTACCCAGAAAAGGTCACAACCACGGAACAAAGGCCTTCCAAGGCACCGGATAAGGGCTAAATGACATAAAACGACATCATCAGTAATCACAGCACTAACAGCACTTGTGGGACAACCGTCTCTGAGTTTAGACTGAAAAAATGGTTCTGAACGGGGACTTGCGACTGTTTCATTTACCACTTAATTTCCTGTAATTTAAGCAAACAGTGCAGAGCCTGATCAGGCGCCGCGTTCTGTGGCATCTGATCTTGATCTACACTGTTTGACAGTGTCCCAAATGTTCCAATCCAGGTTTTACAGTTAACCCTCAATCAACAGCTCTCTGGCGTTACGGTGACAAGAGTAGCGCGGCTATGAATAACCTTTACCTGGATTTAGTCTGACGCGCTGTCTGATTACATTGGTCAATGATGATCACGTGGACCTAAAGGAAATTTTGACGTTTGTAGACTATGGCTCGACTGTAAACAATCGACCGAAAAACGGCAACATTCTTTCGTGGAGATTGATCATGAAATATTTTTATGGTCATTCTCTCCCTTCCTCTGATTCAAGATGGGCAGTTGACAGTTTTTGGCGAAAGAATGTGCATACGTACTGGTTAACGGCTTAGAGAACTAGCCTGCCCCGGAAAAAGTGTGGTTTGGTAAACTGACCGCGCTTGACATATTCTTCATGGGTTGACTGGGCCGTAAAATCTCAACAACGTTTCAGCTGGTTCCGGCTACAGATCTAAGAGGCCCTGACGTATAAAAAGTAGAAAGTGATAAACTTGCCACTTATATTCAGTCTACGAGGATGCTGACCTTAATTTCTATTATATAATCAACGACCTAGCGAAGTCCGGTAAACATACAAAACAGCGTCCCAAACGTCATTTCAACGTCGCAGGCGCCATCTAAATGACGTTTTGGGACGTTGTTTGTTTACCCGAAACGTTCCTGAATAACAGTGGTACAAATGCATTTTCCTCAGCTTTAAAGCAACTCGAATTGTTGCAGTATCACCGGAAATCATTACTGGGCCGCGCTGAGCGAAAACCTGTCTTCGGGCATATGCGGAGAGCAAAGCCCCAGATCAGCCTGCGCATCCGCACAGTCTGATCAGGGCCTTTCCTCTCCGCTAACAGAATCATTGGATACTATAGAATGCATGAATAGAGAGCAAAGACCCGGATGATACTTTGCGCATGCGCAGGATGAATCTGAATGTGCATTTTGCTCATGCTCGAAAACACATTTTCGCTTGGCGCGGCCCATTTAAAGTGGCTACTTACCCAATTTTTAAAACTAATTATTCAATAAGTGAAAGGAAGCCAAAGGCGAACAATTAAGGGGTAATAGATACACATTCAGGGAGGCAACTCTGACAGCTTTTGTTTTGGTCTTCCTGTTAAGAAGGGGTCTACTAAAAGAGGAAAGTAAGGAAAGTATGTTCTATTCTTGGAAGCAAAGTCTTTCCTTTGAGAGTATTTGTTTAGGAGAGGCTTGGTGTGCAGAAAAGCAAACGAGAAGTGACAAAAGGTTGTTTTCCTTGTTAAAAAATGGGAAATCTACATTCCCAGCGGGCACACAACGTTGAAACAACGTCGATTCAACGTTGATTCAATGTCTTGACATTGAATCTTCGTTGAATCGACGTGCCTACTGGGCCATTTGTAGCCAGTTCCAAGGAAAATAACACTGTCAAAATTGTTTCCTTTTAGAGTATACCCTTTTTCAGAAGGGAAACAATTCAGAAGAGGACTGGTTCTAAGGAAAGCAAACAATAAGTCACAAAAGTCCCCTTGTCAATAAAAGCACCGCTAGCATAATACCCCGCTACAGCAATTATTTGTTTATGTATTAAAGTTGTCGTTGCGAAAATGTCTAGAAAGAAAATGACGGAGGGACAGATAACAATTCTAAACCAGATCTTGATAATATCAATGGACAGATAACAATCCTAAACCAGATTTTGATAATATCAATGCATATAGTTTGGTCAAAAGGCATTGTTATTTACTCAAGTTATCGTCCAGAAACGAAAATATGGGCCTGTCTCGGGCAGATAACTCCGTAGAAATTTGACGAAATTTGACCATGAGCAATTCCAAAACAGATCTCCTTAAGGTCAATACATATAGCAAATTTGGTTAAAAGACATTGTTATTTACTCAAGTTATCGTCTGGAAACGAAAATATGGGCGTGTCTCGGGCAGATAACTCTGTAAAAATTTGGCGAAACTTGGCCATTAGCAATTCCATACCAGATCTCCTTAATGTCAATATATATAGCTAGTTTGGCTAAAATCCTTTGTTATTTACTCAAGTTGTCGTCCGGAAAAGAAAATATGGGCGTGTCTCGGGCAGATACCTCCGTAAAAACTTGACGAAATTTGCCCATTAGCAATCCCAAACCAGATCTCCTAAATATCAATGCATATAGCAAGTTTGGTTAAAATCCCTTGTTTTTTACTCAAGTTATCGTCCAGAAACGAAAATATGGGCGTGTCTTGGGCAGATACTACTCCGTAAAAATTTGACGAAATTAGCCCATTAGCAATCCCAAACCAGATCTCCACAATATTAATGCACATGCCAAGTTTGGTGAAAATCCATTGATGTTTACTCAAGTTATCACCCGGAAACGAAAAACGGACGGATGGACGTATGACGGACGGACGGACACACGGACGTCCAACGTGAAACCATAATACCTCGCCACTTCTGTGTGGCGGGGTATAAAAATGGCGGAAAATCTACCCAGTAAACACACAACGTCACAATAACGTCTTTACAACGTCGCTGCAACATAGTGACGTTGCAGTGACGTTGTAACGACGTTATGGCGACGTTGTGTGTTTGCTGGGTACTTAGTGTATCAATTCACCTTAAGGTCGTTTCAGCCTGGGCATCCGTGTCTTCTAATCAGTACAACTGTTTCTTATAAGAATGTAGCATAATATTCACTGGTCAGGTAAGCGATTCGGCCTTTGTAATTCTCGTATTCTCGTGTGCTTAGACTCAGTAACCACACAACGTCGTAATTACATCGTTTCTACGTCGCAACGACGTCGAAACGATGTTATAACGATGTCGTGTTTACTTGGGATGGACATTTTCATTTGAAGCAACCTTGCTGTCAATTAACCTTATTTTTATATTTTGTTTTTTCAGCATACTAGTATACGAGGGGTCTTCAATAAATTATGTCACTCACTGACTTCCATCGACATAAATATTCATCGCATTTCGAGACAATTCCAATACCCATTTATATACCGATGACCTTTGATAGAGCTTTACAGTATTATATTATTTATCCTTAGTGTTCGAACTTAATGTAGTTCAGCCATAGTTAGGTTAAAGAAAACGAGCATCAAACAAAAACCGACTTCATGCACCTTCCAATTCACTCGTAATCCCAAGTCACCGTGGCGCTATATCATATGACTAAATCAGCCAATCGAGAAAAGTGGTCTTCGTGGAAGACTGAGCTGAATCATCTTTCCAATGCGCATGGAAAAAATCTAATGTTATTTCCTCAAATCTAAATGCTTTTGCAACCCTTTACACGGCTGGATGCGCTGGAAAAACACTTCGCTTCCGCGAGAGTTATCTCAAATACTGGGCGCGGCCATTTTGTTTTTATTGTTTTTTTGTTTTTTTTTTTCACTTTGATTGGTCAGTGAAAATTCTTTTCGGAAAGTGATCGTTGATAATCGGGAGTTTCCGTTAAAAGTAGGAATGAAATGGGCTATTTTATATTAGAAAACGACCAGTCCGTTAACCCATGTATGTCTAGTGGATTCTTCTACCACAGTTCTGTGGACCGGTCAGTTTCCAATAGCAGGGTGTCGCGTTCTGTGGCGCCTGATCTGTATCTGCACTACTCGCCAGTTACCCCTTTTTGGCGTCTCCAGATTAAAATTGGTTAAATTGGGGTCTCCAGATTAAAATGGGTTAAACTGAACAGTTTGGAGTAATTTGTGAAAATCGGTTGAGAAATTAGAGAGCTTGAAAAGCCAGAAAATGCTGTCATGGAAGACCCCATTTTTTGTGAGTAACTGACGTCATAACCGCCTGGTCAAATATGCCTAAAATATCCCTAAATATTAGTTTTCTTGGGAACTTCTTGGGGACTGCAAAAACGAGTTCGAATCAGCCATGGTGAACGAGTCATTGGTGTTCGGTGTTCATTGATGTTCTTACTGTACATGCAGCCGACTCATGGAAAAAATAAGTAAAAAAACGAACAATAAATAAAGAAAAAAAAAAACGGAAATCCATTACTACATAGTCAACGCTCGTTATCTCGAATTCCAAGGGACTCTCTGAAACACATCGAGATATCCGTACCTCGACATATCAGATTTTCAGAAATGAGGAAAAAATAATTCGAAAATCCACACTTAACACTTCGAGATATCCGTACCTCGACATATCAGATTTTCAGAATTGAGTAAAAAATAATTCGAACAACCACATTTAACAAATTTATATGTAATTGGACTCTTGAAAGAGATATTTCGAAAATATTGTGGAAAATAGGAGAAATTGCTCCTTACTTAGGAGCAAGTTCTCCTCTTTTCCACAATATTTTCGATATATCTCTAACTTCAATACATTCCTTAGGAGCAATTTCTCCTCTTTTCTACAATATTTTTTTACTTGTTAGAGTTTCATGTTTAGGCAGGGACAAGATTTTCACTTCGAGATAAGCGGTTATTCGAGACAAGCGAGGTCGAGATAACGAGAGTCAACTGTATATAAATGAAGTAACCCAGGAAATGTCACTATCATGAAGTAAAGCCTTCAGTCCCGAGACAATGGGCAATGAAAGAAGAAATGAACAATGACAAAACCAACAACAAAGTTGTAATAACCGACATATAGTAGAACCTCGATAATTCAAACTCCAATAATTCAAACTTCTAAATAATTCAAAATCATCTTGAAGCCCCAACTTAAATATATGTTTGCATTTTAACCCTCAATTATTCAAAGTCTCAATAATTCAAACAAAAACTGTTTGGTCCCTTGGACTTTGAATTATTGAGGTTCCACAGTACATAGCACTGCCGCTGGGGAACAGCATGGGAACGGCTAGCAGAAAAAACTACGGTGGGGGTGGGGGGGGGGGGGGGGCAAAGTTCGGGGAGAGACATGGGACATGTGAAACTGTCAGCATTGTAAATTGTTTAGACTCTAAATTGAAAAAAAAAAAAAGAAATCTCAAGTGCACCGTATGACTTATTATAACATATTTCCCTCAAGAAGCCATCCGCTGATCTTTCTTTTTAACCATTGTCATGCAGAATAAATAAAAATGCCATGCCCACTTCCAATTTTCAGCCAATCAGATTACTTGATCCAGGCTGTTGATATAGATTCACATACTGAATGACAAACAGTGCAGATCCAGATCAGTTGGCTTCTTCAGAAGCCAACTGATCTGGATCTACACTGTTTGCTAAGACAGGGCATGTCGTGTTCAGCAAGAGAAGGATTAAGTGTGCCCTATGACTGTGTATATGTCTCATATACGAATACGTAACAGATGTGTAATGTATACGTAAAGTTGTACGCATACGAAACATATGTGCTAGGTATGCGTACAACTGTACGCATATATAACACATTACAATTTTAATGTGTTTCGTCGTTTGCCTACAACTGTTCGCATATGTAACATGTGGACTATTTATGTGAAGCTTTCGTAGGATAGTACGAACCATACATATATGTAACAAATGATCATTACATGAAGAATAAGTCACTATATGAAAAGACACCCGACGATGGCGGGCCATCACATATCCTCGCAGTTGCAAACTTAGACCCTAACGACCTCTGCTTTGACCCTTCGTAAACAATGTTAACTGTATAATGGTCTACCCACTAGGTCACTGTGATATGCTACAAGAACATTTTCAAATAAAAAAAAATATTTTCCTTGTGCACCTCTTTAGTTGACCGCCCTAACCTCTTTGATCCCTACCGTGACTAGAGGTCACCCTGAGTGACTAGAAGTCATCCCTACCGTGACTAGAGGTCACCCCTACCGTGACTAGAGGTAGAATAGCTTACAGTAATCGTGTAGCTATCATTTAGCCACTCTGATATATGCTCTCTTTATTTATCATCTCGGTTGTTTTTAACATACAGTCGACTCTCGTTATCTCGAAGTCCAAGGGACTCTCTGAAATACTTCGAGATGCCCATACGTCGACATATCAGATTTGCAGAATTGAGGAACAAATAATTCGAACAACCACATTAATATTCACAAATGAATATGTAATTTGACTCCTGATGTTAGAGTTTTACTGAAAATATTGTGGAAAAGAGGAAAATTGCTCCTAAGGAGCAATTTCTCTTTTCCACAATATTTTGTTACCTCTTGTGAGATTTTCATGTTTAAACAGGGACCAGATTTCCACTTCGAGATAATTAAGCGGTTATTCGAGATAAGCGAAGTCGAGATAATGATAGTTGACTGTTTTCTAAAAACAAATCAGTTTTGGTCGCCCGTTTGTGGCTCGGGTCCTAGAACCCTACTTTGATAGTAGTTTAAACGCAAACGGGATTTTAAATTACAAACAACTCCCGTTATCTCGACTTCGCTTGTCTCGAATAACCGCTTATCTCGAAGTAAAAATCTGGTCCCGGTTTAAACGTGAAAATCTAACAACAGGTGATAAAGTATTGTGGAAAAGAGGAGAAATTGCTCCTAAGGAGCAATTTCTCCTCTTTTCCACAATATTTTCAATATCTCTCTAATTCAGGAGTAAAATTATATATTCATTTGTGAAATGTGGCTATTCAATTCAAATTACAAACAACTCCCGTTATCTCGACTTTGCTTGTCTCGAATAACCGCTTATCTCGAAGTAAAAATCTGGTCCCGGTTTAAACGTGAAAATCTAACAACAGGTGATAAAGTATTGTGGAAAAGAGGAGAAATTGCTCCTAAGAAGCAATTTCTCCTCTTTTCCACAATATTTTCAATATATCTCTAATTCAGGAGTAAAATTATATATTCATTTGTGAAATGTGGCTATTCAATTTATTTTTTTCCTCAATTCTGCAAATCTGATATGTCAAGGTACGGATATTTCGAAGTATTTCAGAGAGTCCCTTGGACTTCGAGATAACGGGAGTCAACTGTATATACAGAAATGGCAATTGCGTATGTTAATCAATACGACTGACAAACAGTCTGGAGCTTGATGAGGCCCCGCATCATATCTTCATATCTGTCTCTAAACAGTTTTCCCAAGGTCTTAGTGTAAAATAATCAACGCAAACATTGGGAAAGAATAGTACCCCTTCCACTTTACAGGTATAATTTCTATTCTGTATCAAAATGCACAATCCAACTGTATCGATGTTTCTTTGCATTTTTATAAGATGTGAAGATTTCGTACACATACGTACTGTACGCATACGTAACAATATGTTACGTGTTCGTATGTGTGACATATATACACTTACAGTGCCCTTCACTAGTGGACTATTTAACACAAAGTTTTTTTCAGCAAGTTTGTAAAACCTAACCGCTCAGTGCGGTAATTCGGTGGCATATGATATAACCGTATTCATCCTATGTATTTGGATCTCTTACCTCCTTACCATACTTGTTCTAAAATAGAGCAAGTTCACTCAACTACGTATCGACTTGGCTAAATTGTTGGATGAGAGAAGCAAACAGTGTAGACACTGATCAGACGCCGCAATTTGCGGCGTCTGATCTGTGTCGACACTGTTTGTCTAGGCATGTCTGACCAAATACATAGAGAAAATACTGTACATATTACTCATAATATCTGTTGATTTATATTTCTAGTAAAATAACTTATTGAATGTCCCTCGTAAATGAATAGACTCAAGAAAAAAGGCATATTCTAACATATGCGACGTACTACAGTTTGAATACTCCTTAGCATGGGCACAGTTTGAGCAGAACGTTTACATTCCTATTCAAAGGCACACCGCCTGATTTAGTAATCGTCTAGCTTTGGCCTCGATCACTGCGTGCTCGGGCCTTCGTCATTCGTGCAGATAAGTACTCGGCTCCCTCTTTTCGCAAGCATCAGCTCATATGTTGTGTTTTTTTTTCGCCTACTTTGTGTCTTTGTTTTTTACTCCTATAAGTATCAAAATGTGCCGTCTAACAGACTCTTTATTGCTTGTGCTGTGCTTATATCTATATTTAGGTATGTTTTACAATTGAATACTTTAAAAATGCCAATTAAAACTTTAAATTGAAATTTATTTTCCAAGGTTTCGACTCTCTCTGTCTCTGTCTCTGTCTATATGTCTGTCTGTCTGTCTCTCTCTGTGTCTCTCTCTCCCTCTTCTTCCCTCTATCGCTCCGTCTGTCTGTCTGTCTCTCTCTCTCTCTCTCTATTTAGAGTGTCTGTAGAGTTCAGATTTAGTGAGGACGACTGATCAAACTTAGATTTGTTTAAAATAAGCTCATAAAGGTTTACCATATTCATCCTAAATATTCGGAACGATAGGCCTGAGCCGACAGTATTCTGCGGCGTCTGATCAGGGACTACACTGTATGCCACTCATCCAGCAAGTATAGACACGTAAACAAGGGGTGTTCTGTTTTTGTCTATGCCCTTGGGAGTACACAATATTTGTGTTTCGGTTCGGACACATAAGTGATTCAATTGTTGACCCACAATGTATCATTGACCTTAGGCCTGTTGTTTACAAATAAAGCCTGGAGCTAGATATAGCACTGAATAGAATATAATAATATTTCAAGTATTGGCACACCAAAGAGGTCTCCATTCGCGTGCACTTTTTCGGCACACTGTACATATGTAGATATTCTAAAAGGTTACCATTGAAGCACTTTATCAAAGTTTATGATACACATGAATCTTGACAATTTCACTTAAATTGGGTGGCTGCAATGATACTCCTAAACGCAGTTTATAGCAATCCCGGGACATAGTGACAAAATTGATATTCTTATAATTGCTCATTTAAATTTTTGATGAAGTAAGCCTAAAAGAGATGTAAAATTAACTGTAATTTCACATTTTATTGTGAACTAGGGTCATTCTCATTTAGACGATATATCATTTAGACTTCTCCGATTCACCCCTAGCATTTTGGAAGCTAACCGATTTAACCAAGATTTGCATGTAAAGAACCAAATACATGTACTATTAAAATCGGCTTTAACATTTATTGTGTGCGAAGCGTGAACCAAGCTTTTCGTGAAAGCGTATACTTGTTATTGTCTACAGACTGCATAGATATAAGGAGAGACACGGAAGTGAATCCATTGTTGATCCACAATGCATCGTTGATCTTATGCTTGTTGTCTACAATTAAAACTCGGGACTAGCTGAGGCGCTGAATAGAAAAGAATCGAATTTGTTGGTAAAGCATTAGAAAAATTAGTACACAAGCACGTTCATAACTTTGTCCTAGAGAATAATATAATAACACCATTTCAATCAGGTTTTACACGCGGTGATTCAACAGTAAACCAGTTAGTTGACTTGTACAATACATTCTGTCATGCCCTAGACGAAGGCAAGGAAGTTCGTGTGGTATTTTGCGATATTAGTAAAGCCTTCGACAGGGTATGGCATCGGGGTCTTCTAGCAAAACTTTATCACTATGGAATTACTGGAAATTTACATAAGTGGTTCGATAGTTATCTTTCTAACAGATTCCAGAGGGTAACTATTCCTGGTGGTTGTTCTGAGTGGGTTGAGATCAAAGCCGGTGTTCCCCAAGGTTCCATTCTCGGACCGTTTCTGTTCTTGCTGTATATCAATAATATTGTCCATGAAATTCATTCTAACATAAGATTATTCGCAGATGATACTACGATTTATATCATTGTTGACTTTCCTGATTCAGCTGCGCAAATTTTAAACATAGACCTTGAACGTATTGCACACTGGGCTGCCAAATGGCTAGTAGGTTTTAATGCTAAGAAAACCGAAGCATTGCTGATATCACGAAGACTATGTAGACTTAATCATCGTACTTTATTTTTCAATCATGTCCCAATTCCAGAAGTCCAGTTTCACAAGCACTTGGGAATTTATTTCTCAGATAAATGTGACTGGCAAATACATTTGAACTATATTCAAGAAAAAGCTTGGTCTCGTTTACACCTGCTAAGATCGATGAAATTTACAATGGACAGGAAATCTCTACAAACCATTTACTTTTCATTTATAAGGCCACTTTTAGAATATGCAGATGTTGTATGGGACAACTGTACCCAACAACAAATTAATGAATTAGAAAAAATACAGATTGAAGCGGGAAGGATCGTTTCAGGAACCACAAAACTGGTTGCAATTGATAAACTTTGTAGAGAATTAGGTTGGCTAAAACTCTCTGAAAGAAGGAAACTTCACAAATTATTCTTGTTTTACAAAATGCATAATGGTTTGGCTCCAGATTATTTGGTAGATCTTGTTCCACCTCGAGTAGGGAATGAGACTCCCTACAGCCTTCGTAATGCTGATAATTATCAACAGGTTCATGCAAATTCTAGACTGTATTTTGACTCATTTCTTCCTTCTACGATTCGAGAGTGGAACAATCTTCCCGCTGATGTAAAATCAGCACAGACACTTACCTCTTTTAAATATAAATTTGAGAGAAATACCCCGAAAATTCCTAAATATTACTTCTTTGGCGACAGAGGTAATCAGATACTTCATACAAGATTAAGAACTGAATGCAGTACATTAAAGTTTCACTTGTATCGGAGAAATTTGATCCCCGAACCATATTGTACCTGTGGAGCTGTGGAAAATACTTCTCACTTCCTTTTTAAATGTCCGAAGTTCAATGCCTTTCGTAGAGAATTATTGCTTACAGTTAGCAATTATGTTGAACCATCGGAAGCTGTTCTTTTGTTCGGGGATGATACATTATCAGATGAAGGTAATGAAGTCATTTTCCGGGCAGTTCATAAATATATACAACAAACCAAACGATTTTCAACAAATAATTAGACTTTTGGATTTAACCTGGAAATGGTATGTTACAGTAATCAACAAGCGTACTTACTGATGTTCCACGACACTGATCACGACTGTTACCATTATTACTAATTATCGTCGCGCAGACTTCTTTTCCTATCTTCCTTTCTTCTTCTCTTTCTTTTCTTTCTTTTTTAATCTTCTTCTTTTCTTTCTCTTTCTTTCTATCTTGCTTTCATTAATATTGAATAGAACAATGAATTATTCATGAAAAATGTTTACATATGTAGTATAATTTAGACATACTCCATTCATTGTGTAACTTTATTGCAGGAGATGATTCAAAGAAGCATGATATGCTTGTTTTCAAACCCTGCATGATTGTGCTATTGTATTCTGTCTATGTACTTAAATGTAAATCTTTTGACAAATTGAAATAAAATATTATTTAAACCAAAAGAATCGAATAGAATAATATTTATTGGAAAACCTGAAAACATGAATATACAGAATATATTCACTGTTTCGGCTCACCGCACTTATGTAGATATTCTAGAAGGTTACCTAGAAAGTTACCATAGCCATACTTTGAGTTTGTTTCATTTAGTAAACACCCTTGAAGAGTCATTATAATGGAATTTTATAGTAGTAAAAATGAACATTTTCAGATGAAAAATACCTATATGTTTTCTTATTGCTGCTCAAAACATAGATTATTGGTATTCGTCTGACCACGTTCTATATTTTAGAGCAGAAAAAATAATGTATATCTCTGAAAAACCCAGTTTTACTGTATAAAAGTGGGGTTCGAGGGGGTCTAAATTACATAGGCGTGTTCGCGTGATGTTTTATCAAGAAAACATAATTGGAGTCAGATACTAGAAACTAATGACCGTAAAATAGGCAGCTTTCTAACACAACACTGACGGAAACGTACTGCAGATCCTCTAAATTTTATATCATAATTACTCTATAGATTTACAATACGGTCACTCTTTACAAGTGACTACTGTGAACGTTTTTCACCTCTGATAACGGATTCTCAAAAAATACTCAAAGTTATTTTGAGAAATGACAAATTTCATATCACAAAAGTTTTCGCAACAGGCGCCGCAAAAAATTTGGAAATCGGTTGACAGATAAAGATTTTATGACAAAAAAAGTTTTGAATAGGGAATTTTCTATAGTAAAATTGCTAGAAAGGGAAGTAATTATTTTCCTGCAAAAATTTAAAACTCATTGTACTTTATCAAAGGTACCTGAAATAGGCACAAAATGATACACAACACTTACCATGGTTCAAAACATTGAATTTAAGCCACAAAAGTTGTCAGAATCGAAACTTTATGATAATGGATTATCTCCCTTGCCAATGTAAAATCCCTATTCAAAATTAATTCTGGTCACAAAATTTTTATTTGTAGACCGATTTTCGAAATGTTTGCGGACATGTTACGAGAAATTTAGTATCAACTTTTGGTATAGAAATCATCTATCCTTGTCTAAGTTTACTACAAGTAATCCCCAACATAGCGTTATCAGAGGACAAAAAGCAAACATTAAGTAAATTTTCTTGTTTAAATATTTTGTTTCTGAAACGAGATTAAAATAAATTTAAGCAAGATCACCTTAGCTAGTTGCAATCACACAGCGTGCTAAATGAGGCTTAAATATACACATTACGACATACGGTTAACATGAAATCAATGTAAGTGAGTGTTCAGGGCTTTGAAGTTAATCGGTCTTATTCAAACGAAATAAAACAAAGTATATAATGAACCCAGGTTGATTAAACAATAAGCTCTAGTCGTACAGTCACATTCAGCTCGGGTGGAGCTATTGATGCGGTACAGTTGGCGTTAGTCGTACAGTCAGTCGGAACTGATGGGTACAATTCAAGAGGTCATGGTTTACAAAACCGAAATATGTAGAACCTGGCAGGAATCATACATAAAAGATAATATGCGTTTGAAAGATAATTTGCGTTTTATAATCGTGAAATTGGCCTTAGTTTGGAGTATATCAAACTGGATTCATCGGGTTGATGGGCGACAAAATCAGGAAAATCACTAATTGAGCAGCACGCGATGAGGTCTACACACACACACACAAAAAAACAAAACAAAAAAAAAAAAATAAATAAATAAATAAATAAAAAATAAAAACGGACGACTGTGAGAAGAATACAGCTAAAATACATTAATTTTATACCCCCGATATCGAAAGCCGCATTATAATCGATATTCCGTTGCTTTCTTACGTTTTAAAATCTCAGAGCTTCTGTCGCGAATTTCGTGTTCGCTAGTGATGTTTGGGTGTACAGAATCATGGCGCTTCGGATTAGGCCACTGTACGGTTATACGCTATGATAAACCTGTATTATATTGTATTTTTATTTTGAGGGCTTCATGGAAGATTAACTTAATTGCTAAATGTTGTCACCCTCATCAGTGACCTAAAGATACTTATCCAATAGGTCACTGCCCGCATAAAATAAAGTCTTTACGAACTTACAAACACTGCTTATAACAAAAAACACTCAATATAATAGTTTCACCACAAAATTTAACCACTTTACCACTGGACATAAGAAAGTTTCTACCACATATATGAGACAGGGTACAGCATTTCGCACAAGACTGCCTGTGCGCCGAGCAAAGACTCGGATCAGCCTGCGCATCCACAGGTCTAAGCAGAACGTACGTCTTCCATCTAAAGAAAGATTGGATGTTTGGCTACCCACAGAGCACCAAGCCATGACTCTGGTCAGCCTGCGCATTTGCATGGGCTGATCTGTGTAACTGCTTGGTGGACATGTTATCTTTGTAGGAAATGCTCCACCCCGGCTCATAAGTTAACGACTGCATATGTTTGAACCCCGCGCATAAACACCTCATTAAAAGTGTTAAACAATCCCACATGGGCCGCATCATGCGAAAACCTGTCATCATGCATATGCGGACAACGAAGGTCCAGATCAGCCTGCGCATCCGCGCAGTCTGATCAGGACCTTCACTGTCCGCTAACAGAATCATTGGATACTACAGAATGTATGAAGAGAGCAAAGACCCGGATGATACTTTACGCATGCACAGGATGATCTAAATCTCCGCATTTTGTACAGACAATGAGCGTGTGGGAGGGAGAGGGTCACCAGAACTGTATGGTTAGGCGCTTTTCTAAACAATGTAATAGTATTTAATTACAAGTAATAGAGTACATATATAACAATATATGATAGATATGACGGTCCACGTCATATCTCTGTCACAAACTCGGCTAAAATAGAGAAACTTGGCCAAAATAGCCAGTACCCGGCCAACACGACTCTATTAATATCTATGACGTCATATCATCTGTACTAACATCATTGTTTTCTTTCTCCTTTATTATCTTCATTTATTTCTTTACGACCGGAAATGACACAGTCGGTATTGGCTCATTTCCGCCTGTATTGGCCAAATTATTTGATTGACTTGTGTTAAATTTGAACTGACGTTAGCTCTACAACAGTTAATCAATGAAAATGCCATGAATCATTAAATTTCCCCTGTGCCCATGCACAGGTTCTCGGTCTCGGGCCAATACAGCAAACATCGGATTTCTTGTAACTTTGCCTATATGAAATTTCTTAATTAATACCATTGCATTATGATTGCAGATGATGATTATGAAACAGTTGAAAGTAAGTATATATGGGATCAGACTGTATCAGATAAATATAGAGCTACATTAAATTCATTAGAGACTGTTCAAAAGTTTGATAGTATTGTAAATGGTATTACTAATGATAGCTCAGACTCGGAGTTAGACTGTTGCATACAGAACTTTGTATCGGCTTTAGACTCGGTATATAAACCATTATTTGAGAAACCTTATAAAAAATCAACCAGGGCTTGTTTTAATGGACCGCGTTTGTATAGTGAAGAGTGTGAAATTCAGAAAATTGACTTTCTACAAAAACTTAATGTATATAGATATGATAAATCTAATGAAAATCGCATTGCGATGGTGAGAGCACGAACATGTTTTAAATCTTCAGTTCGGAAATTTCAGTATGAAAATAAGGTTAAGACTACACAAAAATTAATCAATATTAAGTATAAAAATGCTAGAGATTATTGGAGATTATTAAAAAGTTCGCAAAATAAATCTGGTCCGAAGACACTGTCGGCCAAACAATTTGCTGAGTACTTCAAAGCTGTCAATGACCCAAACAGTGTCTTTTTTCAAGCAGATGAAGATATTTTGGATTTTAATAATAGGTTTCTAAATTCAGAATTACCACTTCTTTTTTCGGAATTGGATTGTGAAATAAGTCTAAATGAGATTATAAAAGCTATAAAACAGTTAAAGTCTGGCAAAAGTGGGGGTCCGGATAGGCTTTTGAATGAGTTTTTCATACATGGTACTGAGATTCTTCCTAGATATCTATATACAATCTTTAATATTTTTCCTTCATCATGGACACAAGGTTATATAGTTCCCATACATAAAAAAGGTTCCTTAAGTAACGTAGAAAATTATAGGGGTGTTACACTATTAAGTTGCTTTGGTAAATTATTTACTCGCGTAATTAATAATCGGCTGACTGCGTGGGCCGAGGAATATAATGTATACATTGAAGCACAGGCTGGATTCAGGTCAGAAATGGGGACGGTTGATAATATCTTTAATTTACACGGTCTTATTACTCATTTGATAAACAAGGGAAAGAAACTTTATTGTGCCTTTGTTGATTTCACCAAAGCGTTTGACTTTATAAATAGAGATATTTTATGGTATAAATTGATAAAATATGGTGTTAGTGGGAAATTGTTAAATGTGATTAGAAGTATGTATGAGCATGTTAAGTCAAGGGTGAAACTTGAAAATGTACTAAGTAACAATTTTGAGTGTTTTCTTGGGGTCCGTCAAGGTGAGTGTTTGTCACCCTTTTTGTTCTCAATGTATGTGAATGATTTGGAAGAAGAGTTCCGATTAAATGGTTTAGATGGGATTGATATAGGATCTTTAAAGTTATTATTATTGCTATATGCAGACGATATTACATTATTTTCTGAAACTGAGGAAGGATTGCAGAATGGTATAAATATTCTAAATGCATATTGTAATAGATGGAAGTTGAAAGTTAATATCTCTAAAACAAAGGTGGTCGTATTTAGAAAAGGGGGTACACTTCCAAGAAATTTGAAGTTTTATTATGACGGGCAAGAATTAGAAATCGTTTCTTCTTTCTCATACTTGGGTATAATTTTTACGTCTGGGGGTTCTTTCTCTGGGGCACAACAAACATTAGCAGGACAGGCACAGAAAGCTGTTTTTAAATTAAACAGTTATCTGCATAAATTTACAAACATTGATGTCAAACACACATTAGAACTATTTGATAAGCTTGTAACTCCAATAATGAATTATGGGGCGGAAGTCTGGGGATTTTGCAAAGCTCTGCATATTGAAAGAATACATCTTCAGTTTTGTAAAAGGCTTTTGGGTGTTAAGATATCTACACAAAATAACTTTATTTATGGGGAGTTAGGACGAACTAGTTGTCAAATACAAAGATATTTAATTATTGTACGTTTTTGGTTAAAGATTGTTAACACAAATGCAAATAAATATATCAGAGCCGTTTATGATATGATGATACGGGATTTGGAAATTAGTGATAGAATTATTAACTGGGCATCTTTGGTAAAGCATTTGTTATGTAACTCTGGATTTAGAGAGGTCTGGTTGCAACAGAACGTGGGGGATATTAAAGTATTTCTGTCGATGTTTAAACAGAGGTTAAAGGATATTTTCATCCAGAATATTACTGCAGAGATTGAAGGATCATCACGAGCACTGTTTTATCGGGATATATTTAGTTTTGATTTCCAGTCATATTTAGACTGTGTAACTGTTAAAAAATTTCGAATAGCTTTGACCAGATTAAGAGTTTCGTCACACAGATTGGAAATAGAGGCGGGGAGGTGGTCTAGGCCGATAAGGGTAGATATTAATGAAAGGAAATGTAGTTATTGTAATGTTTTAGAAGACGAGTATCATTTTGTATTGGAATGCTCTAATTATGCACATCTTAGAATTTTATATATACCTAGATATTTTCGGGTTAGACCAAATATGCGTAAATTTGTTGAGTTATTAACGTCAAACCGGAAAAAAGATATTCGCAATTTGGCTATTTATACATATAAAGCCTTTAAAAAAAGAAATGAGCTTGTATTTTTAAGTAGTTTGTAAAAACAATACTAGTGGAATTCTTTCTCATGGGTTTTAAAACGTAGGTTTCTGTACTTGTTTGCAATTGACCATATTGTGCTTAGAGGTATTTGCCAATCATTAAAAGAGATATATTAAAATGTTACTGGGCATGGTGAGTGAGGGTAAACAGACGGAGTTTGGGAGAGGAGATAATTATCTCCCCTGGCAAATTCCCTTCTGGTTCCCACATAATAGAAATTATATGTTAAAGTTGTTTCATAAACAAGTTAGTCTGGGACCAGGCTGAGTGAATACGTAGACTGAATTGAGATTTCATTTATTCAATTTGAGTTTATCCAATTTATTTGTAGTTACCCGATGATCGAGGAGGTCAGGGATCGACCTATGCGATCTGATTATGAGATGGCATAGGCTGATCTGGGGCTGATCATGGATACCAAAACCTCAGATTTCGGTATTTGTTTGCACTCTGTCTTATCGAACATAGAAGTAGTTGTCTCTTAGGGAAGGCGGGGTATTCTTTGCTATTCAGCATGATTAGTATGGGTAAACAGGGAATTTTGGGAGAGGAGATGGCCATCTCCCCTGGCAGAATTCCTTACTGGTTCCCACATAATATTAATAAAACGTTTGAAGTTGTTTGATGACCAGGTAAGCCTAGGATTCAGACTGCGCGAATGTGTAAACGGATTTTCTGATTTTGTTTTGCAAATTTGGGAATTTAACGTATAGTTGCCTGGGATAGAGCTGATCTCGGATCAGCCTGTGCAATTGGGCCATGTGGTTGCATAGGCTGATCTGAGATTTCACGCCTTACATATCTGTTTCCTTATATTATATGCTTTTGTCAACCATATAAATGAGGGATATCCGTGTTTACTTACGTGATGGAAGTGGGTAAACAGGGGGAGTTTTGGGAGTGGAGATAATTGTCTCCCCTGTCTGGATTCCTAACTGGCCCCACGCACATCATATATAGCTATGTAACAAAGTAAGTTATTATTGATGATGAGAAACCATATAAAAAGATATTTGGAAGTGTGTCGGTGCTTACAATCTCTCCGTACAGTGCATAATAGTGATAATAGTATATTGAAATCTTAAATATGTTGAACAGCCTAAACTCACTGTTCACAAAATGGAAAATGCAATATTGTTCGCCATTTCTGTACTTTATGTACACACTTAGTTAAATGCATACCTGTAGAACTCAAGGGCCAGTAGGCTTATGTTTCTGAAATAAATTATCTTATCATTATAAATTAACTACATATAGTATCTGTATCGCAAAATCAACCCGCATCAAAGTAATGACAAACTCGGCCAACACAGAAAAAGCCTGGCCATACGAGTGTTATATAAACAAGCTTGAAGGTATGATATGGGGCCAGATAGCTGCTTTAAAAAGTATTCCTTATTGAGATAACTATCGCTAAGCAAGATCTTTTAGAGGTAATTAATAAATTTGTCATTAATGGAGTGATTTCGTATTGATCGAGTTACAGGTTCTTTATCGGCTGTATTGACCCGAGGCCGAAGCCGACCTCGGACCTGTAACTTGGCCAATATAAAATTACATGATAGATAGCATTACATCACAACGCGTACTTGAATGCTTTAAAAACTTTTTTTTTATGTCCCCGGCTTCAAAGAAGTTGGTAGGGCATGTTGCTTTGGGCCTGTGCGCTCGAAAGTTCGTTCGTCCGTCCGTTAGTCACACTTTTCTGTTGATGTCAGATTATCCCATGTGAAACCGCTCCCCGCACACTGGATCAAGGACGCCTATGCATACGTTAAGGCCGATTGGAATTTGGTCTTCAAAGGGTTTGAAAAAGCTGGCATCGCTGAAGCATTGGGCTATGAGTTGGAATATTAAAAGTGACACTGTATGAAAGTGTATACAAACTTGGGAAGTAAGTTAGAGCTGACAACCTTGGTTATTTTACCACTTTTATTCATTTTTACCACTTTTGTTTAATTTTAATAAATTTTTCCATAATAAAATGAGCTTCGGCTAGTTTACATTCCATCTGTCCACATTTTACTTTACGTTTCAGCGTATGAACAACCGCGAAAAATTAAAAACCGCGAAAATTAAACTTTATGTTTTTGAGGTAAATTCGCGAAAATTAGGCGACGCGAAAATATTCCAGCATAGGGTATTTGTAGTTTACGTTTCAGCGTATGAACAACCGCGAAAAATAAAAACCGCGAAAATTAAACCTCATGTTTTTGAGGTAAATTCGCGAAAATTTGGCGACGCGAAAATATTCCAGCATAGGGTACTTGTAGTTTACTAGGCTGTAAACGCCCCTAGCACCGACTAAAGCGGTGCTCGATTTTCAAAATAACCAACATGGGCTTAATGAGCCAAAAGGAAATAAAAACGAAAAAAACAAAAAAAACAAACTATTATCAATATGGTGAAATATGCGCATACGTTTTACGGCCGCCACACGGCACTTAACACCAGCTGCAGTGAAGTAAAAAAAAAAAAAAAAAAAAAAAAAAAAAAAAAGAAACAAAAAAAGATGCCCCAGGAAACAACTCACAAATCTCGGATACTCGGTTGTATCAAGTCTCTTCATATACAGCAGTGTAGTTTGCTAGGCTGTATACGCGCCCCACCCTCTCCCCACACTCAGCACCAGCGTTAGCAGTAGTCAATTTTCAAAGTAACCGGAAAGGGCTCAATAATCTCAACTGCACTATGGTAAAGTACGGGAGACGTTTTACGGCCGACACACCTGTTAACTCCCGTCCAGCAGATTTTTTTTATACATCTACAGGACTTGTTTTCTTGAAACAAGTATGGTAAGCAGTTAAGGTGTTCGAATATTCAAGATAAACACGATACTAACCCTACACGCTTTTTATTTTCAGATGCAGTGTCCGGAGAAAGTGGTCGGTCGATACGACTGCCTCAGACGGTGATACCAGAACATTACACTCTTACATTTCATCCGCATATCTACGAAACCAATGAGGATAGCTTTTACAATGACGGTGACTTCCTGTCGGTAAACCTCGTATGATTCTGTAACATACATCTCTGGTTCTGATTCATACGAGGTCAGCCGAATTGATGAGTTCTTAAACATATGATTCGCAACGAGAGAAAGTATACCAATGGACATGTGCAGTCAGCGCAAACTCACATCAGTCTGCACATCCGCGCCGACTGATCAGAATCTTCGCTGGGTGTTCTTTAGATAGCCAAACATTATGATGTTTCTTCAACAGTAATCGTTGATCAGAGTTCGCAGATTTACGGGCAGATCCGAGCTATAGGTCAACGGATACACTGAGTTGATTTTCTGCCACTTTTTACAAGATGACTTTTGTTACTTCCATTTGTTTTCAAGCAGTCCAAGACTTTCTAAAAAGTGTCTACTCTAAAAAGAAAGAATTTGCTCCCAACGGGAGCAAATTCTTTCCTTTTAGATTAGACTCTATCTCCGATGGGAGGAAAATAATAGTAACAAAGTTGCCTTTCCTGACGGTGTCTGCATTTACCTTAATCATAGGGGTACGTTTTCGCATGTTGTGGTGTGTATCAGTTCTCCTAAGGAAACATTTTTCAGGAAATGTCAAAGCCTGTTTTCTGAGAAAAGAAAACAAACAAAACAAAATGAGACAGCGCAAGACAAAACCTACAATAAGACCTGTGTGACTAGCAAAGACTCAGATCAGCGTATGCATCCGCCCAGTTTGGCACGGGTTCTCGTTTATCCCTCTTTGGATAGCAAGTCTGGTTAGTTTTTATCATTAACATGTTTTATAGAAATTCCTCTCCTTAATGCAAACAGTGTAGACCCTGATCAGACGCCGCGTTCTGTGGCGTCTGATCTGGGTCTACACTGTTTTTCAATGTCCCTTTTATGGGACGCTAGGTATAAATGAGTTAATGTAGTGACAGTTATGACATAGCTTGTTATAGGCGCTTGAAATTCTATGGAACATAGTAACAATTAGGGTGGTAAGGGCTGAACAAGCCAAGGGTTATAGTAAGTAAAATAAGTAAGTAATTTATTCATGCAATAGGCCATATGGCCCATGCGCACATATAGAAATTTCAACATACATGATATGCAGGAGAGCGAACATACATTATACACAGTAAATTTCCATGAGGCTCAACACCAATGTTATATTTGATAGAAAGCTTGACTCTAATTGGACAATAATAAAAGACAGACTGTTTGAATTTATGTCAGTTTTACATACAAATACTTTTCATTTAATTGTAGACCAAATATTAAAGTTGTGAATAGTAGATTTAGTGCGTTAGTGTTGAAAAACTCGGACCTCTTTCTTATTCTTTTGTTCTTTGTCCACCTGAATGAGAGTGCGTGTGATCAAGGACAGAAAAATGCCACAACAAGCCAATAGATCCCTTGTTTTTGTGATTTATGTTGTTAGTTTGAGACCGAATTTGGAATTCAAGGAATATGGTGAGGATAGGAATTAAGCCAAATGCTATAATGGAAGCCTACGGAAAAGTAATTAGGCACCTGGTCGCTATTGTCTATGGTCGCTATTGTCTCAACAATCCTGCCCCGGGGAATTCAAAAGCACTATCATAGACATTGCTTCTGAATACCTCCTATATCAAATCAATTTAACATTTACCATTACCACTCTCAGGGTTAATTCAGCAGACGACAAACTGATGATATTTTTCTTATTTTTTCCCAGAAAACAGGATTCGACATTTCAAATCCTGTTTTCTGGGAAATATAAGAAAAGTATTTCAAACTGTCGTCTGCTGAAAACTTTACCCGGAATGATAAGCTTTATGAATTGGTGGGCAGAACTTACAGAGCCTGTGGCTTAAGTAAGTAGCCTCATTTCTAATATCATGCTTTTTTCCTTACCTCTTCAGGCTGGGCTGAAATAAAATTAAAATGCATAGAGAAGACAGATACAATAGTACTACACTCAAAGCGCCTAAATTGGACCGCTGCAGCTCTAACGGATAATGAAGACAATGGGCTCGGTATAGCACATATAGGGAATTTTACTGAAGAAGAAATGGTTGAAATCAAAGTTGATGAGTATCTGAAAGCTAACAATACCTACCACCTGTACATAGCATACAGCAACAGTATAACAGACAATCTAATAGGGTTCTACTACAGTCCATACAAAGAAAATAATACTACAAAGTGAGTAGCAGTTAACCCATTTACGTCGAGTGGACTCCTCCACCACAACTCCTTGGACCGGTCTATTTCCAATTAATAATTAACAGGAAATTTCACCATTTATTTAAGTTGCTTAAAGCGACCGCAAGAGAGAGTCAGTTTATCTCTTATTCACTCAGTTCAAACACATTACGAAAACACGCGCATTCAATATATTGGCACTTTTTATAGCTGCAAAAACGAACAGTTTCAGATGAAAAAAATGTAATCTTTTTGTTATTTTTGCTCGAAACAGAGATTGTGGGTACTTTTGGAACCGCCTCATCGAGGCGGTTCTAAAGGTACTCACAATTTATGTTTTATATCAGAAATAAGAAAGATAATGTATAACCCTGCAAACCCCATTTTTTTTTATATAAAACAGTGGGGTTTGAGGGAGTCAAAATTACATAGACATGTTTTCGTGAAGATAGATTATATTTATCTTGTAAAGGTGTGTGAACAGCTGCTTCACGAGGAACGCAGGATTTCCTAACTGCCATTAATTGTACAGTGGACATAGCCTATTGAATAATAAATATAAAGATCAAATCGAAAAGTCAGTTTGGTCGGTCTATACATGGGAATGATGCTTAGCAAAATTTGCTATACTCATAAATAATACTCCTTACTCATACTTTCAGATATATCTTCACAACTATGATGGAGCCCACGGACGCCCGTCGTGTATTTCCGTGTTTCGACGAACCCGACTTCAAGGCTGTATTCCAGATCAACATAATAAGGAGAAAGACCATCAAAAGTTTGAGCAATGCGCACATAGATACAACAGAAGAAATGTAAGACAATGGGCTATTGCACGACCCCAGAAAAGTCGACCGATTGAAAATTGACTTCAGAAGAGTGCTGTATTATCAGCTTGTGAGTTCGTCTGTCCGTCTGTGGTCAGTTAGCGAAAGTGGCCATAGCACTTTAACCTTTTGGAATATTTTGATAATTTTTGGCATACTGAGAGATACCGACAAGATCTAGCCAATGGATTTGTCAAATGCCACTTTTCATTGACCAAGAAAACACATGTGAAAATACGGAAATCGCTGCAGGCCTTCAATCAAATGGTATATTTTGATAAAAAGTTTGCATACACATGAATATTGACAAGATCTAGCCAGAGGAATTGTCAAATGCAACTTTTCATTGACCGACGCAACGCCGGTGCCAAAACCCGTTAACGAAAAATAGCCGTAACTCTTGAATCGCCATAGGCTTCCAACTATACAAGGTGGTTTGTATACACATTAATATTGACAAGAGGCTGGTCATGCACCTTAGTGATAGTTGATTTCTAACATATTTTAAATTGTTTATCTTGTTGTCCTTTTTACCCTAAGTATTGGAACAGACAAGCCTTAGCAAATACTGTAGACCCAGATCAGACGCCGCTCAACGCTGCGTCTGATCAGGTCTACACTGTTTGTCAATCATCCAGCAAAGTTTAGACACATCAACAGGTAATAAACATACTTTCTAAACCTCCTATTTTCCCTGAATATCGATTCAGGCTGATAGGCATGGTGGACGAAGCATGCTTACCAAGTAATGTTTACTTTCCATGTCTGTCTGTCTGTCTGTCTGTCTCACCAAAGGCAATACATGTACCACCATTTGTTTTTTGTTCTGTGTTTTTTTGTGTGTTTTTTATGCATCTGCCTGCCAAAGTGGCTTTGTTTGAATTTCTGTCCTGTTTATTTATTTATTTATTTTCAGAAATGATGTTTTAGTGAAGGACGTATATGCGAATTCTCCCAAAATGTCCACCTACCTGGTAGCCTTTGCAATAGGCGATATAGACTATTTAGAGACACTTGCTGGTGATACACAGGTATTTACGTTTTATCGAATCATAGCTCATACATTCGAACTTCAATGACTCAAACATTTTTGGGACCATGGAAATTTATTCGAGACATGGTTAGTTCGAGCCATAGAGGGTTAATCATGGTGCCAGGTCAGGGAGTAAATGGCGATAATTTAGGGAAATCTTTTCGCTCTTCTATACAATAATGGTATGTTGAGTGTACTCATTAGAATCGCCTCGGCAAGGCGATTCTAATGAGTACACACAACATACAATTTAATGATAAAAATAAGATAATATCCCTAAATATTTGTTTTCTTGAGCTATCGGAAGAATTTTGTAGGGACTCATAAATGGTTCGAATGAGACATGGTAAACGAGCCATCGGTGTTCGAGCTATTGAGGTTCGACTGTAATAAGGTACGTTATGTGTGTCTGCTTTTTTTTTTTTTTTTTTTTTTTAAACAAAATATTGCTATTTTTCTTATTTCTCCACAAAAACATATATTTTGTGTACTTATTAGAAACACCTCGCCCGATGCGCAGGTAGATCTGTGCCATCATTGTCCGTATTTCACACGGGACGGCTCATTCAGATAAAATATTTCGTTTTTATCTCTAAAAGCGCCAAGCAAAGTGGTAGCAGATGACAATCCATTTCTTTATTATTATTCTTCACAGAGAAAGTAATATTCGACATTTCTTGTGAGTTGTCTGCTAGACAGACAATTCACGTGAATTGTCAACCCTCATTTACTCTGAATAATAATAATAAAACATATAATTAAAAATGTCATCTGTTGCAGATTTGATTGGTGATTAGGCGGCGGATCCAGGATGATTTCTGAGGGGGTTCGATTTAATCATACTTACTCTACGTATATTCGGACAGACATGCCTAAGCAAAAAGTGTAGCCCTAGATCAGACGCCGCAGAATGATGCGTCTGATTAGGGCCTACACTGTTTGTCTCTCATCCAGCACTTTTACACACACTTTTTGGTAGTAAAATGGAACTGTTGAAAAGAAATATAAGTAAAAGGGTCCCAAATTGATCAAATTTATCCAAACTTTCCCTTGAACATGAAATTTTGAGTCAAAGGGGGCGAGGGATGGGGTGGGGGATGGGTCGACTGCCCCTTCTGAATCCGCCCCTGGTGATTTCCAGGGTTAAATTAATCAAAACGTAACATCGGAGCAATGACTAGTGACTGGACCATGAAATATAAGTTGACCTCTTTGAAAGTATGGTTGACCTCTAAGGTCTTCAATCGTCTTTAACGTTTATTGTATGCTAAGCGTAGTTCAAGTTTATTTGTGAGTTCTTGTTTTTTTGTAGTTTCGGACTTGGTGTAGAAGAGGTGCTGTGCATCTTACAGAGTTTGCCCTTGACGTTGGTTCAAAACTTATGACTTACTTTGAGGACTACTTTCAAATCCCCTATTCACTACCAAAAGCAGGTAAGTAAATAGAGGATATTCAAATGTTTGGAGTGAATATGACTTTTATTTCATCGAGTGAAGTGAAAAAATGTATATTTCATGAGTGCCGAAGGCACGAATGAAATATACATTTTTTCACTTCACGAGATGAAATAAAAGTCATATTCACTCCAAACATTTGAATTTTCTTTTTATTATATACATCACTTTCGAGAGAAGAGATACAAATCTTGCATTTGCAAGGGAAAGTCTGACACGCAGTTTTGTCCCTTGGCGCCATGACGTTCATGTTTTGTTTTGTTTGGTGACGTTAGATATGACGTCAGAAACGCGCATTGGCGTGTAAAAATAAAATAAAAAGAAAATTTACTCTTTTTCAGTGACTACCATAAAATTTTTTATCTCGTGTAATGAAAACATTAATGCAAATAAGAAAAAAGTAGATCCAGATCTTATATTTTTCACTGCTCAGAGGAGTGAAAATATAAGTTTTTTATTATATACAAAGTAATGAAATATAGAGAATTATTAATGAAATAAAATGCATATTTTCACTAGTGAAATATAAGTTTTATATTTTCACTAGTGAAAATATAAAACTTATATTTTCACTCCTCTGAGCAGTGAGAAATATAAGATCTGGATCTACTTTTTTCTTATTTACATTAATGTTTTCATTACACGAGATGAAAATTTTTATGGTATTCACTGTAAAAGAGTAAATTTTCTTTTTATTTTATTTTTACACGCCAATGCGCGTTTCTGACGTCATGTCTAACGTCACCAAACAAAACAAAACGTCATGGCTCCAAGGGACAAAACTGCGTGTCAGACTTTCCCTTGCAAATGCAAGATTTGCATCTCTTCTATCGAAAGTGATGTATATAATAAAAAGAAAATTCAAATGTTTGTCGTGAATATGACTTTTATTTCATCTCGTGAAGTGAAAAAATGTATATTTCATTCGTGCCTTCGGCACTCATGAAATATACATTTTTTCACTTCACTCGATGAAATAAAAGTCATATTCACTCCAAACATTTGAATATCCTCTATATATTTTCACTAGTGAAAATATAAAACTTATATTTCACTAGTGAAAATATGCATTTTATTTCATTAATAATTCTCTATATTTCATTACTTTGTATATAATAAATACAGTTACAGTCGTACTTCAGTTTGTTCTTGATATGGGTAGTTCGAGCCACTGAGGGTTTATCATAGCGCCAAGTCAGAAGGCCAATGAGGATAATTTAGTGATGTTTTTTCGATCTTCTATACTGAAAGTATATGTTGTGTGTACTCGTTAGAAGCGCCTCAAGGAGGCGATTCCAATTAGTACACACAACATACATTGTAAAGGTTGAATAAGAAAAACATCCTTAAAGATCCCTAAATATTTATTTTCTTGAGCTATCGGAAGAATTGCTCAAGCACTCTAAAACGAGTTCTATTCAGTCACGGTAACCGAGCCAAAGGTGTTCGAGTCATTGAAGTTTACCTGTACTCGTATATAAATTTTGACAATTCCAGGTGCTACATTTTTTTAATCTTTAAGAAAAAAGTATACAAAGGAAATCAAAACTAGCGTGTTTACCCTACATACTAGGACACTTTAAATACCTATCATACTTGTCCTGCTGTGCTTTCAACTTCCTTCGGAAAAAGACTTTTTATCCGGTGTTGTATAAAAAAAAAAAAAAAAAAGAAATTACGAAAACACGTCCATTCAATATGACACTTTATATGGCTGCTAACACGAAAAGTTTCAGAAGACAATTGTGATCTTTTTGTTATTTTTGCTCGAAACAGAGATTGTGGGTACTCGTTAGAACCGCCTCATCGAGGCGGTTCTAACGGGTACCCACAATCTATGTTTTATAGCAAAAATAAGTAAAATAATATATACCCCTGCAAACCCCATTTTTTTCTATATAAAAGTGGGGGTTGAGGGGTCAAAACTACATAGATATGATTTGTGATTGATGATATGTTATCAGAAACTATTTGGCGTTTCTGTTCCTGTGCTTTATTTTCAAATATTAACTGCAAAATTAATTTTATGGCCAAAAATCGGTCTAGCATGCACTTTCTATGGTAAACTGGATTTTTTGGAAAATATTTATTTTGAAAAGTTTTGCTTTTCTTCACTGATTTAGAATAACTGATGTTCCGTAACAATATTGTGAAAATTTCAGAAATTTTGAACAAGTGGAACTTGTTGAAAACCTGCATCCAAACTAACTACCTACCCTTTCGATGTTTACATTATTTATAACCAGTTTTGCAAAAATAGAAATTTTCGAATTTTATTTAAAACCAATGACTAGTATATAACTTTTTGTGCATAGGTATTTACGATAAGGGGTTTTGCATTAAATCATACAAAGAGTTTGCAAAATTACTGCATCTTTGTAAAGTACCAGGCGAAAAACGACTTTTCAAAAGATGTCGAAATAATATTTCATTCGCTTGTGCTTTTTGTAAATGTACCTAAAACTGCCGGATGAGTGGTAAACAGTATAAACAATGACCGGACGCCGCGTTATGATCCGGGTCTGCGCATTTTGTTTCAGCTACTGGCTTTTCCATTATCAGAGATACAATAATTAGACTATCTGGACATTGGGAGTTTTGCAGGTTAATCATTACAGTGAACTCTAGTTACAGCGACAGCATTTGCTTCCAAAAGCATGCAGTTAAAATGAATTTGTTATTGTACAGAATACATAATGAGCATTATTGATAAGTAAGAAAGGTCTTGTTTTGTTCTTATTTCCTCAGAGAACATATGTTTTGGATATTTGTTAGAATCGCCTCACTGAGGCGATTCTGACAAATATCAAAACATATGTTTCTTTAAAGTATTAAATGCAATATTCTTGTATAATTTGTGACTAATTGTTACCTTTTAAGCGAAGGTTTCATGACAGTCAGCTTGTAATTATAATGCATTTTGTCATTGTATCGAGTGTCGGTATAAAGAGGGTTGTCTGTAATTGGGGTTTGAAACAGTTTCAAGGGAGACAACTCCGTCAAACTGGTTTTGCTCCCTTCTACTCTATAAGGAAAGAATTTTCTCCATTCAAGACCATTTTCACCACTGTTTGCCAATGTCTCAGTCCAGGTTTTACAGATAACCCTCTTTACACTGACGTCACCGCAACAAGAATAGCGCGACTATAAATAACCGTTACCTGGATTTCGCACAGCATGCGGCTGGATTACATTGGTCAATGATAATCACATGGACAACTACTTTAAAGAATGTTTTGTATACTATGACTTGATGGTAAACAATCGATCCAACAATGAATTTATGTACATATATTTATACTTTTATTTTTGCTCATCATGTGTAGACATGATAGCCGTACCAACAATGATATTCAATGCCATGGAGCACTGGGGAATGATAACCTATCGAGAGGCAGGTATGCTGTATGAAGTGGGTGTGTCTTCCGAAGCTGACAAACAATGGATAGCTATAATCGTTGCGCACGAGCTCTCCCATCAGGTATGTCAACCGTTGTCCGTGCATGATTTTCAGTCTAATTATGTAATATACTAATCAGGGTTGTTTAATTATCAAACTTTAGTCTAGTTCGTCTGTCATTACTAACAATGACCAATCCTAATCAACTGTGTGATGTGTTATTATTTGTGTGTTCTAAGATGGCTGATGAGACCAATCTTAGCTCTAAACTGCCTGTTGCAGATAGAACAAGAGAGGTCTGAGGAAGAAAGCTCTGTTGGTGATGCCTTAGCTCTGGCTTTCCGCTGTGCACGTTTCTGCTCGGCTTCGCTGATTCTTTTTGCTTCGTATTTGCCAGCTCCCCTTTTTATGAGGCCTCGCCACTGTACGATCCTGTGCAATCTGTTCCCATGACTGTGTTGAAGTCTTTAAGGGAGGCTTTGAGGGTGTCCTTGTATCGCTTCTTCTGACCACCATGGGAGCGTTTTCCTATTTGAAGTTCTCCATAGAGGATTTTCTTTGACAAACGTTCATCAGGCATTCTGGTAACATGGCCTGTCCATCTTAACTGTGCCAATTTCAGAAGAGTATGTACACTCTGCATCCCTGCCCTTTTCAGGACTTCTGTGTCTGGAATCCTGTCTTGCCACTTGATCTTTAGAAGTTTTCTAAGACAGCTTGTATGGAAGTGGTTCAGTCTTTTGGCATGCCGTTGGTAAACTGTCCAAGTTTTGCATGCGTATAATAGTGTTGGCAGCACTACCGATCTATATACTTTCAGCTTTGTGTCAAGTCTGATTCCACTTCGGTCCCAAATACTTCCACGTAGCCGGCCAAATGCTGCACTAGCTTTGGCAATTCTAGCATTGACTTCATCATCAATGTGTACAACTCTAGACAATGTGCTTCCAAGGTAGGTGAACTTGTCTACCATTTGCAGTCGTTGACCTTTCACTGTAATGGTAGGCTCCTTGTAAGGCTTTCCAGGTGCTGGCTGATAAACTACATCAGTCTTTTTGATGCTGATTGTGAGATCATAGCTGTCACATGAATCAGATACTTGATCCACACCTTTTTGCATTTTCTCTTCTGTTGGAGCACCCTTTGCCATGTCATCAGCAAAGAGAAACTCGTCTAGCACCTCTGTCTGCACCTTAGATTTAACTTGCAACCTTCTTAGGTTGAAAAATTTCCCATCAAAGCGATACCTAATAGGTATACCATTGTCACTATCCTAGAAAGCATCTGTAAGCATGGTAGAAAACATCATGCTGAACAATGTTGAAGCTAGTACACAGCCTTGCTTAACTCCATTTGTCACAGGAAATGGATCAGAAACCTCGTCATCATTTTGGACCCTTGCAAGCATACCATCATGGAACAGCCGCACCATTGCTATGAATTTGGCAGGACAGCCAAACTTTGCCATAATTTTCCAAAGTCCCTCACGACTGACTGTGTCAAATGCTTTGGTAAGGTCGACAAAAACTTTAGTACTTATCCACGGATAAGTAAATCGTCAAAATCCACTTGTCCAAGTTGTTCTAACCAAGATTCACTTACCCGAAGATTGACGTTTTTCTTATTTCTCGAAGAAAATATATGTTGTGGATACTCATTAGAAGCGCCTCAGTGAGGCGTTTCTGATGAGTACCTACAACATATGTTTCTTGGAGAAGTAGGAGAAAATGTATATCTTATAATCTGGATACTCTTCTTAGCTGCAGGTATGAAATTCTTGTCGCAGGACTAGTAAATTGAAATTTATTACTTTCCTCGGGGAATGGGATAAGTTGAACAAGTCAGGCATGGTATTTCTAATGGTTTGATGAGTGCTTTCCGACATTGTACATTGAAATATATGCTAAAGTGCTTATCACTCGAAAAAGATTTCAGACATTTACAACTAGCCTAAGAAAACAATATATCTTTTAAATTTGGTTGAACACAGGGTATCAGCATGAAACTTTGGATTTAACCCTCTCATTCCTGAATTTCTGAGACTAACCCTTCCATCCAGAATTTGGACATGTCCATAGATGCATTTAGGACTTTCAGTCTAACATCAAAAAAGAATGGCAAACAGTGTAGATTCTGATGAGACGGCTTGTTAGGAGCCGTCTCATCTGGATCTACACTGTTTGCACAGGTATCTGTTTTGGCCTTGCAGGCTGGAAGATTAAAATAATAATTTCGAATGTGATGTATATCTACTTCAAAACAACCAGAAAATCTACTACATCACGTGAATTTTCTTATAATTTCTGACTGCTACATCTTCCTCCAGATCCCCCCGTTTTACACTATAAAGTGATGAATTCCGGAGAACTTAAGCATTTCTTTTTATGACTGAGTTCAAAACCTAAGAATTAATTTACGAAGCCGTTTTCTTTATAAAGCAGAACTCAAAAGACGGATCGGGTCTAACTTTGCTAAATGATATTTCTATATTACATTGTACTGTTCTTATCTCGAGTGTAGCTCATGGGCCGATAGACCTTTTGCGAAAACATTTGATCTTAACTTCTCTATTAAATGTTGATATCTGAGCTACTTTTGATACAAACCTACTATTTGCTATTTGAAAACTCTATTTCCAAATAATCTCTCGCTTGTCACCGCTCTGACCCGGGTTCGATTCCGATATGTTTGATATTTGACAGGGTAGTGGTCGCCCGTCCATGGTCGGTGGGTTTCCAAGAGTATTCAGGTTTCCTCCACCACGCATGACCACGAAATGTCATCAACCGCGACTTCGAGAACGCCATCACGAAAACATATTTCATTTGTTTAATTGTTGTTATTGTCTGCATTGGTGACAATCCTAAATTTGTTTGGATTTTAGACCAATAAATTTGATTTGATTTGATTTGTTTTCGTAATGCTGAGCTTTCTGTGTAATCGAAGGAAAATAAATAAAGTTTAAAATGAAATTCAACTAACCCTATTTTGCTATAAAATGCTAGCGAGGACTAGATAATAAAGCATTACTGGGTGAAAATATTGTGTAAATAGGTAGTGTCACAAGTTTGCAGAGTAGACTACGTAGCCAAGTTTGGGCAAGGGGGAAAATTATGTTATCAATTAAATAGTGATTATATCTCTTCAGAAGAGGATGCTATCCTAAAAGGAAAGAATTTGTTCACAAGGCAAGCAAATTCTTTCCTTTTAGAGCAGACTATTTTTAGAAACAGCTTGGTGTGCAGGAAAACAAACAGGAAAAAGTTGTCTCCCTTGTAAACATGTAGGCAATATATACAGTCAACCCTCGTTACACCGACACTCGTTAGAACGACAAAATTCGTTATAATGACAATTTGAATGTCACGAAACTTTCGCTTAAGAGGTGACAGTTAATGAGAAATTAGGCAAGAATATTGCTTTAAAAATTCAAGCAACATATGTTTTGGATATTTGTTAGAATCGCCTCACTGATGCGATTCTATCAAATATCCAAAACATATGTTCTGTGAGGAAACAAGAAAACAAGGTCTTTCTTACATATCATTCTGTCCATTAAGGATTCTTTACAACAGCAAAATAATTTTAATGGCAACATCTTTAGGAACAAATGCTGTCGTTGTAACGAGGGTTCACTGTACCAAATGTATTAAATCTAGAGGGGCAAATTCTTTCATTTTGGAGTAGCCCCTTTCCATGAAAAATAGATTTAACGCAGTTGTGTCCCTTTAATATGTACCCGTTCCGTTTAAATAAAATGTACCGTGCTTGCATTTTAGTGGTTTGGTAACATAGTTTCTCCAAAATGGTGGGACGACCTTTGGCTGAATGAAGGCTTTGCAACATATATGATGTTCCTTGCTGTCGATGCTGTTTTCCCAGATTGGAAGATGGTAATTAATCTCTTAAAAATTCTTAGGGTTTAACTAAGTAGTCAGTAACGTTTCATAAAGAGGTAACGTGGTACAATTAACCCATTGTAGTTTGGAAACCCCTAAAAAGCGTAATTGGCAAACAGTGCAAACCCAGATCACACGCCGCAGAACGCGGCGTCTGATCAGGGTCTCCACTGTTTGCAAACAGTTCAACCATTTTTTCTCTTGAAATATCTAAATCACATATAGATCTAGCCTGACATACCTAAAATCGAAATTAGAATCTTCCAATATATAGTGTTGGGAAGTTTATTCAGTCTGCAACGGGTTAAATGAGCAATATGAATATACAGGGAACGAAGGCACAGATCAGTCCGAACACGCATCCATATCCTCTTACAAAATCATTGTAGCAGACTGCATTTAAATACAATAGTATGGTTTATACCCTTTTTGTTGTGCACTTTATATTGAGGCACAAAAAAGTCAAATATATCATAAGTTGGTGATATGCATGCACATTTTACACACCGAATCAGTTTTATAATCACAAGGTAAGTTCTTTTGCCATTTAGAAGTGTTGCGTTGCTTTTTTGGGTCAGTATAGTTCAAAATGTATACTTATACGAGGCGTTTTCTATTAAGACTATAAAAAATCGTTCTAATGAGTCCATGTTTAATCTGTTATATGGACCATCTTTAGAAGGGGCAAGCATGACAATATTTTATGTCTTCACGACGATATTTTACTCGTATATAATGAATGCTAGTACATTTCAGATGCAGCAGCTGGCTGTTGACTACAGAGGAGTGCAGAATGTCATGGCAATCGATGACGTACTGACGTCACACCCGGTGTATGTCCCTGTCAGCCATCCAAATGAAATAAATGAAATTTTCGATTTGATTTCGTACGCTAAGGTACGCTTGAAAAAACAGACTGCTGTTGATCACAACGTATTGTTGACTGTTGTTGCAGTACTGATGTACACCATAAAGAATGCTTCATTTCCAACCGTTAGAATAGTTTAAAGAATGAAATGGTCGGACTTGTGTAGTTGAGACACCTGACTTTTGTGATAACACACGTTAAAAAGACATTAGTATGATAAAAAAAAAAAACAAAAAAAAAAAAAACAATGACCTGTCCTGTAAGAAAATATTATTCGTTAAAGCAAGATCCCTCGCTTGTCCCTGAGCAATGCCTTGGACAGCCTCCCGACAAGAAAATTGATAAATCCAAACACCGCGAATTCAGCAAAGAAAGTAAAATATCGAAAACACAAATACCAAAATATGGACTGCAAGGTCAGAAAACGTCCCTTTGGAAATGTGCGCCCAGCGAAGATTCAAACTAAACTGCGAAAGCCTAGACTGCGCAACCAAACTGCGAATGCCCAGACTGCGCATGCGCAGTCTGAGCTTTTGCAGTTTGGTTTGAATCTTCGCTGTCACAAATTGGGATAGTAAATGATGCAACGTTTCTTCATACGGACTACTGAGTACTGTGCTTTCAACATCTCTCAGAAAATCGGTTTTTGCATGGCGCTTTACACAGATGAAAAAAATGTGCAAACTTCTGTCATAATTTAATGCAAAATCATTTGTTGTAACAACCTACGCACGAAAAGTTTTATTCTAGTGACTGTTGTTTTTTTTTTTTTTTTTTTGTTGTTTTTTTTTTAAATATCAAATATTTTTATTTTTCCCACAGTAAAATGAATGCAAATAATGCAGAAATCTGTGGCGTAGGTAACTTGGATACAGATTTTCAACAAGTTTCGCTTGCTCATTTTTTTTCGAAATTTTCAAAATATTGTGAAGCATCAAATATCTAAATTCAGTAAGGAAAAGAAAAAAATATATTTTCTCAAGCAAAAATTCCAAAAAATCACTTTACTGTAGAAATTGCATAGGTCAGACCAATTTTTGGCCGTAAATTTAATTTTAGGGTACATTTTTAGAACGAAACACAAATGGTTTCTGATCATAGTAAGATATGGTCAGTCAGAAAAAAATAATTTCATTTTAAATAAAACGGCAGGCAAAAAAAAACGTATTTCTGAGTGATGTCAAAAGGACAGTAGAATGCGCAAATGTGCAGGCTGATTAAAGTGTTCGTTGGCCTCACATGTCAGAAGGTAAGTAGCTCACGTTGCGGCTCATATGTTATTGCATTCAACTCTCGATATCTCGAAGTCCAAGGGACTCTCTTTGAAGTACTTCAAGATATCCATACCTCGACATATCAGATTTGATGAATTGAGTGATAAAAATAACCCCCGAACAACCACATTTTACAAACGAATATGAAATTTGACTCCTGAAGTTAGAGATATATTCAAAATATTGCGGAAAAGAGGAGAAATTGCTCCATAGGTAACAACGATACAAGCGGTTATTCGAGATAAGCGAAGTCGAGATAACGAGAGTCAACTGTATTAATGTGGAATAAAACCCCTAAAACTGTTTGAAGTGTAATAGAACGTAATTTACTCTAAAACGGTTGAATTATCATGTATTTGTCCTAAGTTTCCTGTGTCTTTTCGCTTCTCACCAGTCTAATGTTGTAGGGTATCATTCAAGATTGTTCACCGGAGTAGATGCATCAACAAGAAAGTAGGTCAAAGGTCATTGAAGATATATTTGTCAAACTATGTGTTCATATGGTATTGCTATATCATCAACAGTTACTAGTTACCACATGTCCTTTCATTTGACCTAGTGACTTAGTTGTTGATCCAATGAGACCCAATTTCAGTGTCAATCTCTTGAGATCTGACCCCACGTGACCTAGTTTTAAACTTAAGCAATGAAGCATCAAGACAAAATTCAGACAGCCTTATCTGAAATTCTGACAATAATATAAACTTAACGACTACGCTGCTTCAAGGTGCAGATCAGTCGCGGTATTCACTGTTCGACTGTAAAGGCATGCTTTCCTACAGCAATTTTACAATTTTATTTAGAACAAAAATATAAGTTAATATACATAGGAAATGCCACGATCACGAAGCCTAGCCTTATCAAGACACCAGAAGAAGGATAGACAAGGAACAAATAATGATTCAACAATATGAGACCACCGACTCACAAAGAAGAATCGCAACAGAGAAACGCTTTGAAACGGTAAAAAAACTATGGTGAGCTTAACCCTTGTCCTGCTGAATAAATTAATAAGCCACGCCTACTTCAAATTTTCAGCCAGTCAGGTTACTTGATCCAGATTGTTGTTATAAATTTGTATACTTGATGGCAAACAGTGCAGATCCAGATCAGTTGGCTTCTTCAGAAGCCAACTGATCTGGATCTACGCTGTTTGCAAAACAGGATATATCCGGGTTCAGCAGGACAAGGGTTAAGCCAGTTTTACTCGCGCGAACCTCACCCTTAATTCTCATGCGGCTCCTAATTACAAACATGTGTTCGGTTTCGCATTGGGTTGCTCTATTTCATCTTTGCAACATCACAATACAATACATATAATCCCAAAGAAACAAATCAAAGTGAGCGACCTGAATCCAGAACGCAGGAAAACCATTAAAAAGACCACGATCAGTAAAATAAAAATCTAAATCTAAGTCGTGGTTTTCGCTATTCGAATGTAAATACACGTTTTCCAGCATTAGGTTATACTTTTGTTATTTACAATAAAGTCAGTTCTTAGCAGAAAGCTTATTAAGAAGAATTTTGTGATAATTCTGTGATATTGTTTTCTCATTTCTCCATAAAAACGTATACTATGGATACTTATCAGAAGTGCCTCGCTGAGCACCCTAAAAATAATATTTTATGGAAATATCCTCCTTAACAAATCCTTTGCTCTCAGTGACATGTCCTTGCTTGTTTCAGGGTTGTGCAGTGATCCAAATGATGAATTTCTTTCTTGGGGATAGTACATTCAACAAGGGTTTAACGGTAAGCATCACGAAAACATGGCATGCCTATATAATGATGAACTCCTTAAATCCCACTTTTATATAGTAAAACTGGGGTTTACAGGGGTACATGTATACATTATTTTTCTTATTTCTGCTCAAAAACAGATTGTGGGCACCCGTTAGAACGGCCTCGGACATAAATTGTGGGTTCTCGTTAGAACCGCCTCGGCGAGGCGGTTCTAACGAGTACCAACAATCAATGCTTTGAGCAGAAATATGAAACATATCAGAAGTTTTATCTGAAAAGTTTCCATTTTTGGCTGTAAAATTTTTAGTATATTTGAATAGGCTTGTTTTCGTTATGAGGTCAGTGTGTTTTACTTGAACCCTGACGGCCTTACAGACACCTTACTATCCAGGCAATCGTAAAGAAGATTTCCATGAAAAGACACAATCACAAAGCATAGCCTACCAATGACACCAAGAGGAAGCACACACAAACAAAGACAGACAGTTCACAAGCCACAAACGGAAGAAAAGCAAGCAACAAGGTGATCACAATGATCTTCCTCAACAAGGTGATCACAATGATCTTCCTCAACAAGGTGATCACAATGATCTTCCCCAACAAGATGATCACAATGAGCTTCCCCAACAAGGTGATCACAATGACCTTCCCCAACAACGTGATCACAATGATCTTCCCCAACAAGGTGATCACAATGATCTTCCCCAACAAGGTGATCACAATGATCTTCCCCAACAAGATGATCACAATGATCTTCCCCAACAAGGTGATCACAATGACCTTCCCCAACAACGTGATCACAATGATCTTCCCCAACAAGGTGATCACAATGATCTTCCCCAACAAGATGATCACAATGTTCTTCCCCAACAAGGTGATCACAATGATCTTCCCCAACAAGATTATCACAATGATCTTACCCAACAAGGTGATCACAATGATCTTCCCCAACAAGGTGATCACAATGATCTTCCCCAACAAGATGATCACAATGATCTTCCCCTAACACGGCGATGATAATGATCTTCCCCAACAAGGTGATCACAATGATCTTCCTCAACAAGGTGATCACAATGATCTTCCCCAACAAGGTGATAACAATGATCTTCCCCAACAAGGTGATCACATTGATAGATAGGATCCACTATATCAGGGCTGTGGAAACACCATGCCCGACTCGTCCAACTTGTCCCATTTCCCTGAGAACAGGTAAGAAATTTCAATTTACTTGTTCTGTGACAAAGACTTCATAGATCTAGCTAATAATACTGTGCTCGACTTGTCCAACGTGTCCCATTTCCCCGAGGACAGGTAAGAAATTTCAATTTCCTTGTCCTGGGACAAGGACTTCAGAGATCGAGCTAAGAAGAGTATCCTGATTATAAGATATATTTTTGTATTATTTCTCAAAGAAAACATATGTTGTGTGTACTCACTAGAAGCGCCTCGGTGAGGCGCTTCTAATGAGTACCCACAATATATGTTTTCTTTGAGAAATAAGAAAGTCAATCTTCGGGCAAGTAAATTTGGTTGGACAAATGGATTTTGACCATTTACTTGTCCGTGGACTAGTAACAAAATTAGATAATTCCACCTGCCCCCCCCCCCCCACCCACCCCCCGCCCCGAATAAATACAAGAATAAGACGCCGAAGAGGATTAATCACACAAAGAGCCCCACAGCGAGTAGCCACAAGACCACACGAAGAACAAACAACACCAAAACACGCAAACCTGTGTTAAGCAGGATCTAAGAAAAGTTCAACAGTGGTTGCGCAAGAAGTGCTTTTTGTTTTGTTTTTTTAATACAGGTGCATTTTACACCTATTTGACTGTTAAGGAATCTGAAAACAGGGTCTCGTAATAGACGGTTGCTTAACCCTTTCAATCCTGTAGACTGTTACAGATACCTATGCAAACAGTGTAGATCTACAATGCTTGCCATCTTGTTAATGGTCATTAACTAAACCCCGTATGTGCAAAGAATGGGCGTGTCCAAATTCAAAGATGGAAGAGATCACAACAGAAACTCAGGGAAAAAATGGTTATAAAAGATAAAAGTGACATTTTAAGATAGGTTTGACTGTAACTGCAGGAGTTATTGCTTATCACACTTCATTCGTAACAGGAGAAAATATATGAGACGACATGTACGCCCAGTTTGAACTCTAATCAAGGTCCCATTTGTCACTTTACGGAATCATTAGCTTTTTGTAACCTACAGAGCATCTAGCAAAGATTAATAAGATTTCGCCGATAAGTAAGCTGACTTATACGCAGAGCACACAGTTTATAAGGTATATTTTCTCACGTTATGATTCGTACGTCTAGACGTTTCAAAAATAGTAAATATACCCAGTGAGTGCCACAATCATAGAATATAGCCCAACAATGTCACCAATGTTTTATCCTTTCACTCTATACAGAGGAAGAATATACAAAACTGTTTACTTTAGTCTTGCGAAACAAATTGGAATCTGCAGTGGAATAAATAGAAAGACTTCACGGTAACCAAGTGGTTAAGTAATAGTTTTATATGCTTCAGAGCCATTCTGAAAAAGAACTACATGTATGAACTGGGCCGCACATGCGAAAATGTGTCTTCAATGGTGATCTGAATCTACGTATTTTGCGCATCCTCGAAGACTCTTAGGCCTAACTTATTTTCCTTTCTTTCAATCTAGCGTTATCTTCAAGACTACAGCTACTCAACAGCTACACACAACGACCTCTGGCGTGTGCTTGGACAGGTAAGTGTCAGTTATTCACGCCAAAGTTACATTCTGATCTTTAATTTAAATAAGAATTAGCTTTCACAAAAAGCTTGGTCTTCGCTTAGCACACTATATGTGCTAAGCGTAGACCAAGTATTTTGTGAAAGCTAATACTTGTATAGCTAATAATAATAATGACGAGCAGTCCATGGAAATAGCATTGGACCAGTCCATGACCTTTCATAAAGTGCTTCCGGCGCAATATCAAGCTCTAAGATTGCCTTCGCCCATGGGCGTAGACAATAATGTGACTAAAGTATCATATTCTATTCGAAAATCCACGATTGGGGGACATCTGTTTTCTCTGAAAACACTGTTACTAATTAATAGTTATAAGACAAAAAGTTGCTAATTTTGATAGTTCAGTCGCTGTGCATGAACTAGAATTCGCCACAATACATGCGTTACATAACCATGTTACGTAAAACTCCGAACACTCGAACACCGATCGCTCGTTTACCGTCTAGGAAATTCTTCCGATAATTCAAGACAACAAATATTTAGGAATACTTCAGGATTTTTTCTTAATCTTATCATGAAATTGTATGTTGTGTGTACTCATTAGAATCGCCAAAGGCGATTCTATTGAGTACATACAACTACAATTATTCTATAGAAGATCGAAATGACGGCGGTCTCCACAATCATCCACCCCCATCCACCTCAGACGGATTACTTGGTTTAATTTCGTTTAACCCTTAAAGTGAATGGTCTGCTGGGCAGACGATTCGCATGAAATGTCAAGCTTTATTTTCTGAAAAAAAAAAAAAAAAAAAAAAAAAAAAAAATATATAAAAAAATATCAAAATATCGTCTACTTCAGTTTTGATCAGCGCTATAAGAATTAGCTTGCAGTTTTATATGTACTACGGGTAGTGCTGGGAATCGGCCAGAATATCATTGTCGATCATCGGTTTTGTAAAACCGACTGATCATCGATTATTATTTTACTACGCATTGATCTGTTTAAATCCTGCTGGATGTAAAGCACACAATGTAACCCCTGATCAAACGCCACAGAATGCGGCGTCTGATCAGGGACTACACTGTCTCCTCAGGCATGTGAGTCCAAATACTTTGGGTAAAAATGTTACTTAATAATTCACATCAGTATTTCCATAAATGAAAAACACATTTTTCTGAGTATAAAGGGATCATAAGTCATGTTATATACTAATCTAAAAAAGAAGACACGCAACACAAGAAAAGTAAGAGTAATATTTTATGCACTTTATGCAACTTTGGCAGAGCCTTGATATTTGGTATACTGATTGGGACTGAAGAGGAGATCACCTGATTAAATTTTCAACCAATTAATTGAAATGCTGTTGGGGTTATGGCTTTCCACTACGCGTGAATAACACCTTGCATGCGCCTTTATAACTATGTAAGTAAAAATTCTAAAGAGAGTTTTACGTTTGCGTCCTTGAAAAAACATGTAACCAGCTTGGAAATTGATATATGGTATTAATACAATCATAAAATGTGGCACTTGACAGCCTGAAAAATTTCATTTAGTCTCTCGTTCTTGAAATGAAATGATTTTTATCGTATCTCTGAAGTAATGTTGCCAACATTAATTCAGAGATACGATAAAAAATCATTTCATTTTCGATCCAATTCAAAAACGAGAAACTAACTGAAATCTTACAGGCTGTCAGATGCTACATTTTATGATCATATAAATACTATATACGAGTATCATATAAAAATGTATATTTTTTGAAGAATATGGAGCCTTTAATATTATGAGACTTTTTTTCCCATGACGTAACTTGGAATTGGACACATTTACTGTTTAGCCATTTTTACAGACACTTTGCGACTTCTGGTTTGCCTTCCTGCAAACGAATATTCTTCTGAAAAGGGGCCTGCTCTAAAGAGAAAGACTTTGCTCCAATTGCAATGAACACGCCTCAAATAAAATTACTCTGACATGAAAATTCTCACTCAAGAGGAGAAAATTCTTTCCTTTTACAATAGACTACTTTTCAGAAGGCCGATGAAACAATGGTGACAGAATTGCCCTCCATTCCCCACCCCCACTGAAAGTGTAAATTTCATCAGTTTCCCTTAATTCATACAATATTTTATGAAAAGGTTCATATGGTGTTTTTTAAGCAATCATTAGAAGACGGGAACCAGATCACCGATGTAAAATCCATCATGGACACGTGGTTATTGGAAAAGAATTATCCCGTAGTAACAATTACCCGTACGTCAGCCACAGCGTTCACCATGTCACAAATGGCATTTCTCCTGGAAGAATCTGGAAGACAAAATAGGTCAAATATGTAAGTATTAAAGCACATCCCAGCGGGCATGTTACCTTAAGACAACGTCGAATCAACGTCGATGCAACGTCATGACGTTGCATCGACGTTGATGCGACGTTGTATAAACGTCATATTCCCGCTAAGCTTGGCCATGCAAAATGTACTTTGGGTGACTTGATGCAGTTGGTAGGCTTCCCACCGATTTTGACAAGGGAGACAATATTTGTGATTTTATGTTTGTTTTCGGCACACCAGGTCCTTTCTGAAACGGTCTGTTCTAGCAGAAATTGTTCCAAATGGGCCTTTTTTCAGAGCAGAGGCAAAACAGTTTGACAGAGCTGACTCCCTTGAAAGTGTATCAGAGGAAAATGGACACATTTTAAAGGAAGATAACTCAAAATTGTTTTGCTTTCGTTCTGAAAAGGGGTCAACTCTAAAAGGAAAGACTTTGCTCCCCATAGGAGCAAATATTTTCTTTTAGAGTAGACCTTTTTTACAAAGGATTTAGTATGTAGGAAAGCGAGCAGAAAGTCATAAACGGGAGTTGTCTTCCTTGTAAAACATGGCGGATAATCTATAGAGAGTATTCATTTACCTTCAGGGAAATGGATACATCTAGTGTACATGGTATTTCGTGTTCCAAATTACAAATATGTGCCCGATCCGATGGTTCTCTACCTAATCAATGGAACATCACAGTGAAACTTAAAAAAAAATCACAACAGTGCGTTGAAACAAACTAAAGTCGTACTTCAATAGCTCGAACACCGATGACTCATTTACCATGGCTAATTCGAACTCGTTTTTGAATCCCTACGAAATTCTTCCAATGGCCAAAGAGAACAACTATTTAAGGAAATTTTCTTTTTTTATTATGAAATTATATGTTGTGTGTACTCATTAGAATTGCATCATTCTAATGAGTATACTCAAGAAACAATTCTTGTGTAGAAAATCGAAAAATCCCTAAATAATCGCTATTTGCTTCCTGAGCTGGCGCCATGATTAACCCTCAGTGGCTCGAACTACCCATGTCTCGGATAGATTTCCCTGATCCCAAAGATGTTCGAACAATTGAAGTTTATTGTAGATGGCTTAATGGTTATCTGAACCAGATAAAAAGAAAAACCACAAAGTGGACTACAATAGTAAGGCACCAACCCTCTGAAACAGATTGAGGAAGGAGCTGTCAATCGGTCTGTGGCCCGAGTCCTCGAGAGAAGCAGAATTATCAAACATAATTGGGTTAACAACAATGCAAGCAGTTTGTCGCAAAACGTCTATGTCGTAATGTATCTTTTTAAAACGATTGACAGTCGTTCTGAATTGTTCCGAAAACGTCAGTATTACCAACATTCTTTCTGTTTTTATAACCTAATTTGCCATAAAATTCGAGTTTTGACAGACCGTCCTGTAGAAGAGTTTTCAAGCTAATGCTTGTTTGGAAATTAATTCAGAATGGCGGCAATAAAAACCAAGAAAATTTATTGATACCCATGGTTTAAAAATTTAGCAGTTTAAACTTTATTCCGAATACTAAAGTCACAGAATTGACCAGATGTGCTAGCAAAATGAATAAGTTGAGAAATATACACATGAACAACATATACTATACACTATTTTGGCTTTCACAGTGGATTTAAAATATAAATGATAAAAATGAACCTGTGCACAGCATCATCTATAAGATTACATGTGCGCCCAGTAAAGATTCAGATCTGCTGAGACTCCGCACAATGTAATCAGAGTGTTCGCGTGGCACTCGGTGGTCGCCAAGGACCCAAAGTGTATTCTGGCGGACAGCAAAAACTTTGATAGGCGAAGATGCAGTTTTGTAGATAATGCTGCTCCCTGACCCAAATGCCATTACTTATACACTGGTAAAAATAGTTATGTATAGGAGGCATCCTCTAAGTATTGGGATAGACAGGCCTAAGCAAACTGTGTAGACCTAGATCAGTAAGCGGCGTCTGATCAAGGTCTACACTGTTTGTCACTCGTCCAGCGGATTTTAGAGATACATCAAAAGGTAGTGAGTTTGGTAAGAAGTCAAGATCGTCCTAACAATGTATTTAGGGTGAAAACAGTATATAATGCATTTTTTCATATATGTTGCTTTCTAGTTTCTGGGAAATACCATTTGCATATACACACGAGAGGGAACTGGATTTTGACAAACAGTCTACAGATATAATTTGGTTGCACAAAAATGGCGCTGAAGGTAGGAAACCCTGTGTTTTATATGTTTGGGTATGCAGTGTTGGTGTTTGGTTTTACTGGTCCTTAGTGTCTATTGAGCCAATCCCGTTTTTTTTTTTAACTTCGAGGCCTAATTGGCCCGTATGCAAATATTTATGGACAATATGGATAATACAGTATATCATGTCTGCATATGAAAGCAAATGTTCAAACCTAATATTAATAGATACAAGTAAAGATACCCTGTAAATGCCACCATCACGAAGCGCAGCCTTCTCGAGGCACTAAAAGAAGAAAAGATGAGGAACAAACAATGACAAAATTAATGTCACATATGAAATCAATGACGCACGAAAAAAAGCCGTGTTTACCATAAGTTCAATCGACTCTTGTTATCTCGAATTCCAAGGGGCTGTCTGAAAAACTTCATCCATACCTCGACATATCAGATTTGCAGAAATGAGGAAAAAATGAAACAAACAACCACGTTTCACAAATTAATATTATGTAATTTGACTCCTGAAGTTAGAGATATATTGAAAATATTGTGGAAAAGAGGAGAAATTGCTCCTCTTTTCCACAATATTCTATTACCTGTTGTTAGATGTCCATGTTAAAACAGGAACCAGCTTTTTGCTACCTGTTGTTGGATGTCCATGTTAAAGGACCAGATTTTCACTTCGAGATTAGCTAAGTTGAGATAACCAGAGTCGACTGTATTAGGAAATATAAACCTGACCAGAATGCAGCATCTTATCAGGTCTACACTGGTTGCAGATTTTAGACTTATCATGTCCAAAATCGTTCAGCAGATGTTTAGGAAGAGTCACAATCACAAAACATAAAATAGCCTACAGAATGACACAAAGAAACAATCACAAAACATAACACAGCCTACTAATGACACAAGGAAGAAGAGCAGCATAGCTTACTAATGGCACCAAGAGGAAGAGCAAACATTCCAAGACAAGAGGAAGAGCAAAAATTCCAAGACAAGAGGAAGAACAAACAAACCAAAACCAAAGAAAAGCAATGTACAGTCGACTCCCGTTATCTCGAAGTCCAAGGGACTCTCTGAAACACTTCGAGATACCCATACCTCGACATATCAGATTTGCGGAATTGAGGAAAACAATAAATCGAACAACCACATTTAACAAATGAATATGTAATTTGACTCCATAAGTAAGAGATATAATGAAAATACATGTATTGTGGAAAAGATGAGAAATTGCTCCAGCAATTTCTCCTCTTTTCCACAAAATTTTGTTACCTGTTGTTATATTTCAATGTTAAAACAGGGACTAGATTTTCACTTCGAGATAAGCGGTTACTCTAGATAAGCGAGGTCGCAATAACGAGAGTCCACTGTAATCAGCATCCTCTTTTCCGACAAGGTGATCGCACTGCTAGACAAGATCCACTAAACACCAAAATAAGATAACAACCAGAATAAAACATGTAAAAAGCACCACAGTGAGTAGCCACAATGCCACGCAGAGAACAAACAACAGTAGAACCACCGCCTTACTAATAAAACCTTTCGAGTAAAAGCCTGTACGTACCCCAGTGTTTGCTAAACTCAGCAACACTTTAATCTCTATTTCAGTTCTGGTTGAAGACACGTCGCTGGAGAACTCTTCCTGGATTATAGGCAACGTTCAACAGCATGGATTTTTCAGGGTGAACTATGAACTTGAAAACTGGAATGCCATTTTAAACCAGCTTAAGACCAACCATTTGGTGATAGATCCTGTAAATAGAGCGCAAATCATTGACGACGCCTGGAATTTGAAAAAGTAGTTCATAGTTTTCTTAACTCTTGCCATGCTGAACAAATTAAGATGCCACGCCCATTTCTAATTTTCAGCCAATCAGATTATTTGATCCAGGTTGTTGATACAAATGCATATACTTAATGACAGTGTAGATCCAGATCTGGATATACACTGTTTGCAAAGGCAGGGTGTATCCGGCTTCAGCAAGACCAGTGTTAAAAACCATTACCTTTATGAGTACACAAGTATTGTATTATGGAAAGCGATAAGTAATAATTATATAAAGACATACGGAAGGTCACAATCACGAAGCGCAATCTTGCCGAGGCACCGACAGAAGAAGCGATGAGGTACAAAAAATGACACAAGACTGAAAACAATATAGGTTCGATGGTACCTAAACAGTATGCAAAATATCTGTTTACAAATCCTTATATTTGTTTTGCCAATGTACTAATCTTAGTGCTTTTCTTACGTTTGTCCGATTTGCGCTTGTATGATTTTGTCTGTTTCCTCTTCCTCTTTGCGTCTGGGAAGGGCTGCGGCTTGTGATTGTGGTACTCCCTGGACTTTTCTTTTACCTTTTTGACAATTTATACATTTTTTGTGTTGCTCCACTGAAATGTTGCAATCCCATTTGTTTTAGTTGTCTTTGTATAAAGACAGCTCAAACAAATGCGATTGTATAAAGACAGCTTAAACAAACGGGATTGTAACATTTCAGTGGAGCAACACAGAAAACGTATAAATTGTCATACAAAGACAACTCAAACAAATGGGATTGTAACATTTCTGTTGAGAAACACAGAAAACGTATAGATTGTCATACAAAGACAACTCAAACAAATGGGGTTGTAACATTTCCGTGGAGCAAAACAGAAAACGTATAAATTGTCATACAAAAACAACTCAAACAAATGGATTGTAACATTTCCGTAGAGCAACACAGAAAACGTATAAATTGTCATACAAAGACAACTCAAACAAATGGATTGTAACATTTCTGTGGAGAAACACAGAAAACATATACATTGTGACACAAAGACAACTCAAACAAATGAGACTGTAACATTTCCGTGGAGCATCAAAGAAATCGTACAAATTGGTATACAAAGACAACTCAAACAAATGGGATTGTAACATTTCAGTGGAGCAACACAGAAAACATATAAATTGTCATACAAAGACAACTAAAACAAATGGAGTGTAACATTTCTGTGGAGCAACAAAGAAAACGTACAAATTGTCATACAAAGACAACTCAAACAAATGGATTGTAACATTTGCGTGGAGCAACACAGAAACGTACAAATTGTCATAAAAAGAAAACTCAAATAAATGGGATTGTAACATTTCAGTGGAGCAACACAGAAAACATATAAATAGTCAGCAGACAACTCAAACAAATGGGAATGTAACATTTCTGTGGAGCAACACAGAAAACGTATAAAGTGTCAGCAGACAACTCAAACAAATGGGATCGTAACATTTCCGTGGAGCAACACAGGAAACATATGAATTGTCAACACTAATAAAACAAATGTAAGGATTCGACTACAAACCGAAACTCAGAGCAAACAAAGCAATCAAAACAATACCATTACGAAAACATGCCTATTCAAATATACTGAAAAAATTTATCACCAAAAAATGAAAATTATCAGATAAAAAATTTCTTATTTTTTTCATATTCCTGCTCAAAACATAGATTGTGGGTACTCGTTAGAACCGCCTTGGCAAGTGGTTCTAACGAGTGCCCACAATCTGTGTTTTAGAGCAGAATTAAAAAAATAATGTATACCCCTGTAAACCCCAGTTTTACTATATAAAAGTGGGGTTTAAGGGGGTCAAAATTATATAGGCATGTTTTCGTGATGTGTTCTTCTGGCTTCAGATCGCCATTAAAACCTCTGCTTTGTATCATCATATTGTTTGTTATTATATGTGATTCACTTTGAAGTGTCTCTGATGAGGTAGAGGACCCCTGTTCAGACCAAACATACATTTGTAATTTGGACCTGCACTAGAATTAAGGGCGAGGTTTCGCGCGAGTATACTTGGTTTAAGCTCTTTAAATGGTTTTTCTACTAACCGTTCCAAGGCGGATCCTCTGTTGCAGTTCTTCATTTTTTGTGCGTCGGTAATTTTGTTTTGTCCTTGTTTGTTCCATGCATCTTGTTGCTTCGTGATTATGCCATTTCCTTAGTATCCTTATTAAAACGTTTGCCCAGAAACCTTCTCACGACAGTTATTTTCATTTCAGTATGTGTGTTCATTACTCTCAATGTCCATTCCTTTTAGAATTTATTTTTCGCGCGAGAACTTGATGTGGCTCTGCGTGTACCAGTTCCTGAGTTCATTTATTTAATTTACATGCATCCCATCAAATATGCAACGTCGTTTCGACGTCGCCACACTGCCATGACGCCTCATTGACGTCGGAAAGACATTGCCTATGCTATAATGTTATACGAAATTAATCTAGTAAGGATAATTTTACTGATTAATTTGTAAAACATCTTTCTTAGCGATGATCATCTCAACAAATCAGATTTTTATAGCAACTGTATGGCCAAGTACTTATAATGCCTTCCATCTGCTTAATACGACTGAAATTCGTTGAAAATGACATTAAACATGTTAAAACAGCGTACCATCCATCCCCAAACTCGGCCAATATGGAGAAAGTCAGTCAATACAGGAAAAAGTCGGCAAAAACAGAAAAAAGACTAGGCTAATACAGATAAAGTAGGCCAATACGACTCCTATTGGCAGAGTTTTTTCTGTATTAGCTCAGTTTGTCATTACTACGATGTGGGCTGATTTGGCGATATGGCTTCTATATCAAGGTACTTAATAATATGTATTGTGCAGTTTTACCTGACAGTGAATCATTGCCAAGATCTCTGTTTAATTCAAAGCTTGACTATTGTCAAGCCATTTTATCTTTTTTCAGAGCAGGGCTATTAGATTTTGACACAGCTCTTCGAACACTAGAGTATCTCGACCAAGAGGTTGATTTTGTTCCATGGAAAGCTGCATTAAAAGAGTTAAATTTTCTCAGGAAATCCCTTCAATTAACTCCGGCTTATGGTGATTTTATGGTAGGAACGTCTTATATAATTAACCTGTACACTCTATGGACAAATTCAATAGACGACAAACTGGTGATATTTACCATTTTCCTAGAAAACAGGCCTTGATATTCCATGCAAATTAGGAGACAATTTGAATAAAATGTCATTGCCTATTTTCTTTGGAAAAAGTATGAAAACATTAGGAGACAATTTGAATGAAATTCCATTGCCTAGTTTCTGGGAAAAAATACGGAAAATATTTCAAAATGTTGTGTGCAGAAAATTTAGCCAAGCATGCTAAGCGTCACATTACGAAAACAAGCCTATTCAAATATATAGAAAATTTCATCTCCAAAAACTGAAAATTTTCAGATAAAAAAACTCTGATATTTTTCATATTTCTGCCCCAAACATAGATTGTGGGTACTCGTTAGAACCGCCTCACCGAGGCGGTTCTAACGAGTACCCACAATCTATGTTTTTGACCAGAAATAAGAAAAATAATCTATACCCCTGTAAACCCAAGTTTTACTATATAAAAGTGGGGTTTAAGGGGGTCAGAATTATATAGGCATGTTTCCGTGATGACAGGGTAGTGTATACTTCCCAGTTCAGGTTTAGTCCTTGCATGCTTTCAAAAAACTTTAAGGTAAGTTCAAGTCAATGGATGGTTTATAAAATAAAAACTGCATATTCTAATATGTAGATTTTTTGCTTTTATGGGCAGTGAACTCAAAGACAACATACACATTTATGTTTCGCTTGCTCGTGAATAGTATACAGTCATTGATCTTTTACCGTAATAACCATAAGTACTCGAAAAGACAGGCCTGAGCAAACCATGCAATCCCTGATCAGATACCGTTAAACAGAGACTACACAGCTTGTCTCTCATCTTGCAGTTCTAAGATACATCAACAGGTTGTAAAATTAACTTCTTCAAATTATAGGACAATTATGACGAGGATTTATTAAGATGTCCCAAAGGGGGAGGAGGGGGGTCGGGTGGTGCGAAGGTGTCGTGTATCTTACATCACCGGGGCGTCCAACTGATATTGGCTTACAGTTGGGCAAGGCCTGCTATCCTTGTAGCAGGGAAGGGTTGAGGGGTAATGTTTTTATTTCTGCTTCTTTACTTTTAGTCCTATTCTCTTTCTTCCCTGTTCCTTTGTTTCATCTTCTCTACTATCTCTTCTATCTCTCTTCTCCCTTTTTTCTGGGAGACGACACAAAATGACCCACAAGGGTTGACGTGTCGTTAAACCCCAACACAATCAGTTAATCAGTATTAAGGGGTCCCACCATTCAGGTAAATTCGGTTAGTGTTAATGTTTGTATGCTTAAAGTATAATATAACATGACCTGTTAATATAGGAATAGTAAGGACGCAGAATAGCCTTTCCAACCACATAGTCTAACCATAGTGTTGCTAGCTGACCGGCACCTGAATTAATTTCCAAATAAAACGTTAGATTGAAAACACTTCTGCAGGAAGGGCTATCGGAACTCGAACTTTATGGTGAGATAGTCTAAAATTTCAATATTGTGATTTAGTCTAAAAATTCAAAAAGAATTGCTGGTAGTATTTACTTTTTTGAACAATTAAAAAAATATCGTCAGTTCTTACACAACATGTTACAACATGTGTCTAATACGGCAAACTGCGGGGCAGTTGTCAAACTACTACCAGATTTAGCATGCCACATTTCGACAATACGTTTTCTTTTTACTACCAACCTAATAACTACCTAACAAATCGTTCCCTGCTAACAAGGATAACGCTAAATTCAGCATTAAAATTATTGGCTTTGTACGCTTTGATGTTTTTAACCCTTAAAACGCCAAGAAAAACTGCATCTGAAAATGTCGTCTGTTTATATCGTCTGCTGAATATTCTTGCAGACTTTTCAAACCTATTTTTGCATACAGGCAAACAGTGTGGACCCTTATCAGACTGCAGTCTGATCTGGGTCCACGCTGTTTGCAAAAATGACTTTTAAAATCACAAGCAGACGACAAAGCAGACGACAATAGTTGTGACTGGCGCTTTAAGGGTTAAATAGAGGACAAATAAACAAAACCAAAGAAAACTTCGAACCTTTGATGAAATAAGATCTTAATCACATTTGAGTCAGCGCATGACAAAACCTACAAAATGGCATGAGCACCCAGCGAAGACTCAGGTCAACATGGGCATCCGCCCAGTCTGATCAGAGTTATCTCTGTGCGCTCAGTGGGTACCTAAGGACCCAAGCTTTCTTCACCGAAGACTGATTAGACTTGGCGGATGCCCAGACTGATGTGAGTCTTCATTAGGCGCAAATGCCATTTTGTAGGTTTTGTCGTGCGCTGCCTTATTTAATACAATATTGGCAAACAAATATGAATACTCAAGTTAATAATGCCAGATCTACAGCGTTGGGTAAAGTGTAACCAGGTTCATCGTGGTCCAGCTTGATGTTTCAGATTACCATTGACCCATCTACTTTGTTTCATCGCTATTTTCTACTTATTTATCTTTTCCTGTGTTGTTCTCTGATGAGGTAGGGGACCTAACGTGGACCGAAAAAATATTTGTAATTTGGAGCAGCGTGAGAATTGAGGTAAGACAACTCTGCCAAAAATGTTTGGTTCTCTTCTAAAATGGGGTCTACGCTAAAAGGATAGATGTTCTGTCTTGTGAACAAATTATTTCCTTTTAGAGTGGAATCCATTTTAGAAGCGCTTGGTATGCAGTATAGCAAACCAAAATTGAAATAAAAAAAAAGCCTGTATTTGTAAAGAACGGTAGACAGTCTGCTACCAAATATATTAAGTCCAATTAAGCAAGAAAAGTTGAACAGTGCTAGGATACCTCTTTAGAAGCAAACTAAGTTGTTTTTACACTTTATTTTTCATTTCAGGCGTTTATGCAGAAGAAACTTGCCAACGCCTACTCGCAGAGTATAGCAGCAGACTCTCATTATGGGAAGTGCGTCCTAATTTTTATAAAACATTCGTCATCACAACAACACGCCTATATAATATTGACCCCCTTAAACCCCACTTTATATAGTAAACTGGGGTTTACAGGAGTATACATTTTTTTCTTTCTTTCTGCTCAAAAACATAGATTGTGGGTACTCGTTAGAACCTCCTGCTCAAGGCGGTTTTAACGAGTACCCACAATCTATGTTTTGAAGAGAAATGTGAAAAATATCAGAATTTCTATCTGAAAACTATCAGTTTTTGGCGGTGAAATTTTCAATATATTTGAATAGGCGTGTTTTCGTAATGTTATCACAGCATTTCCCGTGTGCTTAGGGAAAACCTTTTTCAGTACAAAGATATCCCCTAATAAAATATTTTTGACTTTTTTATCATAGGAACAGTTTCGAAAGATTGCTGCCAAGAGTAGCCCCTGTTTTGGAAGCGATGCAAGTAATAATTTTCTAGAAATTTAGTGGATATGTATAAAAATAAGTCCATTCTGAATAAGCCACTGATTGTAGTATTCAGGAAAGGCAATGCGTTAGGGCAAGGTTGGGCGCCTATAGACTTCCGAAATGTAAGCCTAGGCGGTCCTACTACTAAACATTTAAAAGTAGTTCCTCTTTTGCGGTTTCATAATTGATGTATTTGTATAGTTCGTTCGTCTGTTGTCTACACTGTTTGCCAAAATCTTCTTCGTATGATATTAAGAAAAACAAATGTCTTTATATGACGTTAGGCATAAAAGGTTTAATCTGGCGCATGACAAAACCTACAAAATGGCATCCGCCCAGTCTAATCAGAGTCTTCACTGTCCGCATGAAGAAAGCTTGGGTCATTAGCTACGGATTCAGCGCACAGAGAAGACTCTGACAAGACTGGGCAGATACCCAGGTTGATCTGAGTCTTCGCCGGGCGCACATGCCATTTTGTAGGTTTTATCATGTGCTGGCTCATTTGTTAATTAATATAGTTAGTTAGTTAGTAAGTCAGATTGTTGGTTTTGACAAATTGATGGCAAGTAATTGTTAAGCATTTATTTATAGTTTGTGTGTTTTCCTAATTTCATCATAATTATTTGCTCAGAATTCAAAGTTCACAGATGGCTACACAGAGTTGTGGTTACGGAATGAAAGCGTGTGAAGAGATGGCAATGACAGAGTTCGAAAACTGGATTTCAAATGTATCATACAAGTAGGTATTCTTTTATGTCGTCTTTTCTTTACTTCAAAGGACAGATTTATAGACTTTATTTGAACCACAATGTGAGAAAAAGTACTTTCGGGCGTATGCCCAGCGAAGATTCATATCAGCCTGCGCATTCGCGCAGTCTGATCAGAAGCTTCGCTGGTCGCATTTTGGATAACCAAGGATATAGTTTCTTCATGCTGAACAAAGACTCTGATCTGACTGTGCGGCTGCGCAGACTGATTCTTCATTGGACACAAATGTCAAAAGGTACATATTTTGCACGTTTTCCTTCAGAGAGATTTACGGAATAGTAATGTCCAGGATACAGAAAGGCTGAGAAAGGTTAAGCTTGCATCATCACGAAAATATGCCTATATAATTTTGACCCTTTAAAACCCACTTTTATATAGTAAAACTGGGGTTTACAGGGGTATACATTATTTTTTTTTATTTTTGCTCGAAAACATAGATTGTGGGTACTCGTTAGAACTGCCTTGCAGAGTACCAACAATCTATGTTTTGAGCAGATATATGAAAACTTTTTTCATCTGAAAGTTTTCATTTTTCGGTGGTAAAATTCTCAATATATTTGAACAAACGTTTTTTCGTAATGGATTTAGGGAATAGTAATGTCCGGGATTTCGAAAGGCTGAGATAAAACCTTAGCTCGCATGCATCCCTTCTGATACTTTCTTTAGCTGCTAACAATGTATGTTATGTAATGACAGGTCTCATTACGAAATCACGCTTATTCAAATACCTTGAAAATTTCACCACCAAAAAATCTGAAAGATTTCAGATAAAAATTCTGATATTTTTCATATTTCTGCTCAAACAATAGATTGTGGGACTCGTTAGAACCGCCTGGCCGTGGCGGGTCTAACGAGTATCCACAATCTATGTTTTTGAGCAGAAATAAGAAAAATAATTTGTACCCCTGTAAACCCCAGTTTTACTATATAAAATGGGATGTAATTGGGCCAAAATTATATAGGTATATTTCTGTGATGGTATAAATAAGTTTAAACCAAACATCAAACATAAGTCAGAAATCAGCCACATTTTATGGATTGACAAGGTCATGGTGCCTCCTATAGAACTTCTTCAGTGTTGACATCAGTTTAAATCCTTGATATCCTTATACAAACAATACAAAAAATAGAAAATGCAGAATCGGTTTGGTTGATATTTTGCATATTCTGTCATGTGACATTTTAAAAGTATTATCATAAGAAATTATCATAAGATATTATAGTCCATATTTTGGTGTTTGGCTTTCTATGACAATACTTCGCGAACGTCTTGTTAACCCCTCATAGATTGCCCATGAGCGACGCGCTTTAACTTTTTTATTATTATTATTATTATTTTTTGTGTGTGTTTACTGACGTTTCAGTGCGCAATAAGAAAATGCTTGTCTAATACCTCTTATCTGGAGCTATAGTAGAGTTATATTTTCTAAGTCAAGCTTGTACAGTTTTGTCATCTGGTTATTCCATATCCACAGATTACAATATTAAAACCCTGAGACTAGGAAAACATATTTCCTTATCGGTAAAATACTACTGAAAATGTAATAAATAAGATAAAAATTAAAGAGAAAGACAGAGTATTTTCTCTGAATAACTAAAACTTTTAGAGTACCTCTAATTCATCTACCCAAGTGAACTTGATGAACCGAATTTTTTTGTATTTCTGTATTAAGAGTAGCATCGGGACCCAGGGTGAAATTAGCTAGCTGTAAAAGTGCTTTTAACCCCCCGGTGGTTTACTCTGCTGACCGTTCTAAGGCGGTGGTCCCGGTGTTAGTCTTACTCTTTGTTGCTTTGTGGTTTATTCTACGAGGCGATTTGTTGTATGTCTTACCATATGTCGTTTTGTTCTTGTGTTTTTCAGTCCTTTTAGTATTGCAATTACCTCGCTTTGGGAAGAGAGAGCTAATCTTAGTGCTTTTCGTACGTTTGTTTGATTTGTGCTTGTTTGGATTTGTCGGTTTCCTCTTCCTCTTATTGTCTGGGAAGGGCTGCGGCTTGTGATTGTGGCACTCCCTGGACTTTTCACTTACCTTTTTTTGAAATTAAGTTTCTCATATTCGGATTAATACCTCCGTATCGACAATGGAAAGCTCACTGGTATGCTTAACGACAAAAGGAATGACTTCAACTTTCCCATAGTTAATTTTCCGTTTCTGAGCTGGAATATTCCTTCTGCACCAGCATATGATGTTTAAGTTTCACAGTTAATCCATTATGCTAATGCCTACACAGAGTATCAGAATTTTATCGTACGAGGAAAACTGCTCACTGGAAGACTGTTGACGCAAGGATACCAAAGAAACAAAAGTGGTGTCAAGATTTAAGAAGTTGTATGAGAGGCATCATGACCTTGTACATCCCTACAATGTGACTGTTTCCAGACTCATGTCTAATATTTTGTCACAGACAAGCCATAAACAGATTTTCTAAATCCCGGACGTTGATTTTCGCGTAGTTTCCTAAGTCTCTTTTCAGACTTATTACCAGGTAATACTAACTTTCCACGGATGCCTGATTACACCCACTTTATTTTGGGTTCATCTCTGTTTGTCTGAACATTGCTAATTTTGTCTTTGCTCTAAGGCGTTGGTCCCGATGTTAGTCTTACTCTTTGTTGCTTCGTGGTTTATTCTACGAGGCGATTTGTTTGATGTCTTATCTTGTGCTGTTTTGTTCTTGTGTTTTTCAGTCCTTTTAGCATTGCGATTACCTCGCTTGGGGAAGAGAAAGCTAATCTTAGTGCTTTTCGTACGTTTGTTCGATTTGTGCTTGTTTGGTTTTGTCGGTTTCCTCTTCCTCCTGGTTTCTGGGAAGGGCTGCGGTTTGTGATTGTGGCACTCCCTGAACTTTTCTCTTACCCTTTTTTGTGTATATCGACTTTATGATTTTCCGAAATATAGTTTAGTACGTTGACCTGAGACTCATTCATTCCTTAGATGTCGTTTGCCATATTAATTCCCAGCATGCAGTAAATTACGCACAGTCACGCTATAAAGCGCACTTGAGTGCTCCACTTAACTCCTAATGTGTTCGGTACTCGGTGTTCAAATCAAGCCCGATTTTAGTTATTCGTAATTGTTTACTAAATAACAGCTATGCACAAATGTGAATAGAGATACCAAGAAAATGCCACAATCACAAAACACAGCCTTCCGGCGGCACCCAAACAAGACAAGGAACAAAAATTTACAACACAAACGCCAAATATGGGACCACTAACGCACGAACAGTAACATAGGGACAGCCTTGGTACGATTAGTACAAAACAACTTGGAGGCTTAAATCAGTTTTACCAGGCGGTAGAAAGTCTCCCCATCCATCACCATAGTGCAGATTATATTTCACTTCCTTTGGGATCATTGGGCCCATTGTGGTAGATTTGAAAATGGAATTCTGCTCATGTATACGCTAATGGGCGTAATGCAACACAATTAGACGATGAGGCGAATAAATATGATAGAAAACATGATCTGTATGAAACAGCTCTCTTTACTAGATGTTATACTCAACATGCTCTTCGTCCTTACATTGATTCTGAAATTAACCACATTAGACACTTCATCAAAATTCCATTCATTAATAAAGGTATTGAATTCATAGATTTACCAAGCATATTTCGAGATAATAATGTTATATTAGCTATACCTTCATATTTCGATAACACGGAAGCTCCTATTATCTGTTACAAATATAACAAACCTATCCTTAATACTATAATTAATTTCAATAAATTAGTTTCTGATCTTGATATTGAAACTAGTTCCCCTGATTCTTGAGATTGTAAAGATTCTAAATTTTGTTATCAACCAGCGGGTCTTATTAACACTGGTAACTTGAAGATTATAACTGATTCACGAATCCGTTCAGTTATTTCAAAAGTGCCTAAATATAGATTCCCAGCCAACTCTGATTTCAATAAATGTCGGGAAACAATTGCCAGTGCTTTAAATGAATATTGTACGCGTTGGTGTAAACGAGAGCATATTGAGTTTGATGTTTTAAATAATTGGAAATTAGAGATTGTTAAGATCATTGATGAACGTGTGTTATTTTACTCTAATAACCTTGATATTATCCCTCCTAGGCCTAAATTATCTTTTCGGTATTTGAAACAAGTATCCAAGAATTTCATAGGAAGTATGTTATGGCTCCAGCTGATAAAGCTGCTAATAATGTTGTTGTTGTGTGACGACTTCATTATATCAATACCCTAATACAAGAACTTGGTAGTACCAAAACGTATGAACGGATTTCTACTGACGAGAGATCTATTGTTAATACCCACTCTATCAATATTACTGCTAAGTTTGCAATGAGTATTAAAGAAAAACAAGACAGACTTCCTATGTTATATTGGTTACCGATACTTCATAAAACGACCTTATAAAGCACATTTCATTGCTAATTCTAGTTCATGTACGACCACTGTTTTGTCCAAACTACAAACTTTATGCCTTACTGTTGTTAAAACACATTGTATTAGATACTATGATACTGTTTGCGAAAGGGACGGAATTAACTATTTTGGTCAATTAAAAATTCCAATGAAGTTCTCAATAAATGTAAATCTAAAAACTTTAAGGCTTCTAAATTGTCTACATATGATTTTTCTACACCGTATACTACGTTCCCGCATCATCTTATAAAAGATAAACATATTGATTCAATTAACCGAACGTTTATTCGGGAGAATACCTAGACTAGCTACTAGTCGGATATCAATATTATTTTCATCAATTAATTATAATTATTAATTTACTTAATGAACTAAGGGTCATCTACTACTTACTGCTTGCCTCACCTCTTTGATAGCAGCAACTAATCTTGGAGATGGACTAGCTACTAGTCGGATATCAATATTATTTTCATCAATTAATTATAATTATTAATTTACTTAATGAACTAAGGGTCATCTACTACTTACTGCTTGCCTCACCTCTTTGATAGCAGCAACTAATCTTGGAGATATCCGACTAGTAAAATGCAAAATGTACTCTTAGAAGTGATTGACATTTATTGCCTTTCTAATGTTCCTTATCTAATTCGCCATCTTGTTAAAATCATTCCCTCTCCAGTAAATTGTTTATATATAAGAAGCTGACCATTAGAGTTCAAGGGATAACATAAACATTGTTTAGAAGCCTGTCTGTGTACTGCATGTATTACCAGTTTTTGTTTTGTGTATTTGTAAATTTTAGATAAAACAAAAGAAAACAGAATCATATTTAATAAGTATTTCATATTAAAAACTGTTGTATCAACATAATTTATGGAACATTGTATATTTATTTTGTTTTGATGTCTGGATAAGCTTTTTCTATAGCTCTAAAGAAGACATATCAGGTAATAATTTAGGATAAATGTTGTAGGTACTGTTTTCTGAGAGAGTTCAAAAGAGTATCTACATTCCATATTTTGATGGAGAAATGCATTAAATAAAAAAAAAACTGACTTTTTCTATAGCTTCAAGATAAGGATATATGAGGTGACAATTTAGGATAAATGTTGTGGGTACAGTTTTCTGAGACAGTTCGAAAGAGTACCTACTCACCATGTATATTTTGATGGAGAAATACATTACATTAAACAAACCAAAAAAAAAAATTCTATAGCTTTACGATAAGAAGACATATGAGGTGATAATTTAGGATAAATGTTGTGGGTACTGTTTTCTGAGACAGTTCGAAAGAGCAACTACATACCATATATATTTTGATGGAGAAATGCATTAAATTAAACAAAAAAAAAAAGCAAATTATTCTATAGCTTTAAGATAAGAAGACATATGAGGTAATAATTTAGGATATATATTGAAGATATTGTTTTCTGAGACAGTTCGAAAGAGTAACTACATACCATATATATTTTGATGGAGAAATGTATTAAATTAAAAAAAATCTATAGCTTTCAATAAGAAGACATATGAGGTAATAATTTAGGATAAATGATGTATGTACTGTTTTCTGAGACAGTTCGAAAGAGTAACTACATACCATATATATTTTGATGGAGAAATGCATTAAACCAAACCAAAAAAAAACAAAAAAAAAAAACAGAATCTATAACTTTAAGATAAGAAGACATATGAGGTAATAATTTAGGATAAACGTTATGGGTACTGTTTTCTGAGACAGTTCGAAAGAGTAACTACATACCATATATATTTTAATGGAGAAATGCATTAAATTAAAAAAAAGAAAAAACAATATTTTTCTATCGCTTGAAGATAAGAAGACATATGAGGTAATAATTTAGGATAAATGTTGTGGGTACTGTTTTCTGAGACAGTTCGAAAGAGTAACTACATACCATATATATTTTAATGGAGAAATGCATTAAATTAAAAAAAAGAAAAAACAATATTTTTCTATCGCTTGAAGATAAGAAGACATATGAGGTAATAATTTAGGATAAATGTTGTAGGTACTGTTTTCTAAGACAGTTCGAAAGAGCAACTACATACCATATATATTTTAATGGTGAAATGCATTAAATTAAAGAAAAAAAGCAAAGTTTTCTATAGCTTTAAGATAAGAAGACATATGAGGTAATAATTTAGGATAAATGTTGAAGATACTGTTTTCTGAGACAGTTCGAAAGAGCAACTACATACCATATACATTTTGATGGAGAAATGCATTAAATTAAACAAAAAGAATTCTATAGCTTTAAGATAAGAAGACATATGAGGTAATAATTAAGGATAAATGTTGAAGATACTGTTTTCTGAGACAGTTCAAAAGTGTAACTACATACCATATATATTTTAATGGAGAAATGCATTAAATTAAAGAAAAAAAGTATAGTTTTATATAGCTTTAAGATAAGAAGACATATGAGGTAATAATTTAGGATAAATGTTGAACATACTGTTTTCTGAGGGCCTCGGTGGCTCAGTTGGATGCGCCGTCCGACTGGAGACCAGGAAGTCGCGGGTTCAACCCCACCGAGGTCGGCAACATTCTTTCGTGGAGATTGATCATGAAATATTTTCTACGGTCATTCTCTCCCTTCCGCTGATTCAAGAAGGGCAGTTGTCAGTTTCTGGCGAAAGAATGTGCACAATACTGGTGAACCGCTTAGAGGACTAAGTCTGCCCAGTAAACGTGTGGTTAGGTAAACTGACCGCGCTCGACATGACCCCACTGGGTTGACTGGGCCGTAAAACCTCAACACAAACAAACTGTTTTCTGAGACAGTTCAAAAGTTTAACTACATACCATATATATTTTAATGGAGAAATGCATTAAATTAAAGAAAAAAAGCAAAGTTTTCTATAGCTTTAAGATAAGAAGACATATGAGGTGATAATTTAGGATAAATGTTGAAGATACTGTTTTCTGAGACAGTTCGAAAGAGTAACTACATACCATATATATTTTGATGGAGAAATGCATTAAATAAAAAAAAACAAAACAAAAAAACAACAAAAAAAAAAAACAATATTTTTCTATCGCTTTAAGATAAGAAGACATATGAGGTAATAATTTAGGATAAATGTTGTGGGTACTGTTTTCTGAGACAGTTCGAAAGAGCAACTACATACCATATATATTTTGATGGAGAAATGCATTAAATTAAACAAAAAGAATTCTATAGCTTTAAGATAAGAAGACATATGAGGTAATAATTTAGGATAAATGTTGAAGATACTGTTTTCTGAGACAGTTCAAAAGTGTAACTACATACCATATATATTTTAATGGAGAAATGCATTAAATTAAACGAAAACAAAAAAACAACAATTTTTTTCTATGGCTTTAAGATAGGAAGACACATGATGTAATAATTTAGGATAAATGTTGTAGGTACTGTTTTCTGAGACAGTTCGAAAGAGTAACTACATACCATATATATTTTGATGGAAAAATGCATTAAATAAAAAAGAACGACTTTAGCTCTAAGATAAGAAGACATATGATGCGATATTTTAGGATAAATATGGGTACTGTTTTCAGAGACAGTTTGAAAGAGTAACTACATACCATATATATTTTGATGGAGATATGCATTAATTAAAAAAAAAACAAAAAAAAACTTTTTCTATAGCTTTAAGATAAGAAGACATCATATGAGGTAATAATTTATGATAAATGATGTTGGTTCTGTTTTTTGAGACAGTTCGAAAGTGTAGCTAGATACCATATCTACCAAAAGTAAAATTTCAAATGTCAGCTTTCTTCCTACCATTGGGAGAACAAAATAAAACATCACATCCTTTCAAAAAGCTTCCCAGTTACACCTTGATTTTACAAACCATAATCAATAGCAAACTTCATCTTCTCAGCCTTTAAAAAGAATGTGTACTTTGTTTCATCATGAAAACACACCAAAATGAAATTTAGCTTTTCCAACTTTCTCTTATCAGTATTAAGTGATCAGTATGTGGTCAGTAAAGCAATAAACACTTCAAGTGTGGTGGTTCTCAATAGATGTAATTAATCATTTACCAAGCAGAATCCTGCGAGGTAAAATTCGTATTTTACTAGACCTTGATGTCAGAGACCAACTATTAGAGACTGGCTATACAAGATGTCATACATTTTGAATCAGCTTATACTTAGGAGTGATAAAACATGACAACAAGGTCTAGGAGCTAGTCTTGATGTCAGAGACCAACTATTAGAGACTGGCTATACAAGATGTCATACATTTTGAATCAGCTTATACTTAGGAGTGATAAAACATGACAACAAGGTCTAGGAGCTAGTCTAGAGAATACCCAATATTTGGCTTGCAACGAAGAATGTGCTTTTTCACTTATGTATACAATTTATGGACTTTTGTCTTACCTCTTACCTTATTTGTCTTGTCAAAAAGTCTGTGATGCCCTTGTTTATCTTCTGGATAATATTTTTTATAAGATTTGGAACTAAACTTTATAGACAAACTATTGGTATTCCGATGGGAACTAATTGTCTCCTCTTGTTGCAGATTTGTTTCTTTTTTGTTACGAGAGAGATTTCATGAAGTCTCTCTCACGTGAAAATCAGGCTGACAATATTGAGGCTTTCAATTCAACTTCAAGATACCTTAATGATTTATTAAATATTAACAACATTGACCGAATGGTAGACCACATATACCCTACAGAACTCCAATTAAATGGAGCAAATTCTTCCAATACCGAGGCACCTTTTTTTGATTTGAATCTATGTATATCTAATGGTACAGTTTCCACCAAAATTTATGATAAACGGGAAGGTTGCGTTTTCGAAATTTTATCGCAGACACAGTTCTTTGGTAGAAAACTATAGCGTCAGTCTGAAAACACTTCTGCAACAAGGTATATCGGAACCAGAATTTTACGGTGACTTAGTGTACGGATTTAGAAAAATTGTAGGAATATCTAACTTTTCGGAGCAATTAAGAATACTGATTATACTTTATAAAAGAATTGACTATAGCCTGGATATTATGCGGCAGATTGCGCATGCCTAGTCAACCCAATCATTGTTGAATTGTACGACGGCGGTTCGGACCTCAGACTCAATGACGGCCTTTTCGTAAAGTTTTAACCAGTAGGTTGGGGCTTGAAGATATGTCTTTGGCTTGGCCCGCCGTGGTTCAACTATTGGTTTTCATTTACTCTTTTTCATTTACGTACTCTGGCATTCAGTAGAATTAATCATGAGTACTCGTTTTTGTTTGTTATAGTGATTAATTTGATTTTTATGTTTTCGCTTTGATGCACTGACTGAGTTGGGAGCCTTTATGCGAACCGAATTTTTTATGTATTTCTGTATTAAGAGTAGCATCGGGACCCAGGGTGAAGTTGGCTAGCTGTAAAAGTGCTTTAAACTCCACGGTGGTTTACTCTACTGACCGTTCTAAGGCGGTGGTCCCGATGTTAGTCTTACTCTTTGTTGCTTTGTGGTTTATTCTACGAGGTGATTTGTTTTGTGTCTTACCTTGTGTTATTTTGTTCTTATGGTTTTCAGGCGTTTTAACATTGTGATGACCTCGCTTGGGGAAGAGAGAGCTAATTTTAGTGCTTTTCGTACGTTTGTTTGCTTTGTGCTTGTTTGGTTTTGTCTGTTTCCTCTTCCTCTTGGTGTCTGGGAAGGACTGCGGTTTATGATTGTGGCACTCTTTGGATTTTTCTCATACCCTTTTTTGTTATTTGTGTGGCATCGTGTTTGTTCGCTGCGTGGCTTTCTTCATATTTGTCCTGTTCGTCTTATATTGTTTTGATTAGTGAATCTCATCTAGCATTGTGAGCACCTTGTCGGGGATATGGAGGCTGACTGCTTTGCTTTACTGTTGTCTTTCGCTTGGCTTATGTACTTTGTTGCTTGTGTACTGTCTCTCAAGACTTGTTCAGTCTCTCTCTTGGAATCATTGGTAGGAAATTATCTGTGATTGTGGCTATTTCTAGACATCTTCTATACTATTTTGCTCGCGCGAAACATCATTCTTAATTCTGATGTAGCTCCAAATTTACTAGTGTTGCCACTGATGATCGATTGTAATCGATCATCAGTCACTTTTGCCTCTTGTTACTAATGATCGGAAAAATTGTTATAGTCGAATAATCGGAAAATTCTACTTTTAGAAACATACTTTTCTTTCGTTTCATTTTTATTGTCAAGCTATAAAGACATTAAATGAAAAGCTGTCTATTTGGGTCATTCTAGATGTGTGGTCAATAAATGAGAAAAAATATGATAAAATAGCCTTAAAAAGTCAACCCAAAAGTACTGATATTTTTTTCGTATTTCTCCATGAAAATATATGTTGTGGGTACTCACTGGAAGCGCCTCGCGGAGGCGCTTCTAATCAGTACTCACAACACATCCTTTCATGGAGAAATATAAAAATACTATCTTGATAGCCCTCTTATTGATCTGGAGCAATAAATATATTCCTGGAAGAGGGCTAAATTAAGAGGAAAGATATTTTCTACAAGTCGATTATTAGTCGATGATCAGTCAATTTTACAAAACCTATGATCGACTATGAAATTCTGGCCGATTCCCAACACTACAAATTACAAACATATGAAGAATGAACTTTTGTTTTTAGATATAGACATATAGCAATATAAAGTAGATTGGATTTGAAGTGAATGGCTAGGATGCATTGTATTTATAAATACAGTCGACTCTCGTTATCTCAAAGTCCAATGGACACGCTGGAAAACTTCGAGATATCCGTACCTCGACATATCAAATTTGACGAATTGAGAAAAAACTAAATCGAACAACCACATTTCACAAATGAATATGTAATTTTACTCCCGCAATTAGAGAGATGTTGAAAATATTGTGGAAAAGAGGGGAAATGCTCCTTAGGAGCAATATCTCCTCTCTTCCACAATATTTTATAATCTGTTGTTAGATTTTTATGTTTAAACAGGGACTAGATTTTCACTTTGAGATAAATGGTTATTCGAGATAAGCGATGTCGAGATAATGTGAGTCGATAGTATATGTATACTATTATAGGTCTAAAATTTCTGTCACGGCTCTTAATTTATTTTAGTGTTAACCCAGATCTAAAGACGGCTGTATACTGCACCGGAGTGAAGTTAGGTGGAGCCTCTGTCTGGGACAAAGTGCTGCTCAGATACCGAGAAACGACGTCCGCCAGCGAACGACAGTTTCTTCTTCAAGCACTTGCCTGTGTAAAGGAACCCTGGGTTATCAAGAAGTATGTGGCACTTTTAATTTTGCATTCAAGGAGCCTTAGAAATTTGAGCCGGACACAGCATTCCTACAAAACTGCATGTGCTCCAAGCAAAGACCTGTGCATCCATGCTCTCTGATCAGAGTTTTCGCAGGAGACCCTTTGCGTAGGCAAGGACCCAAACCGTATTCAGGCAGGCAGGCTAATCCGAATCCTCATTGGGCGCACATGCAATATTGTTAGTATGTTTATGATATGATTACCCTATTTAACCATTTCAGCCCTGCAGGCTAAAATCAGGTACCTGTGCAAACAGTGTAGATCCTGATGAGACGGCTCATGATGAGCCGTCTCATCAGGATCTCCTGTTTGCCATTCTGTTATAAACGGACACCCTTATTTGCCACAGTGGACTTGTCCAATTTCAAGTATAGTCTTGTCCAGTTTATATACCGGGGTTGTAAGAATTAAGAATGTTCACACAGTACCTTATTCCGACTATTAAAGTTATTAAGAACGTGCTCTTGCAAAACGAATTTGCGCCATTTAGCTGATAGAGGCTCTTGAACAAAAATATTATTAACCTTTTGTTCACTATATGTATTATATTATAGGAATGACTTTTATTTTTTTGGATTTTATCGATGTGTAAACTGCGGCGAATCAATAACTGACTGAATAAAGCCTGACAGGCTTTATGTTAAGTTTATGAGTTATTCACCGGAGTTTACATATCGATAAAAGCCACAACTTTAAAATAATAATTCATATCTTACAATTCCAAATTTATCATGAAAATGTTAGAGATATTGCCAAAAATGCTAGTCTTTTGAGAAAGCAGAAAGAAGTAGATACGACGGATTCCTGCTCCGGCCTTTATTTTATTACACTGCAGCTGGTGTTAGTGCCATGTGGCGGCGGTAGAACGTCTTCCCGTACATCACCGTAGTGCAGATTATATTTCATTTCCTTTGAGATTGTTGGGCCCATTGTGGTATAATTGAAAATGGAGTTCTGCTCATGTATACGCTTGAGGACGTAAGCAGTGTTGCAAACTTCATTATTGCTTATGAAGAATCTCAATAAACTCGAGACTCTCATTTTCTAATCTGTAGTGTGGTCTTTGTTTCCAAAGGCAATCTTTTTTATGTTTATTTACTACACTGCAGCTGGTGTTAGCGCCGTATGGCGGTGATAGAACGTCTCCCCCTACATCCCCATAGTGCAGATTATATTTCATTTCCTTTGCCGGCCTCGGTGGCTCAGTTGGATGCGCCGTCCGACTGGAGACAAGGAGGTCGCGGGTTCAACCCCCGCCGAGGCCGGCAACATTCTTTCGTGGAGATTGAGCATGAAATATTTTCTACGGTCATTCTCTCCCTTCCGCTGATTCAAGAAGGGCAGTTGTCAGTTTCTGGCGAAAGAATGTGCACAATACTGTTTAACCGCTTAGAGAACTAAGCCTGCCCAGTAAACGTGTGGTTAGGTAAACTGACCACGCTCGACATGGCCCCATTGGGTTGACTGGGCCGTAAAACCTCAACAAAAACAAAATTTCATTTCCTTTGGGATCATTGGGATCATTGGGCCCATTGTGGTATAATTTGCAAATGGAGTTCTGCTCATGTATACGTAAGAGGGCGTAAGCAGTGTTGCAAATTTCATTACTGCTTATGTAGAGTTTCAATAATAAAAAAAAAAGGTAAGAGAAAAGTCCTGGGAGGGCCACAATCACAAACCGCAGCCCCTCCCAGGCACCAAGAGGAAGAGTAAACCGACAAATCCAAACAATCACAAATCGAACAAACGTACGAAAAGCACTAAGATAAGCTCTCTCTTCCCCAAGCGAGGAAATCGCAATACTAAAAGGACTGAAAAACACAAGAACAAAATGACACATGGTAAGACATACAACAAATCGCATCGTAGAATAAACCACAAAGCAACAAAGAGTAAGACTAACACCGGGACCACCGCCTTAGAAAGGTCAGTAGAGTAAACCACCGGGGGGGTTTAAAGCACTTTTACAGCTAGCTAACTTCACCCTGGGTCCCGATGCTACTCTTAATACAGAAATACATAAAAATTCGGTTCGCATAAAGGCGCCCAGCTCAGTCAATGCATCAAAGCGAAAACATAAAAATCAAATTAATCACTATAATAAACAAAGATGAGTACTCAAGGGTAATTCTACTGTATGCCAGAGTAAATGAGAACCAATAGTTGAACCATAGCGGGCCGTGACTCCCATTTTCTAATCTGTAGTGTTTTCTTTGTTTCCAAAGGCAATCTTTTTTATGTTTATTTTATTGAAATGTAATTTTTTTTCCTTCAACCAAATTAATTGCGCAAAATGTTTATAAAGATAAAGAGTCGGAACTATCAATAAATTGAATTAAATGATTAAAACATTTGCAAACTAGACTGTTAGTATCCATATTATATTGCATTATATCAATGTTTTATCATGTATATTTACTATATTGTGTAAACATGTTCTAGGCGCATGTATAATTATTGCATTGCGATTGTAGGAATGAGCGATTATTGTTATGCCAAAAGAAACCATTTATCGTAATTTAATTATATCATAATTGAGCCAGGGCACATATTTTCTTACAAGATGTCATGTGCGGCCAGCGAAGACTCATATCATCCTGAGCATCCCGTGAAGGCTGATCAGATTCATCGATGCCTGTCTGAAGACGCCTTAGATCACAGACTACCCACAGTATGCTATCCGCGCAGTCTGATCTGAGTCTTCGCTGGGCGCACACGCATTCTTGTAGGGAATGCTGTTCCCTGGCCCTTATTATCTCAAATATCAGGTAATATGTCTGAACATTGTAGACAAAGATCAAGCTGTTGAAAATAAGTGTGTTTGATTTGAGATTATACGGCCAACTCAACCCGTTAGGGTCATGTAGAGCGCGGTCAGTTAACCTAACCACACTGTTCCTGGGCAGTTGGCACGTAATCACCCATTTAGCGAAAACGTTTTAAACATATTAGCTGGAGTACGTTCAGACTGCAATATATGTTCATGGCATTTTGTTAAACATATAAGTGAAGATACCCAGGAAATGCCACGAAGCACAGCCTTCCCGAAGCTCAAAAAGAAGGAGAGATGAGGAACAAATAATGACAAAAAAAAACAAAAAAAAAAAAACAAAAAAAAAACGCCACATACAGTCGAACCTCAATAGCTCGAACACCGATGGCTCGTTCACCATGGCTGATTCGAACTCGTTTTTGAGTCCCTACAAAATTCTTCCGATAGCTCAAGAAGACAAATATTTAGGGAGAATCTCCTATTTTATCATGAAATTGTATGTTGTATGTACTCATTAGAATCGCCTCATCGAGGCGATTCTTATGAGTACATACAACATACAATTATTATGTAGAAAATTGAAAAGAGTTTACTAAATCATCGCCATTTGCTTCCTGACCAGGCGCCATAGTTAAACCTCAGTGGCTCGAACTACCCATGTGTCGAACAAAGTTCAATGGTCCCAAAGATGTTCGAGCCATTGAATAAAATAGAAAGGAAGGCAATGATCAGGAATCGATAAAATTATCCCACACCGCCCATCAGAGACATCAAAGGGAAAGAAACACAAACACAAAATAACTGGACCCTATAAACATCCCTAGCAGAAAGCCAAACGGGCAGTTACTTTCCCACAAAGTGGCCAAATGGCTATCCAAAACAAAAAGATGTAAGCGACACATACATTCAAAGACGAACTGAAGTTCGACTGTATAAAACGAACAAAGAACTGCAACAGAAACCGCACTGGAATGGTCAGTAGGACAATTACTGTTGATGGGGTCTTAAATCAGTTTTACTTGCGCGAAACCTGTCCCTTAATTCTAATGCAGTTCCAAATATGTTCGGTTCGCATATGGGCCCACTTCGCTATACATTAATTAACGCTTAGTACTTTGGGTAAGATTTTCAGCGGAAGACATTTTGAAATATTTTTCCAATGGAGACAATTTGCATGAAATGTCAAATCCAGTTTCCTGGAAAAAATAAGAAAAATATCATCAATTCGTCGTCTGCTGAATTAGTAGAGAGAGTGGTCAAGCTAAAATTATTTTGTTTGATGTTTCAGATTTTTATATTTGACTGTTTTCGCTAATATATTTTCAACCAATGACATGATGGATGGCATTGACTATATATCTAGAAACCCTCTTGGGCGACTGATGGTCTGGGATTTTGTCGTCGAAAACTGGGACTATTATTTTAAAAGGTAGTGCATAGCTTTAGACTGGCGCTTTTTAAAACAAAAATTATTGATATTTTCTTATTTCTCCATGAACAAATCCATTCTGATCCTTTCTGTAGTTGCTTACAATGTGCTTTATGTAATGACAGTTCTAAATAAATATGTTTAAACCAAACCATATGTTGTGGATACTAATTAGAGGCGCCTTGCCGAGGTGATTCTAATGAGTGCCACAACATATGTCTTTGTGGAAAAACAAGATTTTTTTACCGAATATTCTCATCTGGACCTAATTATCCTCATCTAGAGCTTTGGTTGTATTACTTTTTCTAGACTGGCTATTTCTTGTAGGCCACTAAGTTCTAGCATATGTTTTGTTGTGTTTCTGCTATTATTATACCATTAAACTCATATGTTGTAACAAAAAATTGATTGTTGATGCTTTACGGCCCAGTCAACACATGATTTCATGTCACTGAGGCACTTCTAATGAGTACATACAACATATGTTATCGTTGAGAACTGTTTCCACTCATCCAGCTATTCTAGACAGAAGAACAGATAGTCAAAATCATGGATTTATTAACATTTTATGAGAAAAATGTTAAGGAGTTAAAGTGTCTGAATACTTACGATAAATACGCTAAAATGTCTTCTCTTTTTAAACAGTTTTCCATTACGTACAAATTACTAGATTTTGATTGGCTGAAGATTTGAATAGCTATGTATTATATACTTTATATGCATCCACAGATATGGATCTTCACTCAACCTCTTTGCTAAATTAATCAAGAGTTCTGCAGATGCATACAATACAGTAACAGAACTGAACAAGGTAATATATTAACACTAATTGTGCCAAGAAAATTTGTAGCAGGTGACAGTCTGTTTATTATTATTATTATCATCAAGATAAAATAATGCTTGACTTTTCATGTGGATTGTCTATTATGCAAGATTCATATGACATGTCAAGCCTTATTTTCACTGAAAGATAAATACTACAACTGTATATATTAACTCTTTCACTGCCACAGGCGATGATAATAGGCTTTTGCAAACAACATAGATCCAGATGAGCCGGCTCATAGTTAGCCGTCCCATCTGGATCCACGTTGTTTGACATTCAGTCTTTGTAAATCAGCTTTACATATAAACTTCTTTGCAAGCAACAATTTGTTAAAAAAAACAGAGGACAAATGCCGTCTGAAATTTGGCACCGAAAGAGGTTAAATGTCATCTACAGCAGTTTTGATTGTCACCAAGGGTTAATTATTGAACTTGTAGCACCATTTCATATTATTCTGAACATCCTGATTTTTTTTTTTCAAAAAAATGAGGCTTGAAAGTTTCTACTGAAATGTCAAGACATATGTCGTCTGCTGCTACTGCTTATTTAACTGGCGTGTTAGAGTGGCATGTATTAAGTGTGCTTTACAATTGTCCAGACCATATCCACGTTTATTGCTGACTGCATTTCCATGATATAAACTTTTAGTCGTTTTCTCATTGAGAAACATGACGCAGGAAGCAAACGTCATTGAAATGTAATGAAAAGTTCATGAAAATCTTAACTGCAGTTTAAGAAACATTACAATTCAGACAAACATTATTGAAATGTAAAGATGATTATTGAATATTTCACGAAAAGTTTACATGCAGCTCAGGAAATATGACATTTGAGACAAGCATTCGTCGAAATAAAATGACGATTAATAAAATTTCCATGAAAAGTTTACCTGCAGTGTAAGAAACATGGCACTTGAGACAAACATCATTGAAATGCAATGTCAGTTAGTGAAAATTTCATGAAAAAGTATCTGCAGTGTCGGTACATGACATTTGAGATAAACACCATTGAAATGTGATGAAAAAAGGTAAGAGAAAAGTCCAGGGAGTGCCACAATCACAAACCGCAGCCCTTCCCAGACACCAAGAGGAAGAGGAAACCGACAAATCTAAACAAGCACAAACTGAACAAACGTACGAAAAGCACTAAGATTAGCTCTCTCTTCCCCAAGCGAGGTAATCGCAATACTAAAAGGACTGAAAAACACAAGAACAAAATGACACACGGAAAGACATACAACAAATCGCCTCGTAGAATAAACCACAAAGCAACAAAGAGTAAGACTAACACCGGAACCACCACCCTAGAACGGTCGGCAGAGCAAACCACCGGGGGGTTTAAAGCACTTTTACAGCCAGCTAACTTTACCCTGGGTCCCGATGCTACTCTTAAAACAGAAATACATAAAAATTCGGTTCGCATAAAGGCTCCCAACTCAGTCAATGCATCAAAGCGAAAACATGAAAATCAAATTAATCACTATAATAAACAAAGACGAGTACTCAAGGCTAATTCTACTGTATGCCAGAGTAAATGAAAACCAATAGTTGAACCACGGCGGGCCAAGCCAAAGACATATCGTCAAGCCCCAACCCACTGGTTAAAGTTTTACGAAGAGGCCGTCATTGAGTCTGAGGCCCGAACCGCCGTCGTGCAATTAAAGAGTGAAGCATAGCCATCAGCAATGATTGGGTTGACAACTAGTCATGCAGTCTGCCGCATAATATCCAGGCTATAGCCAATTCTTTTTTAGCGGTTAATAAGTTTTCTGAATTGCTCCGAAAAGTTAGATTTACCTACAATTTTTCTAAATCTGTACACTAAGTCTCCGTTAAATTCGGGTTCCGATATACCTTGTTGCAGAAGTGTTTTCAGACTGACGCTATATTTTTCTAACAAAGCACTGTGTCTGCGATAAATTTCGAAGACGCCTTACGAAGTTTAAAATAACGATAGCCCTGCCTAAGAAGTTTGGCAGTAAGGGCTTTATTACGGTAGTTAAAGTCATTAAGATTTGAAGAAGCTCTGGCGAATCTTATAAGTTGAGATATGTATACCCCATATGAGGTACGCCGGGGGGCATCGCCATCCAGAAAAGGGAAATTGACTATATCAAAATCAAAATCGTCCCGTTTATCATAAATTTTAGTGGAAACTGTACCATTAGATATACATAGATTCAAATCCAAAAAAGGTGCCTCGGTATCGGAAGAATTTGCTCTATTTAATTGGAGTTCTGTAGGGTATATCCGGTCCACCATTTGGTCAAAGTAAATATTGTCATTATTTAATAAATTGTCAAGGTATCTTGAAGTTGAATTGAAAGCCTCAATAATGTCAGCCTGATTTTCACGTGAGAGAGACTTCATGAAATCTCTCTCATAACAAAAAAGAAACAAATCTGCAACAAGAGTAGCACAATTAGTTAAGTGACAAAGTCATGAAACTTTTACCTGCAGTTCAAGAAACATGACATTTGAGACAAACATTATTGAAATGTGATAAAGAATAGTGAAAATTCCAGTCAAATTTTCCTGCAGTTCAAGAAACATGACATTGAACAAAAGTTTACCTGCAATTTAAGAAATATAAAACTTGAGACAAACACCATTGAAATGTAATGGTGATTAGTGAAAAAGTTCATAAAAAGTTTACCTGCAGTCTAAGAAAAATGACACGAGAGACAAACATCACTGAAATTTGAGGAAGGTTAGTGAAAACTTCGTAAAACGTTTGCCTTTACTTTAAGGAATATGACACTTGAGACAAACATCGTTGAAATGCAATAACAATTAGTGAAAATGTCATGATGGTTTACCTGCAATTCAAAAAACATGACACTTGAGATAAACATCATTAAAATGCAACGAAGGTAAGCAAAATTTCATGACAAGTTTATCTGCAGTTACAGAAACATGACACTTGAGACAACCACCACACCATTTATATGTGATGAAGGATTGTGAAAATTTCATGATAAGTTTACCTGCAGTTTACAACATGAAATTTAAAACAAGCATCGTTGAAATGTTATGACAATTAGTGAAAAATCCATGGAAAGTTTACCTGCATATTCAGAAACATGCTACTGCAGATAAACATCATTGAAATGTGATGAAGGTTACTGAAAATTTCATAAAGATTTTACCTGCAGTTTAAGAAACATGACACATGAGATAAACACCATGGAAATATGATGAAAGGTTAGTGAAAGTTTCGCGAAAAATTTACCTGCAGTTTGAGGAACATGACACTTGAGACAAACATCATTGAAATGTGATGAAGGTGAGTGGAAATTACATGAAATGTTTACCTTCAGTTTAAGAAACATGACATTTGAGACAAATGTCGTTGAAACGTAATTGCAATTATAAAACTTTTTTATGAAACGTTAGCCTGCAATTTAAGAAACATGCCTCTTCAGGTAAGCCTTATTGAAATGTGATGAAGGTTAGTGAAATTTTCATGAAATGTTTACCTGCAGTTTAAGAAAAATGGCATTTCAGATAAACACCATTGAAATGTGATGAAATTAAAATTTCATAAACATTTGCCTGTAGTTTAAGAAACATGACACTTGAATTAAACTTTATGAAAATGTGATAAAGGTAAGTGACAATATCATGAAACTTTTACCAGCAGTTTAAGAAACATAACACTTAGTGCAAACATCGCTGAAATATGATAAAGGTGATGACATTTTCGTGAAAAGTTTACCTGCACTTTAAGAAACACAACATTTGATGTAAACATCATTGGAATGTAATGAAATAAGTAAAACTTTCACGAAAAGTTTACTTGCAGTGTGAAGAAAAAAAAAAAAAAAAAAAAAAAAAAAAAAAGACATGCCGTTTCAGACAAACATCATTGAAAAGTGACGAAATCTGACTGAACGATAAGTGAAATTTTTATGACAAGTTTACCTGCAGTTAACAGAAAACTGCCACTTGAAACAAACATCACTGAAATGTAATGACGATTAGTGAAAATGTCATGAAAAGTTTACCTGCAGTTTAAAGAAGCATGGCATTTGAAATAAACAGCATTAAAAATTTAATGACATCCAGTGAAAATTTGATGAAACGTTTATCTGCAGGTCAAGAAACAGGGCACTTGAGACAAATACCATTGAAATGTAATGACGATTAGTGAAAAATTCCTGAAAAGTTCACGTGCAGTTTAAGAAAATGATACTTGAGACAAACATCAATGAAATGTGATGATGGTTAGTGAAAATTTCATGAAAATCTAACCTGCAGTTTCTGAAACATGGCACTTGAGACAAACATCATTGAAATGTAATGACGACTGATGAAAATTTCATTAAAATGTTTACCTGCAGTTTAAAGTTATAAAAATAAGATGTATCTCGGTCATTTGTCTATCACTGATAAGGACTGGGCACAACAAAACCTAATATACTGTCAATAAATGATAGACAGGCAAAGGTCTTGCTTATTTATCTGATCTATTGGCCTCCTTAACCTGCTGGGATACCATAATCACCTCTTTCTAACATGTTGGTCTTTCTTGCATACTCTAGTTAGGAACGATGAAATCATTGGTTAGTGGTACCACTTTTGGTCTCATTTTAGCTATGTCTTTAAGAAACATGCATTTGAGACAAGCCTCATTGAAATATAATGACGATTGGTGAAAAAATCATGAAAAGTTTACCTGCAGCTAAATTAACAAGACTTGAGAGAAAATTCATTGATATGTAATAATAATAATAATAATAATAATTAGTAAGAATAGAAAAGAATATTTGTGATTGACAATATCTTATTAAGAACCAGTTGGCTTTTCTGTTTCTGTGTTTTTGTTTCTCAGATATCGATCTTAAAATTATATTTACGGCAAAACTTTGTCTTAACTATGCAGTTGGTAGGAAAATATATTTTGATTTTTTCCATTGATTTTGAATTGTTATGTTTCTGTAAAGCACTGTGAAAATTTCAGAAAACGTGAATAAGTTAACTTGGAAAGCTGCATCAAAACTACCTAGTAATCTATTGATTTTTGCACACTTTGCTGTCGTTTGTACTATGGTGAAAATTGAAATATTATTTTTAATTCAATGTACAGAAAAAAAAAAACTGTTACTGCATAGGTTGTTACGACGAAAGTTTTGCATTAATTTTGATAGTATTCCTCAACTCTTTTGAATGGAGCGCAGGCTTTTAACACATGGTGCTTCAGCTTTCGGTTTTCCCTGGCGCGCATTTCATGTTGCATGGTTCCGAGTTTGTAGTAGTTAGTTGAGCGCAACTCCTACAGTTTTAGGCCGATCCGTCTGAAACTTTACATGTGTTTTAATCATGGTCCAAAAATATGAATATGCTTTTTACTGAGTCCTAAAATTATTATGATTATTTTTTTTTTCTCTTTTTCTTCACATTTTAACTTAGACTTATTCCGTGCTCAAATACTATGAAAGTGTATTGGTACTAGGTACCTTGTAAGCGCAACTCCTCCTACAGATTAAGACCAACCCTTCTGATATTTTAGAGGTGTTTTACTTATGGTCTAAGGATATGCATGGGCTTTTTACAGAGTACTGAAATTATTTTTCCACTTTTCTTTTACATATTTAACACACGTTTTTCATGCTTCAATACTATGGAAGTGCATAGGGAGTAGGTACCTAGTTAGAGCAATATCAACAGTTTTGGGCCGATCCTTCTGAAACTTTACAGGTGTTTTAATCATGGTCTGAAGTTCTTCAATTGTCTACTCGGTCAGGCAGTTATAAACACGCCCACGTGAATTTCCTTAGACAAACTTTGTATTGATATACCTGTGCTTACCAGTAAAAAGCACGTGTTGATTTGTTTGTCTAACTAAAAACATAGACAATTACCTTATTAGCTATTTTGAATGGTCAGTTGCGGTTGTCAGTTAAATGGTCAAGTGACTTGACGGTGGAGTCAATTGCTTTAACAGAATCATAGTATTATTTCTTTTTACGTTTTGTCATATTTTTAACTTAGCTTTTTTGTTTGTTTGTTTGGATTGAGGTTTTACGGCCCAGTCAACCCAATGGGGCCATGTCGAGCGCGGCCAGTTTACCTAACCACACGTTTACTGGGCAGGCTTAGTCCTCTAAGCGGTTAACCAGTATTGTGCACATTCTTTCGCCAGAAACTATATAAGTGTATAGGTAGTAGGTATTTTGTGAGTGCAGCTCCTCTTACAGTTTTAGGCTAGTCCTTCTGAAACTTTACAGGTGTTTTACTTTTGGTCTGAGAATATGCATGGGCTTTTTACAGAATCCTGAAATTATGTTTCCCACTTCTTTCACATATTTAACTTAGACGTTTTTCTTGCTTCAATATTATGGAAGTGTATAGGGGGTAGGTATCTTGTGAGCGCAACTCCTCCTACTGTTCTTGGCCGATCCTTCTGAAACTTTGCATGTGTTAAGAATGGTTTAAACGTTGTGGCTCATACATTTTACATTGTATTTACATAATGTAAACAACTAGGAAGGTAAATTAACCATGTATATTTATTGCTTGTTTCCAGATCGAGTCTTTTATACGAGATCATGATGACCTAGGAACAGCAGATAGGGAGTTTAAGAATGCAGTAGTAAAGATAAAAATCAACATAGCTTGGATGGGGAAACACTATGAAGATCTACAGAAATGGCTGCAAGAACAAACAAAATAAGTCATACCATCAGAATGAGAAACCTTACCTTCAGATATATGCGCCAAGCAAAGATTCAGATAAGCCTGCGCATTCGCGCTGTCTGATCAGAAGCTTCACTTGGTGCATTTTGGATAGCCAAGGATGTAAAGTTTCTTGATGCGGACAAAAAAACTCTGATCTGGATGCGCAGGCTGTTTTGAGTGTTCCTTGGACAGAAAAAGAATATAATAATAATAATAATAAAATGGCCGCCGACTACCTTATCTTTTTATCTACTGTGTGGAATAATCTGCTGTATATATGTGTTTGGGAATAAAACATGTAAATGCCTTATGAGACGTGTTTACTTTGTAGGATACTATAGATGTTATTTACAATAAAAAAAAACGATCGTCCTTGTTTATGAAGCATTTAATACGTGTACACATAATTTAGGGGTTGCAAGTAGAAATTCTGTAACTCAGTTAATGATAGGGGTACCAGGAAAATATTTTTTCTTATTTCTCCGTGAAAACATATGATGTGGTACTCATTAGAAGCGCCTCGACGAGGCGCTTCTAATGAGTACAACATGTTTTTATGGAGAAATAAAAAAAAACATATCAACACTTTTTGGTTAAAAAAAGCGCCTTATATGGCGTTATGTGGGTGGATGAATCATAATAGCTGTTATCGATGGCATGAATAATAGGCATCAACCCAGTTAATAAAATGCAAACAAAGGTTTTTTTTAGGAAAATCCATGATTAACTCTTTCATCCCTGCAGACCGATACAGCTACTTATGTAAACAGTGCAGATCCAGACAAGCCATCTCAAGATTTACACTGTTTCCTACCCAGTTATTGGTTTGTGACTGAAACCCCTATTTGGAGCATTGGAAGAGCCCATTCAGAAACTCAGGGGTGAATGGATTAATTACCACAGCCATCCCATCTCATAAAAGAGAAGAAACTCGCCGACAAAAATACTGGTGTAAGTATGGAGAATCTCAGGAACGTCCACAATCATACATCACAGCCATCCACGGGCATCGAATAAGGAACATCGGGTTATCATTATCTGTGGTCGGGGCCATCATGGTCCTGTTTGGGGTTTGCTTGTGTTCTGGCTTCAAGGAAACCACAAAGAGGAAGAGGAAAGAGACTTCTGGGAAGGGCTGCGGTTTGTGATTGTGGCACACCCTGGATTTTTCTCTTACCTATTTTTTCTTCAGATCACCAAAGCTCCAGATAAGGCATTTTTGATTGAAAAGTTACGTTTTTCTTATCTCTCCAAGAAAACATACGTTGTGGTATCCACAACGTATGTTTTCTTGAAGAAATAAGAAAAAATATTATGTGGATATCCCATCTTACCTGGAGCAATGGATCGCCATTGAGCCCTTTGCTTTGTTGCATCACAGTATTTGTGATGATGTGTGTTTCATTATGATGTTTTTGATTGACTGAGTTGGGGTTTAATGACATGTCAACCCTTGTGGGTCATTTTGTGTCATCTCCTAGAGAAAGGAAGAAGAGAGAAAAAATAGTAGAGGAGATGAGAGAGAGAGAGTCAGGAGAGAAATGAAAATAAATGACAATGAAGAAACAGAAAAAAAAATAAAAACATTATCCCTCTACACTGCTGCAAGGATTGTAGGCCTTGCAGAACGCGGCGCCTGATCAGGGTCTACAGTTTGCATTAAATTAGATATTTCTATAAAAAATGACAATAAACAATAATAAAATTAACCAGAAACCCTTTATATAGGAAATGAACCTGTCCAAAGAGTTAAAGAAGAAGAATCCACTCGGCACAAACGGGTTAAGGACGAGTTTGTTCTTCTGACCGTCCCAAGGTGACTTCTCTTTTGACGTTCTTCGCTGGTGGTTTAAAATGTGGTGTTTGTTTTGTCATTGTGGTTCCTCACCTCTTCTTCTTTAGGTGACTTCTAGTGGCATCGAGACCCAGGGTGAAGTTGGCTAGCTGTAAAAGTGCTTTAAAACCTCGTGGTTTACTCTACTGACCGTTTTAAGGCAGTGGCCCCGGTGTTAGTCTTACTCTGTTGCTTTGTGGTTTTTTCTACGAGGCGATTTGTTTTATGTCTTATCTTGTGTTATTTTGTTCTTGTGTTTTTCAGTCCTTGGGGAAGAGAGAGCTAATCTTAGAGCTTTTCGCACATTTGTTCGATTTGTGCTTGTTTGGTTTTGTCCGTTTCCTTTTCCTCTTGGTGTCTGGGAAGGGCTGCGGCTTGTGATTGTGGCATTCCCTGGACTTTTCTCTTACCCGTTTCTGAAGACTGCTGCATGGTTGTGGCATACTCACAAACACTATGATGAAAAAACGCAAAGGGGTTCCTGGCAATCTGAAGACGGAACACAAGGAAACCATAGAGGACCATGATCGGTTCGACCACCGACATTAATAATTAGGTGCCAATCTGCCTTCCTTTAGTATTGGGCCACCATAGAGGTCCAAAGGGAAGCATATTCTTTCCTGTAAGAGTAGACCCTTTTTCAAAAGGGATGCAAAACAATTTTTGATCAGTTGTCTCCCGTGAATATGGTACAATCATCTCAAAGGAACTTGATGAAGTCAGTAGATTTTCAACTATTATGGGTCAATTGTTTGCAATCGAGCCACAGTAAACAAACGCCAATTTTTCCGCAATTTGTGACTTCCTGCTTGCTTTTCTGCAAATCACAGACGCTTGAATGATAGCTTTTATTTGGATTTGTGGCCCAGTCAACACTGTTAAGGCCATTAAGAGTCGGTCTGTTAAGCTACTCATACTTTTTCCTGGGCAGGCTTAATCTTCTAAGACTTTAAGCAGTACTTTGTGTGCTTACTTTTGCCTGTAAGCGGTTAACAAGTACTTTGTGTGCTTACTTTTGCCAGTTACTGACATCTGCTCTTCTTGAACAAGTGGAAAGGGGAGACTGGTCATAGAATTTATTTCATGAGAAATCTCCACGGTTACGTAACAGTGCTGGGATTTGAACTTGCGACACTTGGATCTGCATTTGTTGATTATGTGTTACATTAAACGACACTTTAACCCATGAGGGTAATTTGCGTCAAAATGGTATAATAATTTGGTTAATATGCAGGTTATATTTTATTTCCTTTGGGATCACTGACTCATCCTAGTTATTTTGAAAATCGAATACCGCTTAAGCCGCCACTATGGAGCGTATGCAGCCTCGCAAACTACAGAGTTGCATATGAAGAGACTCAATCAAACCGAGTCTCTGATTTTCGTGATTTTTTGTGTATTCTTTGTTTCCAAAGGCAGCCTTTTTTTTTACTTTTACTATTGAAAAGGCTATAATAATACAGTCAGGTATGCATGAAAATATAAAAAAGAAGAAATCTGGAAACGCAGTTAGATGTGCTACCAACTGTGCTATGGAGCCAAGCTGAATTTATTGATTCAAGTAAAACAAAATAAAAACTTTCTTATTCATTTATTTATTTTAATTGTCAATTTTTCCTTTTAGAAGGAATTCCCACAGTCCATAACAACATTTCCCCCCCCCCCCCCCCCTCAGTCCACCATTTCTCGTTTTGGGAATTTACCCTCTCACCCCTGAGTTTATGAGATGGACTCTTCCATTTCTGAATTTTGTCACATCCATTGTTTCAAATAGGGGTTTCAGTTAAAAAACAACAAAGATTTGCAAATAATGTATCTCATCTGGATCTGCACTGTTTGCAAATGTATTTGTATTGGTCTACAGGGGTGAAAGGGTTGAGACATTTTCTTGTCTTTTCTTAGACTGTATATTCTTTAAACTCCTCATTACGAAAAAATGCCTATTCAAATATATAGAAAATTTCGCCTCCAAAAACTGAACATTTTCAGGTAAAAAAAAAACTGATATTTTTCATATTTCTGCTCAAAACACAGATTGTGGATATTCGTTAGAACAGCCTCGGCGAGGCTGTTCTAACGAGTACCCACAATCTATGTTTTCAGCAGAAATAAGAAAAATAATGTATACCCTGTAAACCCTAGTTTTGATATATAAAGTGGCGTTCAAGGAGGTCAAAATTATATAGGCATGTTTCTCTTGATGCTACATAGCAGAAGGCATACTATAAATACGATATAACTTCAATGATTTGAACACCGATTGCTTGTTTACCATGGCTGATTTGAACTCATTTTCGAGTCCCTAGAAATTTCTTCCAATAGCTCAAGCTCAAGAAAACAAATACTTCTTGATATTTTAGGGTAACTGTCTTCTTGTATTTGTATGATGTGTGTACTCATTAGAATTGCCTCATCAAGTCAATTATATTGAGTACATTAAACATACCATTATTTCATAGAAGATCTAAAAGACATCTCTAAATTTTCCCCGTTTGCCAACTGACCTAGCCCTATGACTGACCCTCAGTGGCCCATAGTACCCATGCCTAGAAGAACTTCCCATGGCCCCAAAGATGATCCAGCCTTGAAGTTCGACTGTAAAACTTTTTTCAGATATGTTTGCTATTTTTTCATGCAAACTGTTTTCCTGTGAGAAAATTTGTATCAAATGCAAAAATCTAATTTTTTTTAGATAAATATTCTGCCTGAAGATTTGGTCCAGTGAGGGTTTAAGGGTAAATAACAGTGGGTTTCACTTTTGCTCAAATGTTGCTCTAGTAAAATAGGATAAAGACAAAAACGCACCAAAGAAAGACCTGATACGAGTCCAAGAATAAGGCCTGAAAACGCCAAGAAAATACAGTTCCCAACTGATTTTAAGCACCATATAAATATGTGTCTTTAGGGCAAATTCTAACATTAAGGACTGGATACATTTAGTACAAAGGAGAAAACTTCTGAAACTTCCTGTGTACTTTCCTGCACACAAACCACTTCTGAAAAACCAACCTAAATAAGAACAAAGTCTTTCCTTTAAGAGTAGACCTCTTTTCAGAAAGGAGCAAATTCTTTACTGTTAGAGCAAACCCCTTTTACAGAAGGACGCTGAAGAATTCGGACAGTTACCACCCCTGAAAGTGTATCCTATTAGCAATAGTACAGTCTCTGACCATGGCCTTTACTGTTGTATCAAATTGTTCTGTAAATAGAGAGCAGAGGCCCTGATCAGTTTGCATGAATGTGTAGGCTGATCTGGGTTTTCACAGCCTGCCTAAGCCCAGACACATTTTTACATTATGTAGCCTGAATATAAGACTAGTGATAAACAGTTATTTGGAGCTAAAATGACTACAGATGTGTAAAAACGGCTACATATGTGTAAACACTGGACTTTAATCAGTTTTTGAGTGACTTGCAGGCATTTACATCTAAATAAAATCCACAAAAATGATATTCATTCCTCCTTAACAACTACTACATTCACCTTAAATATTGGGACATCGTAACTCCTTACATATCTTAACCCTTGTCTTGCTGAATAAATTAAGATGCCGTCCCCATTTCTAATTTCCAGCCAATCAGATTACTTGATCCAGGTTTATGATAGAAATTCACATATTTAATAACAAATAGTGCAGATCAAGATCAGTTGGCTTCTTCAAAAGCCAACTGATCTGGATCTACACTGTTTGCTAAGACAGGGCATGCAGTATTCAGCAAGAGAAAGGTTAAAAAGTTGATAAGTCCACTGTAGCCACTTCCAGATGTGACTAAAAGCTGCAGGACCCTGATCGGATGCCATTTTCCGAATGACTGTGTGCATGAGCAGTCTGAGCTTTCACTGGGCATATCCAAGGAATATTTTCTCACATGCTTTAAATCATCTTGATCAAACAGTCTGTTTTCATGGCCATTAATTAATGGCTTATCAGCTACATGTACCTAACAAATGACACAATTTCTTAACAGTCCTTAAAAACCAATACAACATAAAACTACACATACACAGATTATGAAGACAGAATGCCAATAAATGATGTTTGAAAGAAATAAGCCAATGGAATAGATTCTGCAAGGGCCCAGATAATATACAAGTTATCAAGGCTCAAATCAGAAAGTAGAGTTATGGTAAATGTCCTAAAATTTCTATAACCAAAGTTACTGATAAAATGACATATGCAAACATTGCGGACAAAGATTAGGATCTACACTGTTTGTCATTCCACTAAGTATTTTAAAAAATAACTACATAAAAACGAAAATTTCTTAAAATCTTAAAAAGTATGGAATAAAATGGTTCAAAAGTCTAGGACATTTACAATATATATGTATATTGTTTTTATACCCTGCCACAATAGAGCTGTTAAACATTTTCAGGCTGGATGTATAATCATACGTCTAGATAGGGGTATCAGGTTAATAGTTGTATTATTTCTCGACGAAAACATACATTGTGGGTACTCATTAGAAGCGCCTTGCCAAGGCGCTTCTTATGAGTACCCACAACATATGTTTTCATTGGGAAATAAGAAAAATATAGCTATTTTGGTCTAAAAAAGCACCTTATCAAGAGCTATGATAATTATCCATTTGTCATACTAGCTTATGTCTGTCTGTATTGGGTTTCTGTTTCAGAAATTGCATTGAAACTCTGTGTGCATTGGTTGTACTTGATGCTTAAAGGGTTTTGATTCAAGGAAAAGGCAATACTGCAAAAGAATTTATCTTAAGATGGATGATTTGACAAATCATGCATTTGGATGAAAAAATGTTCAATACTGGACAAAAATTAAGGGAGATCTATATGGTGGTACCTCTAACAATGGTTTTGAGATTATGCTGTTTAAAGACCTCAAAACCATTGTTAGAGGTACCACCATTTTGTTTGTGTTGAGGTTTTACGGCCCAGTCAACCCAGTGGGGTCATGTCCAGCGCGGTCAGTTTACCTAACCACACATTTACTGGGCAGGCTTAGTCCTCTATGCGGTTAACCAGTATTGTGCACATTCTTTCGCCAGAAACTGACAACTGCCCTTCTTGTATCAGCAGAAGGGAGAGAATGACCATAGAAAATATTTCATGATCAATCTCCACGAAAGAATGTTGCCGACCTCGTCGGGGGTTGAACCCGCGACCTCCTGGTCTCCAGTCGGATGGCGCATTCAACTGAGCCACCTAGGCCGGCTAGGTACCACCATTTTAAATCTTTAATGAGACTATAAACATTTCAAAATCATAAATGTAATTGTATTTCTGACAGAGTCAAGTGATTTGCAAGCAAACTCAATAATGTCTAGAAAAGAAGCTACATGCATAAATAAACAGTTAATCCATTGTAGTCAGGAGACCCCTAAAAGGGTAACTAGCAAACACTGCAGACCCAGATCAGATGCCACAGAATGCGGGATCTGTGCGTCTGATCAACGTCTCCACTGTCTGCAAATAGTTCAACCGTTTTTCTCTAGGAATAGCCTGATATACCTCAAACGAAATTAGAATCTTCAAATATATAATGTGGGGTAATTCATTCAGGCTGCAATGGGTTAAACTATTATAAATATTATTTATGTAGGTTTTGCATAATGAATTAAGACTTTTGAATATCATAAATTCTCCCTAAAATTCACAGTGACAGCATCTATAAAAGCAATATTGACATCTTGACTCCCATAATGAAAACACGCCTATTCAAATATATAGAAAACTTCACCTCCAAAAACTGAAAATCTTCAGATAAAAAACTTTTTTTTACATATTTCTGCTCTAAACATAGATTGTGGATACTCTAATGAGTCCCAACAATCTATGTATTTGAGCAAAAATAAGAAAAATAATGTATACCTCTGTAAATTCCAGTTTTGCTACAGAAAAGTGGGGTTTAAGGGGTCAATATTATATAGGCATGTTTTCGTGATGCCAATTACCCTTATTTTTTATCTGATTTTAATCAAATTTGCATCAAAATGTATGGATTGTAAATGCCTTCATTTCAGGCACACTCTTCATCAACACTGTTTTTCCTTTATTAATGAACATAAAAGAACAATGTATGTCTCCTGTGCATATTTATTTGTAAGTAAATCCACCCTTGTCAATTCATGAAAAAATAAAACTGCAAATCAAACATGTTAAAGGCTCCATATTCCTCAATATTTATCAAGAAAGGTTTAATAAACTGATATATTGTATTAATATGATCATAAAATGTGGCACCTGACAGCCTGCAAAAATTTCAGTTAAGTCTCTCATTTTTGAACTGGGTCAAAAATGAAATGATTTTTTATTGTATCTCTTAATTAATGTTGGCAACATTATTAAACCTTTCTTTGATAATAAAATGCCTATTTTCGAGGAATATGGAGCCTTTAGTAGTAATTTTTGAATGTTTTTTTTTTTTATATCATTATTTGCATGGACTAACAATTTTAAGACTTTCTTAATAACATATTTACCCTATAATAAACCAGCTCCAGTCTGTCCCCATATGGTTAAAAATATTTGTTCCATTTTAAGGGGAATAGGTACACTTTCATGGGAGGCAACTCTGTCAAAACTGTGTTTGCCTCTATTCCGAAAAGGGGTCTACTCTAAAAGGAAAGAATTTGCATCCAAGGGGAGAAAATTCTTACCTTTTACAGTAGACTTCATTTCAGATGGGTCTATATTCATAGGAAAGCAACAGGAAGTCACAAAATTACCTCCCTTGTAAAAACTGGCAGAAAATCTACCATGTGCACCGAGTCCACTTAAGGCAAAGTATTTGGTGATAATTCTGGATATTTTTTTTTAAATTTTGCCATAGAAACATCAGAGTACTAACTAGAAGTGCTTTGATGAGGCACTTATAATAAGTAGTCACAACACATGCTTTGAGGATGATGATGATTTAGTGTTATATGTCTCTTTCAATATTATTTAAGTTATACAGAGATGATGGAAGGGTGATAATGAAAGGTTCTGTGCAATGGAACACAATACAGTGATGAGCTGCATTCCACCTCCAGCGAGACCTTGTGATCTGAAATTGGAAGCGCTAACAGTACTCTGGAATAATTCTCTCCCGTTATCCATGAAGTATACAGGTGGCTAAGTGGTTACTAACCACTTAGCCACCTGTATACTTCACGGATAACTGGAGAGAATTATTCCAGAGTTATCATCAAATACCCCTTGACAACTTCTCTATTGCTATACAGTTTATATTATACCTGAATAATAGTGCAGGTTAATAACAAAGATCCTATTTAGACTAGATACACACAAATCCAGACCTGTTTGCATATAACCCATAGATACATCTTCAACAGAGATCACCCAACCTGCCCATAGCTAAAGTGTACCCAGAAACTCATTTTTCTTATTTTTTTGTAAAAAAACAACAACATATGTTGTGGCTACTCATTAGAAGTGCCTCACCAGGGTGCTTCTAATTGGTGCCCACAACATATGCTTTCATAGAGAAATAAGAAAAGTATCTATAGTTTTAAATGAAAAAAAAGGCATCTTATCTGAGCTAAGCTAGTCTCTCTTAGTCTTTAAGGCAAAATAGCTCATCCTGAGAGAAATCTTTCCTTTAAGAGAAGCCTCCTAAGAAAGGATTTATAGAGCCAGGATTCTTTTCTGGGGCTGTGCCCTTTGAAAAAGGAGGTACCCTAAAACCTTTCAGCATTGAGGGCTCTCCCTGGTGGTGTATCAGTTCAACGTAATCTATACCATTCTTTAGACTTATTCAGCAGATAACAAATTGATCTTTTTCTTCTATTTCCCAAAACACAGGTTTTGACTTTCATGCAAAGACAATCAGGAGACAATTGCATGCAATATCAAAGCTTTGGAGACAATTTGCATGAAATGTCAAACCTATCTTCTGGGAAAATAAGAAAAATATTTCAAATTGTCATTTGCTCAAATTTTCACCCAGCATGCTAAGCATTAAGGTACCAATCACAACTGCAGCAGAGTACATTTTTATTTGTTTATTTTTACTACTGTTATTTTTTTTCCATTTTTTTTAATTTTCAGAGAAAATATGACATAATGTCTAATGTGAATATGTCAAGCCTTATTTTCATTGAAAAATCATAAAAAAAATTATGGCCCAATTGTTCAAAACTTAACAAACTTGTTGGCTAATATGACATTAAAATTTCTATCTTGAAATATGGCAAATACATCAATATTTTTTGCTGAAAAAATATGAGTACCTTTTGCTTTGAAAATACCTTATCTACAATGGTAAGTGTGTTTGTCATTAACGAGCTTGATAATCTAATGATGCTTTGAACAACTGGGCCCTGAATGTTGTCTGCTACCATTCAGCTGAGCATTTTAAGGGTTAACACAGCTTTTCCGTAGTTCAGCTTGTGTTTCATATAAACAAGCTCTTTTTTAGCTAAAAGGTTACACTAATTTATAAGATATATTTTATCCCTCACAATGATCCCACTCACAAACCAATTATCCCTCAAAAAGTACTACTATGTTTATATGTTCTGATAATGATGTATTGTTCACCCACATTACTACCTTTCTCCACCTCACCTAAAATACTACCAACAAAAACCTGAAAACACTGAGTGCATATCTGAACAGTCTAGTTTAAATATCTGGTTATCTGGATCTCCATACACTAGACACTAATGCTGTTATTATCCTTTTGATTTTAATTTTTACAATATCCCAACTATCTGGACAGACAGACATACCAAAGTACAGACAAATACTCAATCTGTACACTGTCTACCTTAAACATATAAAACTAGGTTGTCAAATAGATTTGTTCAAATTTTAAGATAACATCTGGTAAGAAATTATATTGTCTATATATATTTTCTGAAGAAAATAAGGCTTAATTTTCTTGGGAAAATATTTTAGACCATCATCATTCACAATTTTGGATGGTGCTTTAAGTTTTAAATTTTACTGTTCAAAATCAGCAGATGACAAATTGTGATATTTCCCACCAAAAAAAGGTTGAACATGGATTGCAAAATAAGTCCACCAACATTTTAAATTTTACTATTCAAAATCAGCAGATGACAAATTGTGATATTTCCCACCCAAAAAAGGTTGAACATGGATTGCAAAATAAGTCCACCAACATTGAAGTGGAGCCCAATATTCTTGAGAGAAACAAATCTGAAATGTTGTTTTAATTTAACAGGTTAAAGGTTAATAATGAAAGACACAGCAACAAATAAAATACTTTAGGAACAAGAAGGTTAAAGGTCAAAACAAAAACAATAATCAAAGCTGTTACAATATTTCATGTTAACATATTTCACGTCAGTTTACACAACACTTTATGTAAGTTAACATAACATTTTATGTAATTTACACAGTATTTCATGTAAGTTTACATAACAGTTTATGTAAGTTTACACAGCATTTTATGAAGGTTTACACAGCATTTCATGTAAGTTTACACAACATTTAATGTAAGTTTACACAACTTTTTATGTAAGTTTACACAACATTTCATGTAAGTTTACACAACATTTTATGTAAGTTTACACAACATTTAATGTAAGTTTAACCTTTAAAGCACTAAGCAAATTTGTAGCAGACCACATTCTATTTTTTTTATCATTATTATTCAGAGACATTAAGACTTTGCCTGTCATGTGAATCATCTTCTAAGCAGATGATTCACATGAAATATCAAGCCATACTTTTTATGTTATACACACAAACACAAAGTAAAATGTCTGCTGCTCTTTAATAAGGGTTAAAACAATTTTGCATAGTACATGTAAAGCAATCTGACAGAACAAGACTAATGATGATATCTCTTATCATATTTACCTTAAATATATGCAAAAGGACATGCCTTAATTAACAGGCCCAGAGGTTATAAAACTTTTTTCATGCTCAACTCAGCTGAGCATGAAATTTTCTCTGCTAATAAATATGAAACTGCCAACAAAAGTTGGCATTTTCATATTTATTAGCAGAGAAATTTTCATGCTCAGTTATGTTTAGCAAGAAAGAAATTGCAATGTTTAGTAATTTAATATTTATCAACAGGACAAATTTCATGCTCAGCTGAGGTGAGCATGATAAAAATTTTATAACCTCGGGGCCTGTATAGTTTATTTGAATTCTTGTTTAATAAAAAGAGGAATGGAGAAAACTAAGCGTACAGACCAAGTATAGATCCAGATCAAAATGCTCCTAAAATAGCAGTTTGTTCAAGGTCTACAATTTGCTAGTCAGTACACACTTTTCATATAATACTTCCATTATGTATTCTAAATCTAATTTTATTACAAACTAGAAAAACCTGGGCCTTGTTGTTCAAAGCATCGTTAGCTTAACAAGCTCATTAGTGGTCAAAATGTTAATTGTTTTAGTAAGTACAATATCTAATTCACAGGTATTTTTGCTGAATAAATGAGTAGCTTTTGCAAATGCAATATCTAATTCACAGGTATTTTTGCTGCAAAAATGTCAGTAGCTTTTGCAAATGCAAAAGCTACTCACATTTTTTTCAGCAAAAATATTAGCATATATGCTATATTTAAAAATCAAAGTTTTAATGATAAGTTAACTAATGACATCATTAGTTTCTAACAACTGGGCCCTGTATTTCATTTGGAAATAGTTTTTGAGACAACTATAAAAAACATATCATTAGTAGCTCTGGCATCAACCAAGATGTCTGAATATTTAAGATAAATATGGTATATTAGTGACTTTATCCTACAGCTGGTAACAATATACAGAAAATAAATTAGGGACATTTGAGCAAGGGCATGCAAAATGATACAACTTGGCAAGGGTAACCAAAACATTTCTTTTATAGCTTCAACATCTATACAGATTAATCAAGGTCTAACCCTTTCTATAAAAGGCCTATAAGATACAGCAGAACCTCGATAATTCAAACTCCAATAATTCAAAATTCTCAATAATTCAAAATCATTTTGAAGTCCCGACTTAAATATATATCTGCGTTTTAACCCTCATTTATTCAAAGTCTCAATAATTCAAACAAAACTGTTTGGTCCCTTGGACTTTGAACTATCAAGGTTCCACTGTATATATATATATAGGTAATGATGAGTTAAGGTTTAATGATGTCAACCCATGAGGGTCATTTGCCTCAAAAAAGGTACATTAACTTGGCTTTAGTAGCAAGACAGATATACAATATAATAATAATGACAAGATATGTAGAACTAAATATGAGCAGCAAAGATCCCAACCAGATGGTGCAGATGTGCAGTCTAGTCTGTATATTGGCTGCTTGCCAAAGTCAAGTTGTACCTTTCTGCACATTCTTATTTCATAGTTCTAGAAAAGACATTTTTACAAAACAAAAAATACTAATATTTTTCTTATTTCTCTATAAAAACGTATGTTGTGGGTACTCATTAGAAGTGCCTCATAATATGTTTTATGGAAAATAAAAAAAAATCATCACGAAAACATGCCTCTATAATTTTGACCCCCTTAAACCCCACTTTTATATAGTAAAACGGGTTTACAGGGGTATATACATTATTTTTCTTATTTCTGCTCAAAAACATAGATTGTGGGTACTTGTAAGAACTGCCTCAATGAGGCGGTTCTAACAAGTGCCCACAGTCTATGTTTTGAGCAGAAATATGAAAAATATCAAAAATTTTTATCCAAAATTTTTTATTTTTTGGTGGTAAAATTTTCAGTATATTTGAATAGGCATGTTTTCGTAATAATCTGTTTGGATACCCCTCTTATCTAGAGCTATGCATTTTCTCTTTTCTTTCTCCAAACAGCCCATCATCTGAGATTCTTTAAATTTGTGACGCAGTATGGTCATAGATCCAGATATAAAAGGAAGTAATATATTCAGATTATAATCATTTATTATCTTCTCATTAACCCAAGAACCTCTTTATAATATGGTTCATTATAGCACAATTTTGGATATAACACAATTTAAAAATAGCACTGTTTTGGATATAACATAGTTTCATGCTGGACCCCGAAGAAAGTATAAAAAATGTATAGAATATAGAGAAAAAATACAATAACATTCAATTTTCTATATAATCTATACATTTTTGTTAGGATACAGCAGGTTGCTTAGCTAACACAGCTTTTGCTTTGGGTCCCAGCAACAGCATTATAAAGAGGTTTGGGTCTATCACCTTTAAATCCGAAACTATGAGTTTATTGCTGGAATGGAAGACATTAATAAGCTATATCTCTAAATATAGATTGGATAGGGAGTTAACAACAACAAAGAGAAATACATTTCATAATTACCAAACTTGTTATGTCTCTTTGATAACCAATAACATTTTGGGATATCACAGTTTCACACGTGATATTAACAGGCTGCAACTACTGAAGGTGTTTTAGACATTGTCTAAATAATAAGCCCCTATTAAGCAAAATGGGTGCTTAAAGCATTACAAACAGTGGGCTCAACTCAGTCTGCATATCCAACTGAAAAACAGAAATCTGGCACCAATTTTGTGCAAATGAAAATATCTAAAAAAATTAGACATTAAGCTGTGAGTTGCATTCTGGTCAGGGCCTTTGCTGTCCACTAACAGAATCATTGTAGATAAGAATCTATCATGGGTGTGAGGGGTAGATAGAAAAATCCATCCCTCGGGATCACAGGCTGGCATCACGAGGCAAGCCTCGTGATGCCAGACTGTGATCCCGAGGTACAAATTTTTTTCTTATCTGTCCCTAACACCTATGGTAGATTCTTTTTCTTTCATACCTTTCATTTCTGAAAGTGGGATTTTGATAATGCCGTGGCTTTGATTGCAGACGTATAGTGAAATCATTATATTCAGTGACGTCAACCTTAATAATGGCGTACTGTGACATCCTATACAACCAGTGTATATCAAACACATGAAACTCTTGATTTTTATCTTTCCCGAGGGACAGATAAGGGTGTGTGAGATAAGATTTGCTAGCACCGGTGTAATTTGCATAAATTCTTATCCGATATGCAAGAAATACTAATATACGGTAAAGGCTCTTATCAGATTGTCTGGTATCACTGGCTAGTTGACGTTTACCACAGCACCAGATAAGGCATGGTTTAGGGGTCAGGTGTAAAAGGATTAACTGACTAGTACAATGATAGAAAACAGGTGTCAGCAATCATATTACCGACTAGTACACTGGCATAGTATAGGTGTCAGCTGTCATTTTACTGAAGCGAATGCATAAACCGACCAGTACACTGGCACAGTGTAGGTATCAACTATCCTCTTACAGCAGTGGCAGGATTAACTGACAAATACATTAGCAAGGTATAGATATCAACTATCACTTTACAGGAGTGAAATGGTTACCTGACTAGTACACTGACACATTATAGGTGTCAGCTCTCACTCTACAGGCGCGAAAGGATTAACAGACTAGTACACTGACACCGTAAAGGTGTCAGCTGTCACTTTACATTATCAAAAAGCATTGATATTTTTACAAAAAACATGTTTTGGGAACTCATTAGAAGGGCCTCAATGAGGCCCTTCTAATGAGTACCCACAACATGTGGCTTTGTGGAGAATTTATCAGGATAGTTTTGTTTGTGTTGAGGTTTTACGGCCCAGTCAACCCAATGGAGTCATGTCGAGCGCGGTCAGTTTACCTAACCACACGTTTACTGGGCAGGCTTAGTCCTCTAAGCGGTTAACCAGTATTGTGCACATTCTTTCACCAGAAACTGACAACTGCCCTTCTTGAATCAGCGGAAGGGAGAGAATGACCGTAGAAAATATTTCATGATCAATCTCCACGTAAGAATGTTACCGACCTCGGCGGGGGTTGAACCCGTGACCTCCTGGTCTCCAGTCGGACAACGCATCCAACTGAGCCACCGAGGCCGGCTTTATCAGGATAGCCCTGGCACTCTTACTGGAGGTATGCTTTACTATTTGTAAATACCACGAAAATACTTCTGTCCTGGTAAGGCTCATATACAGAATGACACGAGCTCTACTGTTTGCACATGCAAAGTCATTGATTTTGCCATGATTCAGTATCAATTTGTTACACAAACCAAAACAACTAACTTGAATTTTGCGACAAAGAAACACAACTAGGCACTTGCGCTTAACTACAGGAAACTGCAATTGAATTCAACAACACAAAACTGCAATTACATCGCTTTTTGTTACGGGAAACAGGTTTGACATGTATTTTGCCACAGAAAAGAACACTGTCATTGATTTTTGCTACAGAAAAAAGCAACCTATTTGCACTTTGCATTAAAAAAAAAAAAGATCGAACAAGAAAATAAGCTTTAACCCTTAAAGTGGCAAGACAAATTGCAACAAATGATATTCTGAACATATTCTGAACTTTTTTATCGTATCTCAGAGAAAGTGAGGTTTGACATTTCATTGACATTTCATGTGAATCACATGAAATGCCAAGCCTTGTTTTTTTTTTGTTTTTTTTTTAAATAAAAAAAAAAATTCAAAATGTCATCTGCTGCAACTGTAGTGGCACTTTAACGGTTAACAACAGTGTGCAAAGAAGAAATTAGGGACAATGCTCAGCCACCATGTGCTCTGAACAGCCACATTCCACTGGACGAAACCTCTACTGTAGCTTCCTCATCCGCTGATATAAAAATAACAGTTCCGCGTTTAACAGCTATAGACTGGTCTATTGTTCTATTGGACAATGTGCCATTTCCTTCTATCACTATTACAATATTAGCACTTTCTAGGGTTGGTAAAGTAAATGACTTCACATTTTCTGGTACCTGAAAATGACGAAAAAAAATAAAAAAATTACAGTCAACCCTCTTTATACTGACACTTGATACAACACGTTATAGTGACAAGCTGAATATCACGAAACCGTCCCTCAAGCGGTGACAGTTAATTGGAAATTATGCAAGAACATTGCATTAAATTTTCAAGCATCATATGTTTTGGATATTTGTTAGAATTGCCTCACCGAGGCAATTCTAACAAATATCCAAAACATATGTTCTATGAGGAAATAAGAATAAAACAAGGTCTTTCTTACATATCATTCTGTCCATTAAAGATTCTTTACAACAGCAAAGTCATTATAATGGCAACATCTTTGGGAACAAATGCTGTCATTGTAACGTGGGTTCACTGTAAACTGTGAAAAATAATAAATTGCGACATCACAAAAATAATGTGCCTTCAGACATGCACTCGGCTACCACTCAGCTAAGCTCAGCCTGCCCACCTATGCTGTATGAACAGTGTATACTCTGTGGACAGCTGAAAATCCAAGGCAGACTGATCAGACTGCAGAATTGTCGTCTGCTTTGTCATCTGCTTGTGATTTTAAAAGTCATTTTTGCAAACAGTGTGGACCCAGATCAGACTGCTCCTTTAGGAGCAGTCTGATCAGGGTCCACACTGTTTGTCTGTATGCAAAACTAGGTTTGAAAAGTCTGCAAGAATATTATATTCAGCAGACGACATAAACAGACGACATTTTCAGATACAGTTTTTCTTGGCGCTTTAAGGGTTAAGATTTCTAAATACTTAGTGTGAGTACAGTAACACATTGTTATACCAGCATAAAGCTGATCATTTTACTATGTTATAACCACTAAAATGCAGCTGTTTTAACCCTAGTCCTGCTGAACCCGGATATGTCCTGCTTTAGCAAACAGTGTAGATCCAGATCAGTTGGCTTCTTCAGAAGCCAACTGATCTGGATCTACACTGTTTGCCATTCAGTATTTGAATTTATATCAATAACCTGGATCAAGTAATCTGATTGGCTGAAAATTAGAAGTGGGCGTGGCATCCGAATTTATTCAGCATGACAGGGGTTAATTGTTGTTAACCAGTACTTTTGCACATACTTTCGCTAGTCATTTACAACTGCCCTTTTTGAATTAGGGGAAGGGAAAATATGACCGAAGAAATGATTTCACGATCAGTCTCCATGAAGGTTATGTGGCTGAGCTGGTATTTGAATTTGCCACCAATGGATCTACAGTCAAATATGCTACCAACTGGACTATAGAGCCCGGCTATTTTCCCCAATGAGAGCATTCAGACAGAGAGACCCATAGCACTTCCAAGGATGCTTTTTGTCTGAAATAATTAAATTTACCTCTATCTCTGTAACAGCGAAGTCCCAGATTGGAGGCGCAAACTTTGAGATCTTACAGCCATTCTCATCTGTTGATACCTTGCCCTTAAATTTTGTCTTCTCTAATGGTTTGCCAGAATAGTCAAGCATCTTACATAGTGTTTCTACATCAATATACTTTGGTGTCAAACCTGCCCGTACTACATTGTCTGAGCAAGCCATACATTCCATACAGTCTGAAAGATAAATTAGTGTGACATGACTCCAGGAATCACAGCTCCCGATAAGGGTGCGTTTTTTTTAAAAAAAAAAAAAAAAAAAAATTAAAAAAAAAAACAAAAAAAAAAACGCACCCTTATTGGGAGCTTATGAAAACATGCTGTTGGTACTCATTAGAAGCAGGCCTCAGTGAGGTGCTTCTAATGAATACCCACAAGATATGTTTTCGTGGACAAAAAAGAAAATTATTTTCCTCATACCCCCTTTTCTGGATCTATGAGGAATGGGTATGAGAAAAGTCCAGGGAATGCCACAATAATGCCACAATCACAAATCGCAGCCCTTCCCAGACACCAAGAGGAAGAGGAAACAGACAAAACCAAACAAGCACAAATCGAACAAACGTACAAAAAGCACTAAGATTAGCTCTCTCTTCCCCGAGCAAGGTAATCGCAATGCTAAAAGGAATGAAAAACACAAGAACAAAATAACACAAGGTAAGACATAAAACAAATTGCCTCGTAAAACAAACCACAAAGCAACAAAGAGTGAGACTAACACAGGGATCACCGCCATAGAACGGTCAGTAGAGTAAACTGCTGCCAGGTTTAAAGCAGGTTTTTTTCTTAATACAGAAATACATAAAAATTCGGTTCGCATAAAGGCTCCCAACTCAGTCAATGCACCAAAGCGAAAACATGAAAATCAAATTAATCACTATAATAAACAAAGACGAGTACTCACGGCTAATGCTAGAGTAAATGAAAACCAATAGCTGAACCACGGCGGGCCAAGCCAAGACATATCATCAAGCCCTATCCCACTGGTTAAAGTTTTACGAAGAGGCCCTCATTGAGTCTGAGGCCTGAACCGCCGCCGTGCAATTAAAGAGTGATGCATAGCCATCAACAATGACTGGGTTGACAACTAGGCATGCAGTCTGGTGCATAATATCCAGGCTATACCCAATTCTTTTATAACAGTTAATAAGTTTTCTGAATTGCTCCAAAAAGTTAGATTTTCCTACAATTTTTCTAAATCTGTAAAGAAAATCAGAAGAAAAAAAAACAACACAAAAGCCATAGCATTAGCATCATTAGATAAGTCCTTTGTTGATCTTTTTTTTTTAAACTCTCTGTAAAGAATAGCCTCCAATGAAAAGGGAGGTAAATATGTTATTTCCCTTGAAGATGTATCTACTGCCTTTATAACAAGAGCAGTAACAAAAACATATCAAAACACTGACAGCACTGGTGGGTCGATTGTCTCTGTGTAGACTGAGAAAATGGTCCTGAACGGGGACTTTAGACCATTTTGTTTAATCCAATCTTCCTATAATTTAAGCCAATAGTGCAGACCCAGATCAGATACTGCATTCTGCAGCATCTGATCTGGGTCTGCACTGTTTGCCAATGTTCCAGACTGGGCTTTACAGATAAGCCTCTTTACACCACACTCTGAGAGGGTTACACCAAACTCTGACATCACAATGACAATAATAGCGTGGCTATAAATAACTGTTACCTGGATTACTATGAACATGCTGTTTGATTTCAATGGTCAATAATAATCATGTGGACAACTACCTTAAGGAAATTTTGGTATAGGTATACTATGGCTTGATTGCAAACAACTGACCCAAAAACTAAAACAAACAAACACCAACCTCCTGACAGGTAGGCATGAGGAAGATTTGCTTCTAGATACATGGCATCTCCTTTGTGTAGTTTGATGATGTTTAAAAAGTAGATAGCGAACCCTCCAATATCTCCAGGAAACTCTCGGTCAAGTTTCAACAACACATCACCATGCACATGACTTGTGTCTTTGCCTTGGGACTCTGAAATACAATTTTTTACAACATATATACCTCTGTTTATCCTTAATATTATTATCGGATAATAATATTTGGATTTCTTAGCAAACAGTGTAGACCCTGATCATACTGCTCCTTAATGAGATGTTTGATCAGGGTTTACACTGTTATTTTCCAGAACATTTTAAACACATTGCCAGGTCATTAAATGGCCTTATTCAAATTTAAGAAAAAGTATGGTAAGCAGTTCATGTCCAATTGTTTTGTCTCCCAGAAAAAGGGAGAAAATCAAAAAGAGTTGTTTAGAGACAATATGGTGCTGCTAATGAGTACCTATAACTAGTGTTGTGCCGATTAATATATAATAATCGAAAACTAGTCGGACAAGCCCACTATCGGCAACTATCAATAATTTTTTTTTCACTATCAATTATTTTAAATTCTATTTTTAGAAATGTGGGCCAAAGGTCAAATAATGAGATCTACAAATTAAGAGTATTATTTTGTGTTGAGGTTTTACGGCCCAGTCAACCCAATGGGGTCATGTCGAGTGCGGTCAGTTTACCTAACCACACGTTTACTGGGCAGGCTTAGTCCTCTAAGCGGTTAACCAGTATTGTGCTCATTCTTTCGCCAGAAACTGACAACTGCCCTTCTTGAATCAGCGGAAGGGAGAGAATGACCGTAGAAAATATTTCATGATCAATCTCCACGAAAGAATGTTGCCGACCTCAGCTGGGGATGAACCCGCGACCTCCTGGTCTCCAGTTGGACGGCGCATCCAACTGAGCCACCGAGGCCGGCAAGAGTATTATGAAAGACTCATTGACTAGAAACATGGCTGCAAATTCTGCTATGTCTTGAAACAACCTATAGCTTAAATTGCCCTGGTTATGCTATTACATGTATATGCTGATGCATTTAAAGTAATATAGGAACATAAAGCACATATGCTATAATGATTTTTATTATCTGACACCAGTTTTGGGATATCCAACTGTATAATCGATAATCAATCGTTTTTACTTTCCCAATAATCTATTGTGATTTTCCTCTCCGATTCCCAACACTACCTATAACATATCTTTTCATGGATAAACAAGAAAAATAATTTAGCTGGAGCTAAAGTAAAACCTCAGTGACTCGAAAACCGATAGCTTGTTTACCATGGATAACCTGAACTCATTTTTGAGTCCCTAGAAAATTCTCTTGACAGTTGAAGACAAAACTAGAGAAAGTGCCCAGTGGGGCATGTATACCCCCAACCAGCGCTACCGCCACTTTTTAAAGAGCACAAAGTATGTAGCTTTGACTCTGGAGATGGCAGTTGTATGCTATATGTTATATTATAACATTGAAAAAATTCAATCACACATAATATGAAGCCTTTGACCTCAAAGGTCAGGCATAGGTGCAGGGATTGAGCTAAATAAAACTTTAGCCCTATAACTATCACTATATACCAGTGAAATCAATCAGCCTTTATAATACATGTTTTGTATAAGCAAAAATGACATTTGTATGAAAAGTCTGTGACCTTCACTTAAAAGCCATGCCCAAGCTTGGGGATGGTGCCGAGAAAAACTTTATACCTATATATACCATCATGCTTAATATTAATGAAACCAACAAAAGGGTCTTCATAATATAGCTATATAAACTTAGATGCAAATTTTCTTTTTACTTTTATATGAAATTTATAAGTCTATGACCTTGACCTCAAGGTCATACCCCGGGATGGGGATGTGCTAAGTAAAACTCTAGACCTATATCTATCAACATTTAAAATATAAATGAAATTCCTCAAAGGGTCTTGATGGTATAGCTATATAAACATAAACACAAAAATTTTGACTTATTTATGAAAATTCTAAGTCCGTGACCTTGACCCAAGGTTATTCCCCGGGATAGGGTTGGTGCTGATAAAAACTTAAGCCCTATATTTACCATTAGGCCAAACATGAATGAAATCCATCAAAGGGTTTTCATAATATAAGGTCTTATAAACCTAAACGTAAAAACTTTGACCCTGAGACAAAAATAAAGTATGAACGAATAATGCTTCAATGGATGGACAGACAGAAGAACAAATGCCTTGCTGATAGCTATATCCACTCAACCTTTCAATTAGGGGATAATAAAATTTAACAAATAGTCTTGATGATATGGCTATATAAACTTAAACGCAAAATTTTTTACTTTTATATGAAAACGCTACGTTCGTGACCTTGACCTCGGTCACACCCTGGGTGGGGATCATGCTGAGTAAGACTCTAGGCCGCTATCTACCAACATGTCAAATATAAATGAAATTCCTCAAGGGTCTTGATGATACAGCTATATAAAGTTAAACACAAAAAACTTTGACTTTTTTAAGAAAATTTTGTGACCTTGACCCCAAGGTCACCCCGGGGGTGGGGATGGTGCAGATAAAAACTTTAGACCTATATCTACCATCATGCCAAATATGAATGAAATCCATCAAAGGGTCTCCAAAATATGAGGTCTTATAAACTTTAACACAAAAACTTTGACCCTGTGACTGAAAGACGAACGACTGAACATGCGTATGTACAAACGGATGAACGGGAAAGCAAAAACTATATATCCCCACATACATCATATGTTGGGGGTATAAATATTTATGGATATTGAGGGAAACTTTCTTATTTCATCATGAAATGTATTTCATCATGAAATGTATGTTGTGTGTACTTATTAGAATTGCCTCAAAGAGGCATTTCTAATGAGTACATACAACATACCATTATTATATAGCAGATCAAAAAGACATTCCTAAATTATATCCATTTGCCTCCTGACCTGGCTTTAAGATTAAAGCTCAGAGGCTCGAATTACCCATATCTTGAACAAAATTCCATGGTCCAAAAGCTGGTTGAGCCAATGAGGTTCAACTGCATAAAGTTATGCAGATACATAAGCCGATCTGGGCCTTTGCAGCTCCTGTATCTCCCCAAAACAGACCTTTCCTTTGCTGCAGCACAAACAGGGGATTTGTTAAGGAGGATTATTTGATGAGCAGAAGGGATTATTTTCAGGTAAGATTTTGAGAGATTTGCTCAATTTTTCTGCTAAAAATCTCATTGAAATTTATTAAATGGGATAGACAAATCACTTAGCAAAATGTAATTTAGCTTAAGGATTTTGCTAAAATGTCTGACACTGAAAATTCAAAAAGCAAAATAAATCACAGTAGCTTGCTTTTCTTTTACACAAACAAGTTCAACCGTCTGTAGGTGTATACAAATTTCGAAGACTCCATCTCTCATAGGACCTGAGAAATATAAAGATAATTTTTATTGGAGAGAGAAATGGACAAATAATGGGAATGATAAGCATGAGAATGCTGATTCTCTCTTACACAATATAACTAGTTGTACCTAATGTTTGTACCAAATTTCAAAATCCTAGGTGCAGTATTTCCGGAGAAATCTTTGACACAAATTTCCCTATGCATTACACTGGAGTGAGAGATTGAAAAAAAGGAAAAGATGAATAGAGGTATGGACAGATGGACAAATGACCCAAAAGCAATATGCTCCTTTAACCTTTAAAATTTGGGGCATAACAAATAAAAAAAAAACCAAAAAAACATCACACAGCTGTCATCTGTTGATTTTGCCACCAGCACACTAAAAGTACCGTAACTTCAATCCTACCCATTTGTTTGACTCTATCCACCAGTTTCTTGAGTTCTGTCTCGACTAGTTCTCTGTGTGTTGCCATCATGCCAGTGAAACAATCCTTCACTGCTTTCAGTTGGAGGGGCATGTCATGGCATTTACTGGCTGATATCAGCATTACAGCATTGTGATTCCCCACCACTGTCTCAAACTCCTCAATCTCTGTAAAATAAATTCATAGCTTCAGATAAGGCCATTTTTCAACTGAAAAGTGAAAAAAAGGTTGACAGTTTTCTTATTTTGCAATGAAAACATGTTGTAGGTACAAGTCTTTTTGTAGGTTTTGTAATGCGCTGGTTCACTTAGGATAAATATGGTGCTTAAACATTCAAACATTTTAAGTTTGTATCATAATTATTCTTAAATTAGATTGCTTGGTAATGAGTCTAAAATGTATGTTTGAACTTTTCTTTAAAAAGTAGCTTAATCTGCCTCTACACTGTTCGCTCATGCGTGTCTAACTGAATAACTAGAGCAAGCGCCCAGAGGGTCACAAATACCCCGGCCAGTGCCGTTTCTTAATTATAAAATATTTTAAAGTTAATGACAATGATATAAAGCAAGATATAGTTTACAATGTCAGTCTCTGAGTGACACTGATCTATCATCCCAAGTACAACTTTCCTGGAGTAAATAAATAGTCTTCAAGACATGAAGCAAATTTGCTGGACCATAAAATATAGGTCACTGGCCTACATGTACTTGAGAAGTTAATCGGATGGTCACACTGATGCATTATACCAACTATGATGTTAATCCATTAAATAATCTATAAGATATTAAGCAAAATCACAAGACCATGAAATATAAGTCATACTGATTTATATTTACTTTGAGGTGAAAGTTTGGGTCACACTGTGTCATTATATGTAAATATGACATTTAGGTATCAAATAGTGGGAGATATAAGACAAAATCACAGGGCTATGAAATATAGGTCACATAATCCCAAAATATGATAGTAATACATCAAATTGTCTTCAAGATGTAACATAAAATCACTGGACTATGAAATATAGGTCACAATTAATATCTATATTTTTTGCATTACGAAAACTTTACCACCAAAAAACGAAAACTTTCACATCATGAAAAATTCTGGTAATTTTCATATTTCTGCTGAAAACATAGATTGTGGGTACTAGTTAGAACTGCCTCAGCAAGGCAGTTCTAATGTGTACCCACAATACATGGTTTTTAGCAGAAACAAGAAAATTAATGTATACTCCTGTAAACCCCAGTTTTACTGTATAAAAGTGGGGTTTAAGGGAGTCAAAACGATATAGGCGTGACAAAAGGACCTTATCTGAGGCTCTGTTATAGTACTGAATGTAAGGCCAGATCACCTTGAAGGAATTTTGCAATCTCCTGCACAGGTCTGAAGCCACAAAGGGCTTGGAATTCTGTTAGTGCTATTGCCATTTCAGGTTTGTGGTTCGCATCTTTGTACATGTCAGGGTGGGCCTTATGCAACTTCTCGGCTAACACCTAGAAAAGAACAGGCATAGTACATGTACCTTAAGTCTTGATAAGAATGGGTATCAGGTATATATTTTTCTTATTTCTCCATGAAAACATATGGTGTGGGTACTCTTTAGAAGCGCCTCAGTGAGGCGCTTCTAATGAGTACCCACAACATATGGTTTCATGGAGAAGTAAGAAAAATATGAATATTTTTTGGTTGAAAAAAATCTTATCAAGTACATATACCATCATATCATATCATAATCGGATTTTTGATTAACGTGCAGGTACAGGGGCAACATCCACATCAGTGGGCCCCCTTCCAGATAGCTGGCTTGCTGCAAGCATGGCAGATCTCACACCAGATCTCCAGGTACGTCTATCATGAGGGTTGAAAGCCGAGAGCTTCCACTCTCTGCAATCCCTCTCTGTCAGCTGCTTCCATGTCATTTTGGGCCTCCCAGGCCCACGCTTTCCATCAACCTGTATGTCAAAGGCTGTCTTGATTGCACCACTGGAGCGTTCCACATGTCCATACCATCGAAGTCTTCTCTCCTTCAGAATGAGTTCTAGATCCTCAATGCCAAGCCGCACAAGTAGATCACTGGACCTGGTGGTGACAATGTCTTGCGGCTTGACATTGCAGATCTGTCTGATCATTGCCCTATCATTTCGCTGCAGACGCTGGAGGTTCGGCTTTGTAAATGGCCAAGTCTCGCTGGCATGGAGCATTGTGCTCCGCACACAAGAGCTGTACACATGGCCACGTGTTTTGAAAGATAGGTGGTGATAAGAATGGGTATCCAGTAAATATTTTTTCTTATTTCTCCATGAAAACATATGCTGTGGGTACACATTAGAAGTGCCTCAGTGAGGCACTTCTAATGAGTACCCACAACATATGGTTTTGTGGAGTAAATAAGAAAATTTTTCGGTTGAAAAAAATCTTATCAAGGGCTATCATACCTTCAGATAACAAGGGCTATCAGACAAATATTTTTCTTATTTCTGCATGACAAACATATAAATGTATTATTGGTTATCATTAGAAGAGCCTCGGCACTTCTAATGATTACCCACAACCTATGCTTTTATGCAGAAATAAGAAAAATATCCATACTTTTTGGCTGAAGAAAGTATCTTATCTGGAGCCATGAACAGGGGTCAAAAGTCCCCAGATTCAGATTTGCATCAAACAAATCCTCTCTTTCACCTTTATCCTACAACAGGGTCTCCAGAATTCCTGCTATAATGATGATGCTGAGTCGAGATTTAATGACACATCAAGTTGTCAACCCATGAGAGTCATTTGCATCAAAATGGTAAACTTCCTGCTATGAAAATTCCAGTGAGTGTTAAAGAGCACAGACCCTGATAAGATGCAGCATTCTGTCTGGTTTGGGTCTAAGAGGTGAACTCAGGCGTGTCTGTTCTAAATTAGGGTAAACACAGTATTTTTAAGGCTCATCTAGATCTACACTGTTTGCAAAGGTATTTGAGTCGGGGCATGACAAAACCTACAATAAGACTTGTGCTACCAGCGAAGACTCAGATCAGCATGTGCATCCACGAAGTCTGATCAGAGTCCTCGCTGATTACATGTGCCTTTTACAGCCTACAGGCTATCTAAAGATGGATAAAGGAGAACCCTTGCCTTACCTGGTGGATCTACAGGCTGATCTGAGTCTTTGCTGGTTACACAGATTCTATTGTAGGTTTTGTCATGGGCTGGCTAAATTTATTTTGATTTGGTCTACTGGAATAGAATGGATAAACCAGAATTTCTTCAGAGAACTTATGGGGAATATTTGGTGATAATTCTGTGTTATTGTTTCTTAGTTCTCCATAAAAACAGAAGTTGTGGGTATTAATTAGCAGAACCTCAATGAAGCACTTCTAATGAGTACCGCAACATATGTTTTTATGGAGAACATGTGTTTGATGATAATTCTTGGATAATTTTCTTAAGAAAATTATCCAAGAATTATCATCAAACACATCTCCTCCCCAAGTTCTTTGGTCTTATGAAAGCATTTGACACTGGAGTTACCTTGTTTGGGTGGGCCTGTATTGAGAGGGAATTATTCACTGACAGCACTTTGAAAAGGAAAGGAAGAGCCCCTTTGAAGTAATCTTTCATCCTTGATCCCAGTGCATCCGGATTCTGTTTCAACCAATTCTCCAGGCTCTCTTCTGGTTGTCCAGGTATCTTTACTGATGATGGGCCGTTTGGGTGTGTGCCCATCCATAACTGCAAATAAAAGGCATTATTACCTTTAACACTTGAAGGGCTAATCACAAAAGCAACAGATGACATTTTTTTTTATTTTACAGATAAAATGCGGCTTGACATTTCATGTAAATTGTCTAAATTGTCTGCCAAATAGCTTGGCTCCTATCATAAGCAATCCAAGTCTGGTGTTTATTTTGCTCTAGCATGGACATTACGGATTCTTGAACCCATCCATAAAAATGATTTTTTCCAAGGGTCCATCAAATTTTCTAATGGCCTATCAAAACTTTGTAAAATGCATAGAAATGAATAAGATATGGTTATGGGCCCATACCAATTCTAAGCCAGAAATATCCTTGGGGTCTATGAAGCATGTCTTCTCTAGAGATGCATAGCTCCAGATAAGGTATTTTTTGGTCGAAAAGTACTGACAAGTTTTCTTATTTCTTGACAAAAACATATGCTGTGGGTACTCATTAGAGGTACTGAGAGATGTATATGTCATCAAAAAATAAGTAAACTATTATGTGGATACCCCCTCTTATCTGTTGTTGTGTTGTGTTGAGGTTTTACCGCCCAGTCAACCCAATAGGGTCATGTCGAGCGCGGTCAGTTTACTTAACCACACCTTTACTGGGCAGGCTTAGTCCTCTAAGCGGTTAACCAGTACTGTGCACATTCTTTCGTCAGAAACTGACAACTGCCCTTCTTGAATCAGCGGAAGGGAGAGAATGACCGTAGAAAATATTTCATGATCAATCTCCACGAAAGAATGTTGCCGACCTCGGCGGGGGTTGAACCCGCGACCTCCTGGTCTCCAGTCGGACAGCGCATCCAACTGAGCCTCCGAGGCCATCCCTCTTATCTGTAGCTATGGAGATATATATAAGTTTTTACTGACCTCAGCGTAGGGCTGATCAGGAACTAGTTTAAAATCTGGATCAGCACTCTGAAGAAGTTTAGCAACTTCACTGTCTTCACCAACTTTGCCCCAGGCATAGTTCAAACATGAACAATGCAGCTCAAACACTGTAATAGAAAAGAAGTCAGTTTGTCAGGGTTGTGGAATTATCATATTTTATTACTTGTCCATTGACAAGCAAATGGTCAAAATCCCTTTGTCAAACCAATATTCACTTGCAAGAAAATTGACTTTTTTACTTATTTATCGAAGAAAATATATGTTGTGAGTAGTCGATTGAAGGGCCTCTTCTAATGAGTACCTACAACATGTTTTCTTTGAGAAATAAGAAAAATATATAAATAAAAATCTGCATGTTCTTCTTCGATGGAGCAATGAAGTCGTTGTCCCTGCACAACTAAACTGGCATTTCTTACTCGTGTTGGACAAGCTGGGCATGGTACATCTATTTCCATAGCCATGTGCACAGCTCTAGATAATATGCTTTTTTTCAATCCAAAAGTACTGATATTTTTCTTATTTCTCTACAAAAACATGTTTTGGATACTCATTAGAAGCACCTTGAAGAGGCACTTCTAATGAGTACCCACAACATATGTTTTTGTGAAGAAAAAAGAAATAAATTTACCTGATATGAGTCAATTGGCTTTTCGGTTCAGGAGAAGAGGCGAAAAATAGATTTTCAAGACGGCGGCCATGGCAGACATTACTCTTATCTAGACCTATGCATGTGTTTGTTATAAATGAGCCATAAGGTGACAAACATACCATCTGACATGTGCACCCAATGAAGACTTGAATCAGCCTGCACATTCACACAGCATGATCCAAATCAGCCTGCGCATTACAGTATGATCAGTCATCATTGTCTACATGAATAAACTTTGCATCCTTAGCTATCCAAATTGAGCCCAGTGAAGATTCTAATCAGACTGTGTGAATGTGGTGGGCGCATATGTCCAAAGGTAAGTTTTCTGATGTTGCCGTTCAATTAAGACCCTACGCCAGATTTAAAAAGATGGGCATCCAATTGCATATTTTTATTATTTCTCCATGAAACATGTTATAGCTACTCACTGGAAGCACCTCCCGAAGACGCTTGTGATGAGTACCTACAACTCATGGAGAAATAAGAAAAATATCAATTCTGATAATGATGAATCACTGAAGATGATGATTTGGTGTTTGATGTCTATTCAACAAATACCGTATTGGACCTAATTACTGCACTGCGCGCTTATAAGTTTTTCAAAATCACTGGTGGTAAACTATGTATCTATCAAATTAAGGGTACACTTTAAAAAAAGATCAGCAAAGGACTTATTTGGTGATGTTTACATGATTTTTTTTTTCTGATTTTCTTTATTAAAGCAAAATTAATGTAATGGGTACTTATTAGAATTGCATCGACAAGTTGATGCAATTCAAATGTGTACCCACAACATATGCCTTTATAAAGAAGTAGACAAAAATACACTGGCTGCAAACTGAAGACTACAGAATTGCTTCACTGTGCACTTATAAGGGTATGTACGGTAATTAGGTCAAATACAGTAATTATTTTAAGTCACACTGAGACGATGAAGGGGTTATAATAAAAGACCCTTGCATTGAAATGCCATATCACACTGTCTTCAGTTAAAATCCACCTTTAGCAGTATTTGAACATGGGACCTCATTAACCAAAGAAGCAGTAACATCTCCACCACCTGTACCTTTCAGTATTTTTTTGTCATATCACCATTAAGGGCCCATCCAAGTTTGATTTTTTTTCTTTATGTTCAACCTGTAAAGATCTCTACTGTTTCACCCTGCGAGTCAGTATGGTGTTAGTAAAAAAGGTAAGAAAAATAAAATGTTTCTGTGAGAGTGAAATAAGAGCTGAAAGGGTTGAAATATTAAGTCGAAAACAATTAGCTGTGAAAGTTAGGCATTTAGCGTTATGAGAGTTCGAACATACATACTGGCCTTTTGAAAGACTTGAAAGTGGGAAATTAATGTAATTTTGGATGGCAGCCTATCCCATTCCAAGATTGTGTCCACCTATCTGCCCTATATCATGTATATTGTTTGCTAAATTCTAAGTTTAGCCACTTACTCACTTGACGTAATGATCCTGTTTTTTTTTTTTTTTCCTCTGTATACTGCACACCACTTATTTTCTAAGTATTATGCACAGGTCTTCCTAGCTAGTAACCAGTACTGAGCAATGTGGATAAAGTGTCTTGCTCAAGAACACGGTGCTCGCTGGGGTCGAATCCACAAACTGGCTCACGATCTTGAATCAAGTCTAACCAGTACTAAGCAATGCAAATAAAGTATCTTGCACAAGGACATAACACTTGGTGCTTGCTGGGATCGAACCCTCTACCCCTCGATCTCTTGTATGATGCTTCACCACAGCACCACTGTGCTTCAGTTCAGTTTTTTGGCACAGAACTACAGTAGAAGTTCCAAGTGTCATGGTGAAACCTTAATCTGATCTTCTCTGATATTTTAGTGGTTTTTCTTTGTATTGATATTTGCCACTAACATCCAAGTAACTCCTATTATGAAAATTAGGAATTTTCCTTCCTGTCTAAAATGAGGGTTTTCACCAAAATAGGCATGGAAGTTAATGTGTAATGTAGATAGCCACTAAGATTTATCAATAATATTTCATGACTGAAAAAAAAGACAGTACTTGAAATTCGTAATGAATAATTGACATTTTAGGGTAACAAGTTGGCTTTTACCATGTACAGTCTAGGCAATGAGGGTAGACTAATCTATCTAGCCATACTGCAACACCCCCACGCGAGGATTACGTGCAAGTGATTGCGCGCCGTGAAGAAAAAAAAAAGAAAGAATGAATAGTGAGAATAAAAGTGCAAGTATAGTGAAAACGCTGCATGGTTATGCAAGTTTCCAACGAAACAAATTACTTAATTTATTGGAAATTTTTTTTATGTTTATTCTAAAATTTTTATGTTGCTAGCTGCTAAATGATAATCAAGTTTCTTTGAAAGTGCCCAGCCAAGACTGGCTGAGGAAATTCTGCATTTTTGATAGCCAAGTTCCTCTGATGATAAGTGGTAAATATCAATATAAATTAAAGACACCTAAATGTCAGATGACTCGGACTAGGTGAAACCTCAGAGAACCTGAAAACGAGCGAAACCTTATAGGCCAAACTTCAGATGAGCAAAACTTCCCCTTATGAGAGAATAAAAGGAAAGGAAGAAAACGCCTCAGGCTTAACCAAGAAATTGTACGTGTCAAATAACCTTGAATTCAGTCATCTAATTATGGCCACTTATTGCATTCAGAATTGTGACAGCACAAGGAACAATGAAATGATCCTCTGTGATACAATGTAGACCCGGTTACAACTTGGTACACATCACCTCCATTACATTTTCCCACAAAGTTATTGGCTTACCTAAATTTTTCGCCGAGTCTTTCTTGTGGCCTTCTGTCTTGTCCGACATGATGGAGTCTTTCAGCCGCAGTGTAGAATTGTTTATAGAAGTGGCATAAAATTTTTGATTAATCTTATTTTAAATAAACCGTTACAGTATGCAATAAAAACTTTAAAATGATCATTTTTCTTGCATTTTAAACTGATTTATTTTATTTTTACCTGTATCTTGATATTTAATTAGGTACGAGTTTATGGCTGTTTTCAGACTTAGGGCATCAGCTTCCAGGCTAATTTATAAGTATTTCGCTGCACTGTGTTCCATATGAAGGCATCTGTTTAATTTGTTTCACAAGCGTTTTATGAAGATATTTTGCTTGCATATTGCTTCATCTAGTGATTACAAACCTAGTGATCTGGAGACTGCAGGAAAAAAATGTATGTAATTTTCCACGAAAATACATGACATGGAAGTCATGATTTTGCACTGCATAATAAAAGCCAATTGCGGGCAAGCGTCCCACAACATCATTGCTTTATTAGTAAAGGGTTGTGAGTTTTAAATACAGCCGGCTCTCGTTATCTCGAATTCCAAGGGATTCTGAAACTATTCGAGATAACCGTACCTCGAAGTATCAGAGTTGCAGACGTGAGGAAAACAATAAATCGAACAACCACATTTAACAAACAAACAATTAATTTGACACCTGAAGTCAGAGACATATTGAAAATATTGAAAAGAGGAGAAATTGCTCTTAGGAGCAAAATTTCTCCTCTTTTCCACAATATTTTGTGACCTGTTCTTAGATTTCCGTGTTAAAACAGGGACCAGAATTTCATTTCGAGATAAACGAGGTCAAGATAATGAGAGTCAACTGTACATATAATAGGAGGATAACCCCAAAAGTACACGCACATCTTCAGACCCTGTAGGGGCCGGCCTCAGTGGCTCAGTTGGATGCGCCGTCCGACTGGAGACCAGGAGGTCGCGGGTTCAACCCCCGCCAAGGTCGGCAACATTCTTTCATGGAGATTGATCATGAAATATTTTCTATGGTCATTCTCTCCCTTCGGCTGATTCAAGAAGGGCAGTTGTCAGCTTCTGGCGAAAGAATGTGCACAATACTGGTTAACCGCTTAGAGGACTAAGCCTGCCCAGTAAACATGTGGTTAGGTAAACTGACCGCGCTCGACATGACCCCATTGGGTTGACTGGGCTGTAAAACCTCAACACAAACAATCAGACCCTATAGAACAAATATGCATTGTTTCAAAATGATCGGTAGAAAATTCTAGGAGGAGTTGCATCCACAATGTATCTATTTCAATAATTTGAACTTAGGCACTGCCTAGGTATGGGCATGACCATTTAAAATTGAATCTGTTTCAACATAGGTGCTTGGTATTTAGTCCCTAAACCCATAAAAAGCTCCAAAAAGAAGAGTCTATATAAATCTATAGCCTTAACGAAATTTCTGGATGCACTTGCTTAAGGATACAGTCTCGGTTGAATATTCTTTTAAGCGTTTTTTAAATCTTTATATAATCGTGTTCCTCATTAGAATGTGAAATACATAAAAAACTACAAATTTCTATCTTTAATAATAAAATTAATATTTACAAAAAAAAAAAAAAAAAAAAAACTACAGAAAACAAAGTTTTAATGGTTGTTGCTAGTTTTGTTTTCCATATTAACACTGCCATTAAAATTGCAGTGGCTGTAAAGTTATCCAAGGGGATAAATACTTCTGCTTTCTTTTGTCAGTTGCTTTTCATTCATAATTACAGCAAAATGCCACAATGTTTTATGGCCTTGACGATGCTGGAATGAATAGTTTTATGGGTTTGGACCAGGTTGTAAATGTACATACATTGTATATGTCTTTCATTGTATAACAATACAGCAGTTCTCAGCTCTTGGCTTTCATTGGAAGCTGATTATATTTAATTATTTCATAACAGAAGAATTTCTGATTTGCTGTCCAAGAGTCATGGAAAAGGTGGGATGGTCTTGGTAGGCTGGTCTTACTTTAGTCCGCATTTCTGTCTGTAGTCATGGGAAAATGAAGATTAATTGAACTTAAACAATTCTGGTTATTTTGCAAACTGGAAAATAAGGGTCTGCTAAAACTCTTTTATTTCTGGGCAAAACTAAATGCAGTTTGAAATATATAAATATCATATCATATCATAATCAGATTTTGGTACAGGGGCAACATCCACATCAGTAGGCCCCCTTCCAGATAGCTGGCTTGCTGCACTTATGGCAGATCCCACACCAGATCTCCAGGTATGTCTACCATGAGGGTTGATAGCCGAGAGCTTCCACTCTCTGCTATCCCTGTCTGTCAGCTGCTTCCATATCATTTTGGGCCACCCAGGCCCACGCTTTCCATCATACTGTATGTCAAAGGCTGTCTTGACTGCACCATTGGAGCGTTCCACATCTCCATACCATCTGAGTCTTCTCTCTTTCAGAATGAGGTCCAGATCCTCAATGCCAAGCCCCACAAGTAGCTCATTGGATCTGGTGGTGACAATGTCTTGTGGCCTGACATTGCAGATCTGTTTGATCATTGCCCTGTCATTTTGCTACAGATGCTGGAGGTTTGACTTTGTCAATGGCCAAGTCTCGCTGGCATGGAGCATTGCGCTCCGCACACAAGAGCTGTACACACGGCCATGTGTTTTGAAAGAGAGGTGGCATGAAGAAAGAACTGGTAGCAGATCCTTGAACTTCTTCCAGGCGGTTTTCACACATGTTGTGGTTGAAAGTTCACAGCCACCTGCTGCTTAGAGCATGTCTCCTAGGTAGCAAAAGGAAGCTATCACCCCAAGCTTGTCAGGTCTGACCTGGATTTCCTTCTGTGGTCTGCCATCCAAGAGGCTTGCAGTTCCCTGGCACTTTGTACATCTGTAGTCAAGGTCTTTTGTCAAGCCTTGAGCCCACTGCATTTCTTGTGCACCCAGTGCTTGCAACCATTGCAAAAGATGCTGTTGCTGCCCACTCCAGTGTGACAGACGGTGCATAAAAACTCACCCGAACTCTGCAGGAGGTCCAGTCCCATACCGCAGATCATGATCTTTGTCTTTCCTGCATTCACTGTCAGTCTAAAGTTTGATACATGTATATTGTCTCAAAAACGATACCATGGTTTCTTTGTAACTGCTTCCATTCAGAATTTGTGTGGTGTTTTTGAAATGTAGGACGAAACTTTGATGCTGTGTACAATTGCTTTAGCTGTGACTTTACTTCTTAACCCTAGTCCTGCTGAATAAATTAAGATGCCACACTCACTTCTAATTTTCAGCCAATCAGATTACTTTGTCCGGGTTGTTGCTATAAATTCACATACTTAATTGCAAACAGTGCAGATCCAGATCAGTTGGCTTCTTCAGAAGCCAACTGATCTGGATCTACACTGTTTGCAAAGGCAGGGTATATCCGGGCTCAGCAGGACAAGGGTTAACTTTTTTTTTTTCAAAATTTTGTGATCAGGTGATACGGTTTTCTTAACTCTTCAGTCTTCATCAGTCTATCCCAAAGTTTGGGGCTCTCCAACCAGCCAAGTAAAAAAAACAACAAAAAAAAACAACATAAAAAACAATAACAAAAAACAGAGGTCACATTCTGTCATTGGGCGTCCAAGAACAATCAAGTTGGAATAGATTACCAGCCATCGCAACTGATTGTCAGACATTGAAAGAGTTCACACCTACCATCTTGCTCTATCAGCAGCTGTAATCCTTGTCCCTCCATATAAACAGCCGTCCCCATATGTTCTGCATGCTTTTAGACATTCTTCTTAACTGCTTTGATCCCGAAGAAGATGGTTGTCGCATCCTCCTCAGGCCTTAAATAAAAAAAAGTGTGTTTTTCAGGTTACCCGTCCGTGCCTTTTAACAAAATAAAAATATTTTCCAATCTACCGTTCCTATTTTAAAATTCCATGTAACCTGAAACACACATATTTTTTTTATTTGGCCTCATCAGGTTAACAGTACAGTCATAGAAGACTCCTAACCTTTTCTTGGAAGACAAAGAAGATGAGGACATCTTTCAGGGTCTGACTGCTGTTTGGGATGGCTGGTAATTTACTCCAACTGGATTGTTCTTGGGTAGGAAGAGTATTTGTATCCTAATAACAGCTGCTGTTTTCTATAGCTATGAAATGACCATATCGAGCATAAAGTGTCTCCTCGCTCACCTTAGAAATCTAGCTTATGTACTTTAGTTTCTGATATGACACTTTATCAGATGCTTTAGAAAAATCAAGCAGAATACCGTAACATCTACATGTACTTCATCTTTACATGTACCCGAGCATAACTGGCTGTTAATGCTCTGTAAGGTTGTGATTCGCTGGGTTTCGCAAGATTGCTTTGCCCTACAACCATGTACATGTAGGTTGTCACATAATATATATTATGTCATTTTAAAGAAGTGGTTTGTCATGCTACTGTGTACAACAACAAAAAATATAATCCAGTCCCATTTCAGTTGTGTCCAGTCAGGAACTTTTCTTGTCCCATCCCATCCCTAGTAGTACATGTATTTAGCTTGAAGTGCAATTCTGAATGGAATGCTGAAAGTATTTTTTTTTTCTTTCCAGAAAACGAAAAAAAAAAAAAAAAAAGCAGAAAAAAAAACAACAAGAATACTGTGAGTTCAGCATAACATGGGAAGATGAATGGTATGTTATTGTTAAAGCAGGGCTGTGGAATTATCAAATTTTATTACTTGGCCATGGACAAGTAAATGGTCAAATTCCATTTGTCCAACCAAAATTTATTTTTGCCCAAAAATTGGCATTTTTTTCTTATTTCGCTTAGAAAACATATGTTGTGGGTACTCAATAGAAGTGCCACAGTGAGCATGACGCTTCTAATGAGTACCCACAGCATAATTATGTTTTCTTCGAGAAATAAAAAAAAATATATACAGTCAAACTTCAATGGCTCGATTATCTTTGGACCATGGAAATTTGTTCGAGAGATGGGTAGTTCGAGCCAATGAGATTTAATCATGGCGCCAGGTCAGGAAGTAAATGGCAATAATTTATGGAAATGTTTTCGATCTTCAACAAAATAATGGTATGTTGCATGTACTCATTAAAATTGCCTCAATGAGGCAATTCTAATGAGTACACACAACATACAATTTCATAATAAAATAAGAAAATTTCCCCTCAATATTTGTTTTCTTGAGCTATCGGAAAAATTCCGTAGGGACTCAAAAATGAGTTTGGATAAGCCATGTTTGACGAGCCATCGATGTTTGAGCCATTGAAGTTTGACTGTATATAACAATCTGGATACTCTTCTTTGCTAGAACTATGAAGTCCTTGTCACAGGACAAGTAAATTCAATTTCTTAATTTTCCCCAGGAAAACTGGACAGGTTGGACAAGTCCGTCATAGTATTTCTACAGCCCTGGTTAAAATCAGTCTCATAATTCTAGAGGTTGCCAACTTGGAGACCAGAATGTTGAAGTTGTCTTTTTTTTTCCACAGGCATGTGTGAGATAATGTATCTTCCGACGTGTAAGTCCGTTACAGACTCAAATGTGTCTGAGCATCCCTGCAAACTGATCAGTCTTTGTTGTGCACTCAGTAGCCAAGAATCCATGATTTCTTCAGACCAACAGCATAGCAACAGATAAGGTGCTTTTTTCATCAGAAAAATGCTGGTATCTTTCTTATTTCTCAACGAAAACATATGTTATGGGTACTCATTAGAAGCGCCTGATTGAGGCGCTTCTAATGAGTACCCACAACATATGTTTTTATCGAGAAATAAAAAAAAATAATATGTGGATACCCCCTCTTATCTGTAGCTATGCCAACAGCAAAGACTGAGTCTTTGCTGTTGGTCTGAAGAAATCGTGGATTCTTGGCTACTGAGTGCATAACAAAGACTCTGACTGATCTGACTGTGTTGATGTTCAGCATTATCAATATTTTCCCTGCATTCACATGTCTGAAGGTACATATGGTCACATGATGGTGTGTAAAATAACGGCAGCATGGCAAGATACATACAACCTTCTTTATACCGACACTCGATACAATGACAAAATTCGTTAAAATGACAGTTTGACTGTCACGAAACCTTAGCTTAAGAGGTAACAATTAGTCACAAATTATGCAAGAATATTGTTTTTGGTACTTTAAAGAAACATATATTTTGAATATTGTTAGAATTGCCTCAGTGAGACAATTCTAACAAATATCCAAAACGTGTCCTAGGAGGAAATAAGAACAGAACAAGACAATTCTTACAAATCGATCTGCTCATTAAGTATTCAGTACAATAGGAAATTCATTTTAATGGCAACGTCTTTGGGAACAAATGCTGTTATTATAAGGAGGGTTCACTGTATTGAAATCATATTAGTGAAAACCATTGCTCTAAATAGGATATACAGATGGACATTTATGTCTCACCTACTTATGCAAGCAGGTGTGATATATGAGCTGGTTTTCTGTCTGTCTCTCTGTCTGTCAACATTTGCATCAACCGTATATATCTCCATTTTTTTTTTCAACCGAACTGTGCTGACATTTTTGTTATTTCTCTGTGAAAACATGTTGTGGGTACTTATTAGAAGTGCCTCACCTAGTACCCACAACATACATTTTCATAGAAAAATAAGAAAAATATAATCATTGTTGATAAGAAGCTGATTATATCTCATATAGCACTTTCTTGAGGATCTTAGTTAAGAAAGTGCTATTTGTGGTATACAATTTATACATGTAATCAGCTTATAAGGATGGTATGGGTTTGGGCTTCCACTAGCCTTGTATCATAAGTATCAAAGAGTTGTTTCTAATAAGGGTCGTAAACATAATCATTCACATATTTTACAAACAGTATTTGATTTTCACAGAGACAGTGTTTGAGATTTTTAAGAATTTTGCCATAATCTCCAAAGATAAACATCCATACATTTATTCAGTAACATACCTCTCCAGATACTCCTAACATACATGTACATGTAACTCGAGATACTTTTTGGGTTGATTGTTTACAATTGAGCCATAGTATACAAACACCAAAATTTCCTTAAGGTTTTGTCCACCTGATTATCATTGACCAATGAAATCAAACCACCTATTTGTATGTAATCCAGGTACATTATTTATAGCTGCTATTCTTCAGAGATCAATTTTAGCACTTGCTAACTTGCTAAATGCTGGTTAATTTCCTCAAAAAGCAAGCTGCAATTTCCATCACTTGCTAATTCTAGCAAGTTGGAAAGATTCTCTTTAATTGGCTGAACCTGAGGCACTGTTGCTGAAGTTTTGCAATTTCTTTTCCAGTAGCAATGATGATATTTTTCTTATTTTTCTGAGAAAACAGGTTTTGACATTACATGCAAACTGTCTCCATAGGAGACAATTTGCATGTAGTGTCAAAACCTGTTTTCTCGGAAAAATAAGAAAAATATTTTAAAATGTCTGCTGAAATTTTTACCCAGTGCTAATGTTTAAAACCACATTTAACAGTGTTTATAAGTGTGAAAAAGCAAGTTGGCTGAAAGGTTTAGCAAGTAAAAAATAATGCCACTTGCTAATTTTAGCAAGCTGTCAAAAAAGTTAAATTTGAACCCTGTTCTTGTCACTGTAATGTTAGAGTGCATGTAAAGAGGGTTATCTGTAAAATATTGGCAAACAGTACAGATCCAGATCAGATGCCACAGAATGTGGCATTTGATCAGGGTGTGCACTGTTTGCTTAAATTATAGGAAGTTAAGGGTTAAATAAAACAGTCTTAAGTCCTCGTTCAGGACCATTTTCCAAGCCTACACTCAGAGACAGTCGATCCACCAGTGCTCTCAGTGCTTTGATTTTACCAAGGGTTAGTATTGGTAATTTTCTTATTTCTCCACAAAAGTTTATGTTGTGGATGCACATTAAAAGGTCCTCACCAAAGAACTTATAATGAGTACAACAACATATGTTTTCATGGAGAAATAAGAAAAATATCATCTGAATACTTATCTGGTCTTGAACTATGTGTTTTCATGAAGATGGAAGTTAAAAGATATTTGAGCCAGGCTTTAGAAACAGGTTTTATGGACATAAAACCTGTTTCTAAAGCCTGGCTCAAATATCTTTGACATTTTTATTTTATTGTCCTTTTTTTTTTCTGAGTGCAGATCCAGAACATGACAGTAATTCACTGAGACCATTCACTGCCAAATTGTTGAGAATTCCAATGAACAACCAACAAACTCAAGGTCAGTATAATCTCTTCATACAAAAAAAAAATATAAGGAAATTAAAGTGCCAATCACATCTGCAGCAGACAACATTTTAATTTTTTGTATTTTTTTTTTTTTTAGAGAAAATAATACTTAACATTTCATGTGAATCACCTGCCTTGAAATGTTGTCTTATTTTCTTAGAAAATAATAATAATGAAAAAAGACTATTGTCTGCTTTAATTTTGATTGGCACTTCAAAGATTAATTATCCAGATGAGCACAGGGCTCAGCCTAGTGGGTGATTTGGAAGAAATACATGTAGTCCCCAGTAGCAATTGATTTCTCCCCAATTTGAAGGTTTAAAACATAGAATACATAGAGGTACCTGCCGGCCTCAGTGGCTCAGTTGGATGCGCCGTCCGACTGGAGATCAGGAGGTCGCGGGTTCAACCCCCACCGAGGTCGGCAACATTCTTTCATGGAGATTGATCATGAAATATTTTCTATGGTCATTCTCTCCCTTCCGCTGATTCAAGAAGGGCAGTTGTCAGTTTCTGGCGAAAGAATGTACACAATACTGGTTAACCGCTTAGAGGACTTAGCCTGCCCAGTAAACGTGTGGTTAGGTAAACTGACCGTGCTTGGGTTGACTGGGCCGTAAAACCTCAACACAAACCAAAACATAGAGGTACCTAACTTGAACCCAAACTTCTCACAGTAGACCAAGAAGTGTCTTTACCTTTGCCATGCTGAATAAATTAAGGTGCCACACCCACTTCTAATTTTCAGCCAATTGGATAACTTGATAAGGATTGTTGCTATTAATTCACATACTTAATGGCAAACAGTGCAGATCCATATCAGTTGGCTTCTGAAGAAGCCAGCTGATCTGGATCTACACTGTTTGCAAAGGCAGGATATATCTGGGTTCAGCAGGACAAGTGTTAAGATGCCACGCCTTCTGATTTTCATCCAATCAGATTACTTGATCTAGATTGTTGATACAAATTCACCTACTTAATGACAAACAGTGCAGATCCAGATCAACAGGCATTGCCCCTATGTGATTCTGTTGCCTGGCTGCATTAAAAATCTGATTGATTCATTGATCCATATCAGTTGGCTTCTGAAGAAGCTAACTGATCTGGATCTACACTGTTTGCAAAGGCAGGGCATATTGAGGTTCAGCAGTACTAGAATTAAAATTTCTCAGTTAGAAAGTTCCAGGCTGGACCATGTGGCAGAACCTGAAAATGATCCATGTATCTAAGTAAGACTGTTTTACACCTGAAAAGTGTAGATTTTTTTTTTCCTTTTTGAAAAAAACTTTTTTGTCAACCCTCTTTATATCGACACTTAATGCAAAAAAAAAAAAAAAAAAAAAAAAAAAAAATGTTATAATGGTAATTTTACTGGTGACAGTTTATCAGAAATTATGCAAGAATATTGTATTTGATACTTGAAGAAACATATGTTTTGAATATTTGTTAGAATTGCCCCACTGAGGCAATTCTAACATATTTGCTAAACATATGTTCTATGAGGAAATAATAAAATAAGCCTTTTCTTACATATTATTCTGCTGAGTTTAAGGATTCTTTACAACAGCAAATTCATTTTAATGGCAACATCGTCAGGAACGTATGCTGTCATTGTATTGAAGGTTCATTGTATTCTGGTAGTCACAAAGTTTGACAGGATTCATGGAAGTCAGTTTGTTGGTCATTTGTCCAAGTTTATTGAGTACTGACAGGATACATATAAGTCAGTTTGTTGGTCATCTGTCCAAGTTTATTGAGAAAAGTACTTCTGCAGTGTTAACATTTCATGAAATTTCACAGAAAGGATCTACCCTTGGTGCTTTGTTTGAATCCCAGCTCAGCCTTATAAGTTGCATAGTGATTGATTATGAAATAATTTCTATGATCATTATGGAGATTGATTTTGGAATAATTTCTGTGATCATTATCTAGTTTCTGCAGATTCAAAAGAGGTAGTTGTCAGTAACTGGCAAAAGTATATGTACAAGTTACTAGTTAACAGCTGAGAGGACTAAGCCAGCCCAGGAAAAGTGTGAGTACAATCAAACCTTTATTGAGTAAGCACCTATGGGAAACCAAAAAATTGGTTGCTTAAGACAGCTGCTTGCTTAATGCAGGTAAACTTACACATATTTTCTTTTTATGGGACCTGAAATGCTGGTCTATAAATACAGATGATTGTTTAACTTTATGTTAATTGATTGGCTCAACTTGACCGTAACAATGTTGACTGGGCTGTAAAACTCCAAGTCAAAAGAAGAAAATATTTTCTTGGAGAAATCAAAATACATGTATCTGTACTCTCTGGTTGAAAAAAAAAAAAACCCCATAGCTAAAGAGTATTTTTTTTATTTTTCCACAAAAACACATTATACATGTAGGTACCTTGCAGAGGTGCTTCACCAAGGCACTTCTGGTGAGTACCCACATAATATGTTTTCATGGACGAATAAGAAAAATATTTACATAGCTCCAGATAAGAGGGTGTATCCACATAATATTTTTCTTATTTCTCCTGAAAAACGTATGTTGTTGGTACTCATTAGAAGCGCCTCAGTGAGGCGCTTCTAATGAGCACCACAACATACGTTTTTGATGAAAAATAAGAAAAATATCCATAATTTTTGGTTGAAAAAAGTCCCTTATCTGGAGCTATGTATTTATCTGGAGTGATGGCACCTTCCAAACATATAACCTACCATGACAGAACTGAATTTACTTGTATTTGTTTGTAGGCTATATTCACCCTCAAATGAACAATGAACCACTGAAATTTAACACAAAGAAAGGGAAGCCACCGATGCCTGTTGAAGGTGATATGCAACGCCAAAGCAGTGGTGAGTACTGTTATTGTCTGCTTTTTCTAGGGCTATGCATAATATGTGACTTGCAAATCGACAGTGCTAATAAGCCTATACCTTAGCTCCAGATAAAGTGTTATTTTTTTTTTTTTTTTAAAAATCTAATCAGTACTCACAAAATAGGTTTCCGTGGAGAAATAAGAAAAATATGTGGATATCCCTCTTACCTGAAGCGATGCTATTCCTAAGCACTGTTCAACCCTGCCAATTTTATTAGCTGGTCTGTACGAAAGTACAAGAAGAGATACTGCACTACTGCCAGTGTCATTGTTGGTGTCCACAAATGTTAGGGCTTTATGTTAAAGGTCTAAATCTCCTGAATGTCTGTATTGATTCAATTTGATATTTGGGTTGAAATTGCAAAGCCTATTTTCTGGGAAAAATAAGAAAAAATGTCATCAATTAATTGTGTGCTGAATTAGCCCTGAGAGTAGTATACATAAATGTTAAAACATAGCTCTAGATAATAAAAGGTATCAGGTAAATATTTTTTTTTTTATTTCTCTACAAACTTTATACTGTGGATACTCATTAGAAGCACTTCAGTGAGATACGTGTTTTTAATGAGTACCCAGAACATATTTAAGAAAATGTACCGTATTCGACCTAATTACTGCACAGTGCACTTAGGTTTTTCAAAATTACTGGGAAGACTATTGTGTTAGAATATGTATCTAGACTTTTATGTTAGAATATTTATCTATAGCTACAAAAGGTACTTTTAAAAAAGATCAGTAAAGAACTTATTTGATGATGTTTATGCTATTTTTTTCTGATTTTCTTTATCTATAAAAGCATATGTTGTGGGCACACATTTGAATTGCATCGACAAGTCGATCCTATTGAAATGGGTACACACAACATATGCCTTTATAAAGAAATAGGCAAAGAGTACATTGGCTGTTATCTGAAGACTACGGAATCGCACGAGTGTGTGCTTATAGGGGTATGTACGGTAATAAGGGCGAATACGGTATCTTTATTTGGAAAAATTGCATTATCAAGAGCTATATATATCTTGTTTTCAGCTTTGCTTATTTTGAGTTACATGTTTTTGCAGAAAATGAAGAGGTGCCTATGCCACCACTCCCACCAATAGATAACAGTATGGGGAACATGGGTGGTAACAACATGGGAATTCTGGGAGCTGGGCCAACGTTCTACGGAGGACCTATGAGTTACGGACCCATGATGGGACCTGGTCCGAGCCCAGACATGATGAACATGAACCAGATGATGATGTTCGGAGGTGTAAGTGTCAGTCATATAATAGGCAATCGGCAAAAGAGACCATTATGCTATTTACATGGTTATGAAGGTCGGATACTCATATAATGGGTAATGGGCAAAAGAGACCATTATGCTGTTTACTTGGTTATGAAGGTCAGGTACTCATATAATGGGCAATCGGCAAAAGAGACCATTATGCTATTTACATGGTTATGAAGGTCGGGTACTCATATAATGGGTAATGGGCAAAAGAGACCATTGTGCTATTTACTTGGTTATGAAGGTCAGGTACTCATATAATGGGCAATCGGCAAAAGAGACCATTATGCTATTTACATGGTTATGAAGGTTGGGACCTCATATAATGGGTAATGGGCAAAAGAGACCATTATGCAATTTACATGGTTATGAAGGTCAGGTACTCATATAATGGATAATGGGCAAAAGAGACCATTATGCTATTTACATGGTTATCAAGGTTGGGTACTCATATAATGGGCAAAGGGCAAAAGAGACCATTATGCTATTTACATGGTTATGAAGGTCGGGTACTCATATAATGGGCAAAGGGCAAAAGAGACCATTATGCTATTTACAGGTTATGAAGGTCAGGTACTCATATAATGGGTAATGGGCAAAAGAGATCATTATGCTATTTACATGGAATGGGTAATGGGCATAAGAGACCATTATACTGTTTACAGGTTATGAAGGTTGGGTCAGCCTGCATATTTGTGCAGTCTGATCAGGGTTTTCGTTGCCCACAAATATAATAGAAACTCTGGATACTGAAGATTGTATTGATAAATAACATAATTTTATATAAGAGAAGCATTTTTCTTATTTTGCCATGAAAACATCTTGTGGGTATTCATTAGAAGTGCCTGGATGATGTGCTTTTAATGAGTAACCTCGACATATGTTTCTGTGAGAAAGAAAGAACCTATCAGTGCCTTTTAGTCGGAGCAAGTGCCTTATCTGGAACTGAAAAAGTGAAGCTCCTGATCAGACATAGCTCTTGATAAGATGCTTTTTTCAACCGAAAAGTATTTATATTTTTCTTATTTCTCAACGAAACCATATGTTGTGGTACTCATTAGAAGCGCCTCACTGAGGCGCTTCTAATCAGTACCCACAACATATGTTTTCGTGGAGAAATAAGAAAAAATATTTACCTGATACCCATTCTTATCTAGATCTATGTCAGATATGCAAATGTGCAGCCTTTGTTGTTTGCATATTCATGTTGTGGATAATTTTTATTAGTGTTGTGAGATGAGAAAAAATGTAAGGTACCAGTAAGCCTGCACTTTGATACAATCTGCTATGTTTCAGATGTCCAGATAAGGCACTTTTTTTTTTTTTTTTTTTCTCAACTAAAAAGTACTGACCATGAAATCATATGTTGTGGGACTCGTTAGAAGTACTTCACCAAGGCCATCTTGGTCTACACTTTTGTCTGTTCAAAAAACTTTGGGCTCATATGAACATAAATGCCTTTCTAGTTATTTTTTGTCTATTTTCTAGATGGGGAATCCTGGTATGTCTATGGGAGGGTGGTCTGGTGGTCCTATAGCTGGGGATGGAGGTGGCATGATGATCCCACAGAAAGAAATAATTACACTGAAGAGCTGTGTCCTGTATCCACCACCACCCAGTAAGTATTATTGTTGAAGCACATTTAAGATGAATAGATGCACTGCCAAGGGAGATCACTCAGTCTGAAAGTATTTGTCTCCCTTATCTTCTTTATGAGTAACCCCCTTTGTGAAGGAATTCTGTATCAGGAAAGGAATTTCTATTCTAGAGTGATGTCCCTTTGAAAAGGAAGGCCATAACTTACAGTTTAGAATGCTCTCCCTTTGGGTTGTATCACAAACCCTAAAGCTTATGCTGCAATGAAAAGGATATTTCACTTGTTTCATCCGGGGCTCGTATGGGCCTAAATCTAGTCATTGCTCAAGTTAAGGGGCTTTATTTCAACCAAAAATAATTGACTTTTTCCTTATTTTGCAGTGTTGCCCCTGATGATTGATTATAATCGACCATCAATTACTTTTGCCTCTTGTGACTTATTATCGGAAGGATTTTTTTATAGAATTGGAAAATTCTATTTTGAGAAACATATTTTTCTCATGTTATTTTTATAGGCAAGTTATAAATAAATGAAATTCAGAGCTGACTATTTAGGTCATTCTAGATTTGCGGTCAATAAAAGTGAAAAGGGAGGGGGTGGGGGGGGGGGGGGGGAATGATAAAATAGCCTTAAAAAAGGTCAACCCAAAAGTACTCATTTTTCATATTTCTCCATGAAAACATATGTTGTGATACTCACTGGAAGTGCCTCTATGAGGTGCTTCTAGTAAGTAGTCACAACATACGTTTTTATGGAGAAATAAGAAAAATATCTTGATAGCCCTCTTATTGATCTGGAGCAATAAATAAGTGCCTGGAAGAGGGCTAACTTAAGAGTGAATATATTTTCTACAAGTAGATTATTAATCGATGATCATTCGGTTTTACAAAACCGATGATCAACTATGAAATTCTGGCCAATTCCCAACACTAGTATTTTGACATAAAAGCGTATGTTGAAGGTACTCATTAGAAGCACTTTTTAGATAAGATCTAGGATATAGCAGTCATTAAGACTGTAGCAAGACCCACCATTGTGGAATGAAAAGGGGCAGCAAAGATGTTAACCTTGTTTGGGTTAACTGTAAGCATGCAGTCTGTCTTCAGGCATTGTTGAACCCAAACTCATCATCATCATCATCATGCAGTTTATCACATATGTTATACCCTATCCTTTTATAGAGATTAATAATCTGTTAATAATTTATAGTGATTAATAATTTTTTAAATTGTTCTGAGAAATCAGACTAACCAAGAAATCTTTGTAAAGTAAGTCACTATAAAACTAGTTCTTGCAGAGCCTGTTGAAGCAGATCTTTCAAGACAATGATACATTTAGAAATTACCTCATTTTGAACTGAATAAACTCCCCGACACTATAAATGGAAGAATCCAATTTCAGTTTTAGGTATGTCAGGCTTTGTTATTTAGATATTCCTAGAGAAAATGGCTAAACTATGTGCAAACATTGAAGACCCTGTTCAGACTCTGCATTCTGCATCATCTGATCTGGTCTGGCAAATACTCTCTTGGGATCTCGAGACTAAACTGTGTTAATTCAGTCTATCCTAATGTGTATGCACAAAGTATATTTTTAGCTCACCTGTAGTAATGTACAGGTAGAGCTATAGCGGTCACCACGGTGTCAGTGTCAGCTTCGGCATTATTTAAAGTTTTTGGTTAAACTTTTAAAAGGCTATGTCTCCTGAACCTCTGTATGGAAGTAGTTCATACTTACTCTGATGTTAAATACTGGTCTAAAGTTCTATGTTGTACCATCCCAACCTACACAAATGACCTTAAGGTCAAGGTCGGGGATTTTGGAAAAAAATATGTTGCAGTTTTCAATGGTAAAGCACCATTCAGGTGAGCTATGCTATCCTGGGACAGCTCTTATTCTTTGAGAAATACAAAGATATGTGTGCATGCTCTTTTGATGCCTCTGACGTAGGTCTAGATAAGAGAGAGTGTCGGGTAAATATTATTCTTATTATTCCATAAAAACAGATGTTGTTGGTACTCATTAGAAGCACCTCACTGAGGCATTTCTAATGAGTACCCAAGTGAGGTGCTTCTAATGAGTACCCACACCATATGTTTTTGTGGAGAAATAAGAAAAATATCAATATTTATGGACAATCCAATATTGGATTATCTAGAGCTATGTGCTGTTTTGATGCCCTCTTATTTACCATGTTACTCTCTGTTTTTTTTCAGATGCTCCTCCTCCAACCACTAGAGATCGACCTCCAGGTTGTCGGACAATATTTGTTGGTGGGTTGCCGGAGATTGTGACCGAGGAAACACTAGATGAGGTGTTTTCTAACTACGGGGCAATAGCTAGCATCAGAAAGAGTAAGAAGAAAAATTTTGCCCATGTAAGGTTTGAAGAAGAAGTATCTGTTGATAGATCCCTCTTTCTTTCTGGTAAGATTTTCAGATTTTAATCCTTGCCCTGCTGAACCCGGATATGTCCTGCCTTTGCAAACGGTAGATCCAGATCAGTTGGCTTCTGAAGAAGCCAACTGATCTGGATCTGCACTGTTTGTCATTCAGTATGTGAATTTATATCAACAATCTGGATCAAGTAGTCTGATTGGCTGAAAATTGGAAGCGAGCGTGACATCTTAATTTATTCACCTGAAAGATTTTGCCAACATCTTGAGAAGGGAGATGACTTTTGCAGTCATGAAGTTGCTACTCTATATTGGAAATAGTGTTGCCACCAATGATCGATTATAATGGCTCATCAGTCACTTTTTCTTGTTGTGATGATTGGAAAGAATTTTTATAATCGACTAATTGGAAAATTCTATTTTTAGAAACACTTTTTTTCGCACTTTTTTCTTTAAATGAGTAAGGTGTAAAAAATGAAATTATTGTCAGTAAAGGTGAAGAAATTTGAAGAAAACAAAAGAAAAGAAAAAAAAAAAAGCCTGAAATAAGACACATTTTTCAACCGAAAAGTACATTTCTTATTTCTCCATGAAAACATTTGCTGTGGGTACTCTTCATATACTTGCAATTTTGACTCTCAAATAACATAGAGGCTTATTTTCAAACCAAGGTCTTTTCAGCAGTTGAAAACTGGTGGCTCATTTTCAAGACTTTATTGTTTACAAAACCTAGATATAGTTGAGATATTGAGGTACTACAGAAATAAGTATGCATTGAGCACACTGCATTAGGTATTATTATGTTTTAATTAATATTAATATATTTTCCATCCTTATATTATTAAAAATGAGAAACAAATGCTTCTTCCAGGATACCGGATGAAAATTGATGACAAGGACGACAAAGCTAGCACAGGTCGTCTCCATGTGGACTACGCAATGGCTCGTGATGATCAGTTTGAATATGAATGCAAGATGAGATCGCAGATGAGAGATTTACGACACCGACAACGTCTGGAGGAGGAACGACTGCGACCTCCCAGTCCCCCACCTGTCACCCACTACTCAGACTACGAATCTGCAGCACTTACAGAGAGACTTAGAAGTAAGAGATAAGAGCTATACAGTTGATTGGCATTATCTTAAACACTGCCAACTCAAATGACTGTTTAAAGTCTCCATATTCCTCAAAAATAGGCATTTTTTACCCAAGAAAGGTTTAATAATTTGATATTTGGTATTAATATGATCATAAAACGTGGCATCTGACAGCCTGTAAAAATTCGATTAGTTTCTCATTTTTGAACTGGATCAAAAATGAAATGATTTTGTATCATATCTCTGAATTGATGTTGGCAATATTAATTCAGAGATAAGATAAAAAATCATTTCATTTCAAGAACGAGTCTAACTGACATTTTACAGGCTGTCAGGTGCCACATTTTATGATTGTATTAAAGGCTCCATATTCCTCAAAAATGGACATTTTTTATCCGAGAAAGGTTTAATAAATTGATATAGGGTAATAATATGATCATAAAATGTGGAATCTATGAGGCACTTCTAATGAGTACCTACAATATATATTTTCTTGGGGAAATAAGAATTATATTTACCTGATACTCCCTCTTATCTAGACTTATGATCTTTTGAAGCTGTTACATAGCACGTAACACAAAGCCAATGGTTGAGTAATATTGTGTTTTCAAATAAATCCAAATGAGCTTAGACCTTCAAAAGGATCAGAAAATATAAACTACTTTATTTTCTAGTTTTCAAATAAATTTAAATGAGCTCAGTGCTTCCAAAGAACCAAAAATATGAACATTACACATAAGTTTAGTACAGGAGCTCTTCATAGCTCTTTACAAGATACTTTTTTCAGTCCTAAAAATATTGATATTTTTCTTACTTCTCCATGAAAACATATGTTATGGGTACTCATTTGAACTGCCTCGCCGAGGCACTTCAGATGAGTACCCACAACATATGTTTTTGTGAAGAAATTAGAATTATATTTACCTGATACTCTCTCTTAGCTAGACCTATGTTCTTTTAAAGCTGTCACACAGCACTTAACATAAAACTGATGGTTGAGTAATATTATGTTTTTAAATACATATAAACCCAAATAAGCTGAGCCCTGCCAAAGGATCAGAAAATACAAACTACACTAAAGCTCTTTTATTTATTGAGTACCACAATCTACATTTTCAAGAAGAAATGAGCCAGCGAGCAACAAAATCCTCAATAATACCTTTATTACCAGCAAAGACTCAGATCAGCCTGTACATCCACCCAATATATATGGCTAGGGTTCTCGTTTATCCCTATTCGGATATCCTAGATGCTGTAGAAGGCACATGCGATCAGCTAAGACTGATCAGACTGTGTGGATATGCATGCTGATCTGAGTCTTTGCTGGTCGCACAAGTCTCATTGTAGGTTTTCTTATGCGCTGGCTCAAATTAGAATATTCATTTGGAGACCAGCACCCCGCCCCCTCCCTATCCACCTACCCACCCCTTCATATGGAACTAAGTTTTATTTTGTTTGTTTTAGGTGATGATGACTTCATGATGGCGTCACAGGTTTTACTGACTTGGCTGGAAAGAGGGGAAGTGAGTCGTAAAAACATCACTCAGTTTTACAGTATGATCCAGTGTACGAACGCCCACATACGCAGACTGCTTTCGGAGAAACAGAGTCACGAAGAGGAACTGCTGAAAATGAAGGAGAAATTTAAGACCATATTTGAAGGAATTCTTCGGCAATGTAAGTATTCGTTTCAGACTTTCATCAGTCAGTCACTAGAACTTGCGCTAATATCCTGGAAGTTCTTTTGTTTAAAGTATCTATAGTAAAGAACAGTTTGACACATGACTGCCATCTTATGGCGGTCATGTGATCAAGGCAGTACCTCAGATATGAAAGCTTTTTTACGGGCACATGACGTGCAAGTCTGAATAGAATTGATCTAGAATAAGGGAAATAACAGTTACTCAGGTAAATAGGACTCTTCCAAGGACTCATGTCAGAAAAAAATGCAGCAGGATAAAGGTTAACTTAGCTTCAGGTAAAAACAAATTTATCACCTTGAAATAAATATATCAGACAGGAATTGAAGAAGACTCGAAACAGAGCGTGTCAGCTCTATTTTTATTTCTCAAAATGGGATACTTATCATCCTAATTTTATGGTTTTCATTAAAATTATATGGTGATCCAGACAATTTAGTAAGCTATTCATGTGTTTGCCTTGCCCAAGGTGAATTGTTGACAGGCTGGTAGTCACACTGAATTTTGATGAAACTTCACAACAGTGAAACTTTCCATGTGGGTAATTATTAACAGACATAAATCAGTTATAACTGTTCCTTTGTACATTTACAGTCAGACAAGTTAGTCTCCAAAACCTGTCTTGAATTCATTCAATATTTTTGTTGGATACTGCTCAAAATTCCTATGCAATTTGCAGTTTTTAAAAAAAAAAAAAAAAGCATGACAACTATATGATTAATTTTAAAGATAGAGGTCATAATTTTAGACTGAATTTATTTGTTTAAATGATAGATATGATTATTATTTAAACTATTCTAAAATTAACAAAAAAGTTCATATTGTGAAATGGCTGGAATGAAATACTTTTCAGAAAAATATTTAATGAATTCAAGATACTGTTACAGTAGTTATTCTAACAGAATCCCTGTCCAATAAATGCCCTAAGCTTTAGTTTTTACGCAAACTTTGAGCCACATTAGGAATTTTTTTATTTATTTTTTTTTCCTAAAGTAAACTGGGTTGTCTAAAACAGCTGGGTCATTGCCATTTTCATTTCTTTGAAGACTCATGCATAGCTACAGACAAGAGGGGTATCCACATAATATTTTTCTTATTTCTCCACGAAAACATATGTTGTGGGTACTCATTAGAAGTGCCTCGCTGTGGCACTTCTAATGAGTACCCACGACATATGTTTTCGTGGAGAAAAAAGAAAGGTATCAGCATTTTTCGAATGAAAAAAAAGCACCTTATCTGTTGCTATGCTCATGTTTTACAAGAAGTAAGTATTTTTTCTCAGTTTTTGGGGCAAGTAAACATTAAAATTTAGTAATTTACATATAAAACCAAATATTTAGCTCCAGAAAAGATGTCTTTTATTATTTTTGCATTAAAATATCTTGTGGGTATACACTGGCGTTACAGTTACCACAAGTACCCTCATGATATATTTTAGTGTCAAAATTAAACAAAAAAATAAAAATAAATAAATAAATAAAAAATAAAATCCTAAATTATGGTCTCAATTATCACCTTATCTAGAGCAGAAAATTGTTTAAGCCTGGGGGTGTTTATTAGAATGACTACAGTGTAAATTGTACCAAGTGCCATTGAGGGAGATTGTTGTAGCCACAGACTGCAGGAAAGTGATCATTCAGTGCAGTAGTCTAGTGCAAGACACAGCTGCATCTTATAGGTAACATATATACAAGGTAGATCCAGGGAAAATATAATAGTAAAATATTTGAATAAAAAACACTAAGGCTGTAGAAAGAACTGCAGATAACTCCATAGTCATTAACCCGTAACGCTTAAAATATTCAGCAGACAACATTGAAATACACCACAACCTCTTTATAACACTATTGTTGGGGTCCATAGCATAAACCGTGTTAATTAAACAACTGTGTTATATCCAAACAAAAATGTATAGATTATATTGAAAAATGACCATTTATGGTCATTTTTCAATATAATCTATATATTTTAGATCCATCTTTGAACCGTGATATATCCAAACCCGTGTTATAATGAACCGTGTTATACAGAGGTTGAAGTGTACGTTTTCTTATTTTTCCCACACAATAGAACTTTACTTCATGCAGATTGGACTTAATGTAGATTGTCTCCAAATATGAAAGATATTATCAATTTGTTGTCTGCTGAATTAGCCAAGAGAGTGGTAAAGGTTAAAGCACCAAATACTACAGCAGCAGACATGATATTCTTTTTTTTTATGTGTGTTTTCAGAGAAAATAAGGCCTGATATTTTATGCAAATTGTCTGCATGAAATATTAAGTCTTATTTTCTCTGAAAAAAAAAAATAAAATAAATAAATAAAAAATAAGTCATGACATTTCATGTGAATTGGCTTAATATTTCATGTGAATCATCTGCCAGATTTGCATGAAATATCAAGTGAATGATTCACATGAAATATCAAACCTTATTTTCTTAAAAAAAAAAATAAAAAAAAAAAATAGAGAAAATAAGGCTTGACATTTCATCTGAGTCAGTTTGATATTTCATATGAATTGTCTTCCTTACTTTGAAAAAAAATATAAAAAAAATCATAGAAAATAAGGCTTGACATTTCATGTGAATCATCTTTTATATTTGAAAAAATAACAGATAAAACATTTTTGAATGTCATCAGCTGCTATTTTGCGTGATGCTGTAAGGTTTTAGCTTCACTGAAGAATAATTAATCTCTACAGAGTAGGACAAAATGTGCATCTTAAAGTTTCCAGAGAGTATCATTATAACTCAAGGCCAGGGCTGCGTTCAGTTAACTGAGACATTCCTTGTTACTCGCAAATAAAAGAAAACTTTCCGTTTAGTTGTGATAATGTGGGCTGCGTGGTCTAGTGATTAGTGCACTCGACTTTCAAGCGGGATATCGTAACAGTAAACCAACTCCTAAAGGCCACTTTTTAGGCTACTGAGACCCCTTTGTACAAAAAAAGTTGAATACATAATCAGGGACAGAAGGTAAGTTATACGTATATAAGATTTTAGCAAACTATCCGATTGTACATATACAGTAAACGACCTTTGTCTTCATAATTCAAGAAGGGCAGTTGTCAGTTTCTGGCGAAAGAATGTGCACAATACTAGTTAACCGCTTAGAGGACTAAGCCTGCCCAGTAAACGTGTGGTTAGGTAAACTGACCGTGCTCGACATGACCCCATTGGGTTGACTGGGCCGTAAAACCTCAACACAAACAAATCTTCATAATTCTGGGAAAAAGTTTTCCAGTTCTCCAGAAAAACATGTTGTGTGTTCCCACAACATACCTTTTTATGGAGAAATAAGATGGATTAGTCAGAATTATCACCTGATATTCCACATTAAGTTGTAGACCAGGGCCCAGTTGTTCAAAGCTAACGACATCGTTAGTTAACGATTCGTTAAAATTTACATTGAGTGATACACAAATATGCTGAAATTTTTTGCTGAAAAAATGTGAGTAGCTTTTGCAGTGCAAAAGCTACTCACATTTTTTCAGCAAAAAATATCAGAATATTGTACATTGAATCTGCTAAAACAGTTAACGAAATGACCCTTAATGAGCTTGTTAAGCTAACGACGCTTTGAACAACTGGGCCCTGATACACATGAAAAAAGTTGATAAACAAGAAGTTTTCATACATGTATTTATGGTATGAAAATAAAAAAAACAAAAAAAACAAAACAAAAGAAAAACAATAAAATATCAAAGAAATATAAAGCTGCCTATGGTATGAAAATAAAAAAAAAAAAGAATGTTAAAGCAAAATATAAAGCTGCCTGTAGTCTATAACCTTGGATCTGCCTAACAACATAAAAGTGTCAGTATTTTACATATATTTGTCTATTATTGCTGTACTTCTCTTAAAGTTGATCAGATTGAGAAAATATTTACCGCCGCACAGAAGCAAAGAAACTGGGACCATTTCACAAAGGCTCAGAGGAAGAATATTGAGCTCTGGTTAAAACAAGCAAAGGTTTGTCAGTTCATATTCCTGGATGTTGCTATAGTAACGTGATATTAGCATCACTTGTTTACATTTTATTTTCTCAGGTAATTACAGTCCGAATACCATATTTACCTTAAATTTTAGGACAGAAAGACCTGTCATCTAGCAAATAGTGAAGATCCAGATCAGCTACTGCATTCTGCAGCAGAATGCAGCATTTGATCAGGCTCTACACTGTTTGTCACCATAGCTACAGATAATAGGGGGTATCCACATAATATTTTTCTTATTTCTCCATGAAGACATATGTTGTGGGTGCTCATTAGAAGCGCCTCACCGAGGCGCTTCTAATGAGTACCCACAACATATGTTTTCATTGAGAAATAAGAACATTATCAGCATTTTTCGAATGAAAAAAGCACCTTATCTGTTGCTATGTGTCACTCACCCAACAGGTTTTAGACGCGTCAGTAGGTAGTGAAATGGACTTGTATGGTAGGGAGTCAAGTTCACCCAATATTTAGGGTAAATAGATATGGTAGTTTAATTTATAAAACACTCAATATCTGCTTCAGTAATGAGACTTCAGATAACCAAACGTTTTGGGTAAAAATGTTTAAACATGAGCCCCAGCATAACTAATCAGTTGCTCTTTGAATAACCAAAGATCTGTCTTCACAGCTTGCTCATATCTGAAGGTAATTTTTTCTCACATCACAGCACTGTTTTCTGGTTCTCATTAGAATTGCCTCAGTAAACCTTGAGGAAATCGTTAAAAAAAAACAGGGCCCAGTTGTTTCATGGCGATTGATAATGAAATTTTTTCTATGGTCATTCTCTCCCTTCCACTGATTCAAGAATGGGCAGTTGTCAGTTCAGATCAGCTTGAACATCTGCCCAGTATGGCAAGTTCTCGTTCATCCCTCTTTGGATAGCCCAGAGGCTGTAGAAGGCACATGCCATGAGCAAAGACTCTCATCAGACTGTGTGGATGCGCAGACTGATCTGAGTCTTTGCTGGTCGTACATGTCTAATTTTAGGTTTTGTCAATATGAGAAAAATCCAAAATTTACAACAAGATTTGTTTAGAGCAGATCCCTATAGAATCCTCAAGAATGAAATCAATGGCAGATATTAGTGTTTTATAGTAAATGTAAGGCATTGGACCACAAATCTAGGAGTCAAATGTTGCAATCTACTGGCATTATCCACTAGGACTCACAAGGATCAGGACTTGTAATCTGTGGATAATGGTTTCATATATAATTCCCATATTTCCCAAGGATGTGCCATAAAAATCTTGGAAGCAGAGAAATTCCAAAGACAGGGAATTAGAGTTGTGAGATAGAATTGGACAGTATTCAACAGTACAGTGTGCATATAAAAGCGTAAATATCAACCCTAGTCCTGCTGAACCTGGATATTGCCTACCTTTGCAACAGTGTAGATCCAGATCAGTTGGCTTCTGATGAAGCCAACTGATCTGGATCTGCACTGTTTGTCATTAAGTATGTGAATTTGTATCAGCAACCTGGAACAAGTAATCTGATTGGCTGAAAATTAGAAGTGGGTGTGGCATCTTAATTTAATCAGCATGACCAGGGTTAAGGAGACTGGATACACCTGGTAAGGGAGATAACTTTTGTAACTTTCTGTTTGCTTTCCTGTTACACAAAGTCCCTTCTGAAAAATGCTTTTTTTTTTTTTTTTATAAAAGGCAAGAATTTCAAAATGTTGTCTGCTGAAAATTTTACCCAGAGTGCTAAGTGTTAAAGTAGACCCCTTTTCAAAGGGGCTTTTGTGTACAGGAAAGCAAAATAAATTTGACAGTGTGGTATCCCTTGAAATTGTATCCATCTACTTAATACAAAATGCAAGATACTCAATAGTAAACAGGTATTGTAGTCCATAATCCAAGTTAACATAGTCATTACACATGTAATTGAGGGCTTTTGATTGGATGCTGTTTTCATAATCTGTTGCATTCTGGGAGGTATATTTATATGTATTATATAATATCTATACAATACACATTGTATGACCTCATACCCAGGACATCATACAATGTGTATTGTATATATTGCGTATAACACATAGCATATGGGCATAGCTTCCATATTGTCCATGTGTCTAGCTACCTTAAAAAGTAGCAAACTAACTTAACCCATTGTATACTGAATAGACTCTCCCACATAATATATAGGAAGAGTCCAATTTCAGTTTTAGGTTCGTCTAGCTATGAGATCTACATATTCCTAGAGAAAAATGGCTAAACTATTTGCAAACAGTGGAGACCCTGATCAGATGCTGTGTTCTGCGGCATCTGATCTGGGTCTGTACTGTTTGCCAATTACCCTTTTACGGGTCTCCCAACTACAATGGGTTAAGATAGTTCTCTAAAAGGGCACAATTTATGTGCAGTACTGAGCTTTTTTACTGTATCAAAAATGTTTCAAAATGTTTCCAAAAATTCTCTGGGAATTCTCTTCCCATTATAGATATTTTCTTATTTCTCTGAGACAATTCATCTGAGATGTACAGCATATTTTTATGGGGAAGTAAACTTGTTGTGAAATGACACAAGCATTGTCTGTTGTATGAGACAGTTACAATGAAATACAGTCAAAACCATCTTCAGATTCCATTCTGAGTCCATAACTGTATTCTTTTAAGGCAGGTAAGTTTTCAAGTGGTCTCTTAAGTGGTTGTCTCTTTGTACAACTGGGCCCAGTTGTTCAAAACTAACGATGTTGTTAGTTAACATATCATTAAAACTTTGATCATTAAATATGGCATATACACAAATGTTTTTGCTCAAAAAATGTGAGTAGCTTTTGCAAAAGCTACTCATATTTTGTCAGCAAAAATACCTGTGAATTAGATATTGTACTTACTAGACCAGTTAACATTTTGACCACTGATGAGCTCATTAAAGTAACGATGCTTTGAACAACTGGGCCGTGGTATTTAAGATAGGTTCATTTGTATGATTCAACAGAGAAATAAGAAAATATTTTTTTGAGCACACACAATCAACAGCCCTGCATATTCTGAGGTAATGTATGTCAGAACATGAGTCACTACAACAGTGGATATACCCACCAAATGTTAGTCTAGTCAGATTTCCAAACAGACAGAAAGATCTAACAGCCATTACCAGATTTCACAAAGTACTGGACTAGTCAGATATCCAGCAAGACAGATGTAAAAGAAAGCCCTTTCATATGAAAAGGCACCAAAAAGTACAAAAAAAAACCAACTTGGTAGACTTGGCCTCGTTGTCATACTTGATTTACCATAATAATCCTGAGTACTGATACAGAAAGGCTATGGCAAACAGTGTACACCCTGATCAGATGCTGCAAAGTGCAGCATCTGATCTGGGTCTACACTGTTTGTCACTCATCCAGCAATGTTAGATACATCAACAGGTAGTATTTTGTCAAAAGTATTAGGACAAGTATGGTAAGGAGTTGGGGCGTCTCATTATTTGAGTTAAATATGGTAAGCATTTAGGTTTGTATAATAGAAGTTCAGTACAGAATTCCAGTCAAATCAGTATATTTTCAACCTGTTAGAGCATTTCAGATTATTTTTAGAACATTCAGATAATATCAGTGCATTTCAGGAAATTTCGTACATTTCATAATATTATACCTTATTACATGTACATGTACATTGCAGATATACAGGACATTTCAGAAGTAATACAGGGTGGGGGGCATCTGTGTAGTATTGACACGTTTCTGGTTTCATCCAGAAATACTGATATTTTTCTTGGGTCTCCATGAGTATAATGTAATACTCACTAGAAGTGCCTTGGTGAGGTTCTTCTTATGGGTCTTTTACAGATAAATAAGGAAAACATTTATCTGGATAATGGTCTAATCTGGTTACCATATTCGACCTTATTACCACACATACCCCTATAAGTGCACAGTCAAGCAAATTCTGTAGACTTCAGATTACAGCCAGTCTACTTTTTGTCTACTTCTTTATAAAGGCATATGTTGTGGGTACCCATTTGAATTGCATTGACTTGTCAATGCAATTCAAATGAGTACCCACAACATATGCTTGTACACTTCAACCTCTTTATAATACAGTTCATTATAACACAGTTTTGGATATAACACGGTTCAAAGATGGATCCCAAAAATGCATAGATTATATTGAAAAATGACCATAAATGGTCATAAATGGTCATTTTTCAATATAATCTATACATTTTTGTTAGCTCACCTGAGCTGAAAGCTCAAGGTGAGCTTTTGTGATCACTCACCGTCTGTCGTCGTCGTATGTTAGACGTATGTCCGTCTGTCCGTCCGTCCGTCCACAATCTTTAAACAACATCTCCTCCTAAACCACTGATTGGATTTTGACCAAACTTCACAGGAATGATCCTTGGTTGGTCCTCTTTCAAAGTTGTTCAAATGATTTCGGTCCGTTGCATATCTAGGTCACAGGAGCTAAAAATAGATTTTTTAACTAAAAACTTAAAAAAATCTTCTTGTCAGAAACCACTGGGCCGATTTCAATATAATTTTGCAGAAATGTTCCTTTGGTGATCCTCTACCAAGATTGTTCAAGCCATTCGGATTCGTCAAAATACATGGCCGCCAGGGGGCGGGGCTTATTTTCCCTATATATCTATATAGAAAACTTTAAAAATCTTCTTGTCAGAAACCATTGGACAGATTTCAATATAATTTTGCAGAAATGTTCCTTTGGTGATCCTCTACCAAGATTGTTCAAGCCATTTGGATTCGTCAAAAAACATGGCCGCCAGGGGGCGGGGCTTATTTTCCCTATATATCTATATAGAAAACTTTAAAAATCTTCTTGTCCAAAACCACTGGACCGATTTCAATATAATTTTGCAGAAATGTTTCTTTGATGATCCTCTACCAAGATTGTTCAAGCCATTTGGATTTGTCAAAAAACATGGCCGCCAGGGGGCGGGGCTTATTTTCCCTATATATCTATATAGAAAACTTTAAAAATCTTCTTGTCCGAAACCACTGGACCGATTTCAATATAATTTTGCAAAAATGTTCCTTTGGTGATCCTCTACCAAGATTGTTCAAGACATTTGGATTCGTCAAAAAACATGGCCGCCAGGGGGCGGGGCTTATTTTCCCTATATAATCTATTTAGAAAACTTTTAAAAATCTTCTTGTCCGAAACCACTGGACCGATTTCAATATAATTTTGCAAAAATGTTCCTTTGGTGATCCTCTACCAAGATTGTTCAAGACATTTGGATTCGTCAAAAAACATGGCCGTCAGGGGGCGGGGCTTATTTTCCCTATATAATCTATATAGAAAACTTTTAAAAATCTTCTTGTCCGAAACCATTGGACCGATTTCAATATAATTTTGCAAAAATGTTCCTTTGGTGATCCTCTACCAAGATTGTTCAAGCCATTTGGATTCGTCAAAAAACATGGCTGCCAGGGGGCGGGGCTTATTTTCACTGTATATCTGTATAGAAAACTTTAAAAATCTTCTTGTCAGAAACCACAGGACTGATTTCAATATAACTTCGCAGAAATGTTTCCTTGGTGACCCTTTACCAAGATTGTTCAAGCCGTTATGATTTGTCAAAAAACATGGCCGCTAGGGGGCGGGGCTTATTTTCCTATATAATTTATCTATTTAGAAAATTTTAATAGTCTTTTCAGAAAGCACTTGACCGATTTCAATGTAACTTTGCAGGAATGTTTCTTATGTAACCCTCTATCAAGATTGTTCAAGCCGTCATGATTCGTCAAAAAACATGGCTGCCAGGAGTCGGGGCTTATTTTCCTTATATATCTATATAGAAAACTTTAAAACTCTTCTTGTTAGAAACCACTGAACCGATTTCATTATAACTGCAGAAATTTTTCCTTGGTGACCCTCTACTAAGATTGTTCAAGTAGTCATGACTCGTCAAAAAACATGGCTGCCTGGGGCAGGGCTTATTTTCCCTATATATCTATATATAAAACTTTAAAAATCTATTTTCAGAAACCAATGGACCGATTTCAATACAACTTGGCAGGAATGTTTCTTTGGTGACCCTCTACAAAGATTGTTCAGGCCGTCATGATTCATCAAAAATCATGGCCGCTAGGGGGCGGGGCTTATTTTCCCTATATATCTATATAGAAAACTTTAAAAATCTTCTCGTAAGAAACAGTTGGACCGAGTTCAATGTAACTTGGCAGGAATGTTGCTTTGGTACCTTCTACCAAGATTGTTCAACATGATACGTCAAAAACCATGGCCCACAGGGGGGTGGGGCTTATTTTTCATATATATCTGCATAGAAAATTTTAAAATTCTTCTTGTCACATACCCCATGACTGATTTCAATATTATTTGGCTGGAATGTTGCTTTGGTGAACCTCTATCAAGATTGTACAAGCAATCATGATTCGTCAAAAAACATGGCTGCCATGGGGTGGGGCTTGTTTTCCCTATATATCTAAATAGAAAACTTTAAAAATCTTCTTGTCAGAAACCACTGAACAGATTTCAATATAACTTGGTAGGAGTGATCCTTTGGTGACTCTCTACCAAGTTTATTCAAGCTGTCATGATCCGTCAAAAAGCATGGCCGTTAGGGCGTAGGGCTTTATAGCTATATAAAACTTTTTAAACCACTGGACCAATTTCAGTATAACTTGGCAGAAATGTTCCTTTGGTGACCCTCTTTTAAGATTCAGTTCAGGTCGTCAAGATTTGTAAAAAAACATGGCCAGGGGTGTGGTGGAGGGGGGTGGGGGTGGTTAGTGCTATAAAGTTTATACAAAAATCCTAGAGCAGTGAACTTGGCTGAAACTTCAACAGTAAATATGCAAATCTGTTTGGTCCGGTGAGCGATATAGGACCATCATGGTCCTCTTGTTTGGATATAACACAGTTGTTTAACTAACACAGTTTATGCTATGGACCCCAACAATAGTGTTATAAAGAGGTTGTGTATAAAGAAAATCAGAAAAAGAAAATACAAGAACATCATATGAGTATCATTTGATGTCTTTCACGGATCTTTGTTTAAGGGTACCCTTAGTATATGTGGATACATATTTTACCGCAAGTTTTCCCAGTAATTTTGAAAAACCTAAGCACTCTGTGTGGTAATTAGGTCGAATAAGGTATGTGTTTTTGAATCTTTGCACCAAGATGATACATGTATTAATTTTTATCTTTAATAGGGTTACAAAGGTATGATGTAAATGTATTATTTGAAATCATTGGTCTAGATAAGAGGCTTTTTACAACCGGAAAGTAGTGATTTTTTTTTTTATTTCTCTATGGAAAGATATATTTTATTGCATAAAAAGCAGTGTCGCACATTATTAACAGCCATGCATTAACCGGCGAAAAGCCCTGTATTAACAAGGCAATTCACACGCTGTTAATGCACGGCTACGCAACTTTCAATATGCTCGTACCGGGTCCACAGATTCGCTGTCATTACGAGATGTATACTGCCTGGCCCTAGAACAAGCATAGTCCATGGAAATTACATTCGCGAGACATCTGTGAAAAGGCGAAACAAAATAGTGCAAGAAATAATGCGAAATGCTGCAAATCTTTTCAGTTTTTATGCAATAAAAGCAATCGAACATGGTTTTTCAATGCATTAACATTTGCCAGGTCCCTTGGGAGTTGTTGAAGACTGCGGTCTTCGGCCTCGATTTTCAACACCTCCCACGGGACCTGGCAAATGATAATGTATGAAAAGCCATGTTTGATCCCTATAGTGGTGATTCATTAGAAACACCTTGTCAATGAACTTCTAATGAGTACCCACAACATATGTTGCCTTGGAGTAATAAGGAAGATATTTACTTGATATCCCCTCTTATATACAGCCAACAACTACTCATTTTTCTTTTATCGCAAAGTGGGCCTTTGATGTTATTGACCGAGGTAAGTAATATTGATCTGATGCATTAAAATTGTCTAATGGCTCCAGAAACTTAATTTTATGTGTATGAAAAGGAAAAGCTAAACCGTGACATTTCTGGGCCCAATTGTTCAAAGTGTCATTAGCTTAACAAGCTCGTTAAGGGTCATTTCGTTAACTGTTTTAGCGGATTCAATATATAATATTCTGATATGTTTTGCTGAAAAAATGTGAGTAGCTTTTGCACTGCAAAAGCTACTCACATTTTTTCAGCAAAAAATTTCAGCATATTTGCGTATCGCTCGATGTAAATTTTAACGAATCGTTAACTAACGACGTCGTTAGCTTTGAACAACTGGGCCCTGGCCTTTTGATCAACCTAAGCTATATTAAATAAAATGTTGCTGTGTTTAAACAGACAACCATTGCCCTGAGAATGGAGAAAAGAAGTAACACGTTTGTCAAAAATTGAAGGAAAAAAAAAAAAATGGAGGGGAAAAGTCCTGTTTGGGAAGCTTTTATTTTTTTGTAAATAGAGATTAGCATTCATTTGAAGCAGTGCCAAAGAGGACACTGATACAGCTCAAAGGGGAGTAACTCTGATGCTTTGGGAACTGTCACTGAAAGACAGGGGAAAAAATGTAAAGAATCTACACTGTTTGAGACTGTGTTTTCTGTTTTGTTTATGGGCATGCCCAAATTCAGATCATCTGAAATGTGGAAGAGTCCACTTCAGAAACACAGGGGTCAGAGGGTTAAGTGTATTTTGTGTACTGTATTTACTCTAAGTATTTGGACAGTCAGGCATGAGCAAACAGTATAGACCCAGATCAGATGCCGCAAGATGCGGCATCTGATCTGGGTCCACACTTTTTGCCTTTTCATCCAGCATTTTTTTTTTTTTAGCTCGCCTGTACGAAGTACAAGGAGAGCTATTGTAGTCACCCCGGTCGTCCACGTTTGCGTTTGCGTTTGCGTTCCCGTTCCCGTCACACTGTGTTAAAGTTTTTCAAATGCTTATATCTCAACAGTCACTCCTCACAGAGGCATCAAATTTGGAACTTAGGTACCTTGGAGGGTCTTCTGAGATTCCAAGAGAATAAACCCCTGGGTTCATGCCCCTGGGTGGGGCTAGGGGTCAGAATCTAGGACACCTTTGTAATACTGTGTTAAAGTTTTTCAAATTCTTATATCTTGACTTTCACTCCTCATAGAGCATTCATATTTAGAATTTGGGTACCTGGACGAGTCTTCTGAGATTCCAAAAGAACATACCCCTGGGTTCATACCTCAGGGTGGGCCTTGGGGTGGGGCTAGGGGTCAAAATCTAGGACACATTTGTAAAATCTTATATGCCTACAGGTTATAGACACAACTGGTTATACATCAGCTAACTATGTGACATCAGTTTAAGTGTAAGAGAGTGAAGGTCATGGTGACCTACATTTTACGGTCAAGGTCACCTAGATTTCACGGTCCAGTGATTTTGCCTTATATCTTGAATACTATTTGTTGGATAAATGTCACACCTGGGATATTACTTCCATGTGACCCAATGAATGACCACTTACTATATCTAGGTCATTGTGACCTATATTTCATGGTTCAGTGATTTTGCCTTATATCTTGAATACTTTTTGATGGTTAAATGTCACACCTGGGATATTACTTCCATGTGACCCAATGAATGACCACTTACTATATCTAGGTCATTGTGACCTATATTTCATGGTTCAGTGATTTTGCCTTATATCTTGAATACTATTTGTTGGATAAATGTCACACCTGGGATATTAGTTCCATGTGACCCAATGAATGACCACTTACTATATCTAGGTCATTGTGACCTATATTTCATGGTTCAGTGATTTTGCCTTATATCTTGAATACTATTTGTTGGATAAATGTCACACCTGGGATATTAGTTCCATGTGACCCAATGAATGACCACTTACTATATCTAGGTCATTGTGACCTATATTTCATGGTTCAGTGATTTTGCCCTATATCTTGAATACTATTTGTTGGATAAATGTCACACCTGGGATATTAGTTCCATGTGACCCAATGAATGACCACTTACTATATCTAGGTCATTGTGACCTATATTTCATGGTTCAGTGATTTTGCCTTATATCTTGAATACGATTTGTTGGATAAATGTCACACCTGGGATATTAGTTCCATGAGACCCAATGAATGACCACTTACTATATCTAGGTCATTGTGACCTATATTTCATGGTTCAGTGATTTTGCCTTATAGCTTGAATACTATTTGTTGGATAAATGTCACACCTGGGATATTACTTCCATGTGACCCAATGAATGACCACTTACTATATCTAGGTCATTGTGACCTATATTTCATGGTTCAGTGATTTTGCCTTATATCTTGAATACTATTTGTTGGATAAATGTCACACCTGGGATATTAGTTCCTTGTGACCCGATTATTGACGTCAAAATATATCTCTGTTGGTGTGACCTATATTTCATGGTTCAGTGATTTTGCCTTATATCTTGAATACTATTTGTTGGATAAATGTCACACCTGGGATATTAGTTCCTTGTGACCCGATTATTGACGTCAAAATATATCTCTGTTGGTGTGACCTATATTTCATGGTTCAGTGATTTTGCCTTATATCTTGAATACTATTTGTTGGATAAATGTCACACCTGGGATATTACTTCCATGTGACCCAATGAATGACCACTTACTATATCTAGGTCATTGTGACCTATATTTCATGGTTCAGTGATTTTGCCTTATATCTTGAATACTATTTGTTGGATAAATGTCACACCTGGGATATTAGTTCCTTGTGACCCGATTATTGACGTCAAAATATATCTCTGTTGGTGTGACCTATATTTCATGGTTCAGTGATTTTGCCTTATATCTTGAATATTTGTTGGATAAATGTCACACCTGGGATATTAGTTCCATGTGACCCAATGAATGACCACTTACTATATCTAGGTCATTGTGACCTATATTTCATGCTTCAGTGATTTTGCCTTTTATTTTTATTACTATTTCATGGAGAATTGTCATACCTGGATTATTATATCTAAGTGACAAAATGATTTACATACAAATACATCTAGGTCAGTGTGACCTATATTATATGGCTTAATGATAAAAATGTTACAATATAAAATGTACCCAGCAGGCGAGCTCGCTGTCCTCCGACAGCTCTTGTTACTTCATAACATTACACTTTTAATTCAAAACTGAATGCGGCACCCGCTCATTGGGACTTTAAGAAATAGATTGGGCTGCATGATGCTTCCATGCAGAGCTGAAACCAACTGCACACAAGTACTGGTTAGCTGCTTAGAGGTTCTAAGCTTGCCCAGGAAAGGTGGTGCGAGTTGGACCGTCCATGCATATAAATCCTATTGGTTTAATTGGGCAGCAGAGCTTGAGATGTCATGTCATCTCAATGTCGGGTAAAAGTCCCACAAAATTGGAAGCAACGTCTTTCAAAATAACCTACACAGTGTTGACAGGGAAGTTAAACCTCAAGTGAAAAAACAAACAAAATCAAAACTGAATGAGAACATTGCAAAACATTAACTGCTCCAAGAATAATTACTTTAAACGGAGCAAGAACTCATGATGGGGTTGTGTTTTATTATTATTATACATTTTGAATTTCTTAATGATAAAAATGTTACAATATAAAATGTACCCAGCAGGCGAGCTACGCTGTCCTATGACAGCTCTTGTTTTTTTTTGAGATGTCAACTTGTAGTAAAATGGAGTCATTATTACTTTAGCTCAAGGATGGTAAGGAGTTAACCCTTAAAATGCCAAGAAAACCTGCATCTGAATATGTCATCAGTTTCTGTTGTCTGCTTAATATTCTTGCAAACTTTTCAAACCTATTTTTTTGCATACAGGTAAACAGTGTGGACCCTGATCAGACTACTCCTAGAGGAGCAGTCTGATCTGGGTCCACACTGTTTGCAAAAATGACTTTTAAAATCACAAGCAGATGACAAAGTAGACGACTATTGTTGTGATTGGCAGTTTAAGGGTTAAGGTGTCCCAATATTTATGGTAAATACAGTGACTATGGTTTATATAGTTTATTATGATATTAAATGTGTTATTTATAGGAAATCAAACATTCTCAAGAGGAGGAATTTTTCAGTGGGAGACAGGAGGACGAGATGGAAATGTCTGATGAAGAGGACGGACCAACATCTAAGAAGAAAAACAAAATTGAGTTTAGTCAAGAATTGACGAATCAGTATGCTGAAAGTGAGTTTTTTTTCTGTCATTTCAACTAATGTCACTTTTGGTGGTATATGCACTAAAAAGAATAGAGTGCATGCCGAGTCCAGAGGTGAAAACTCCATTGAAATATTCCAAATATGGTAACTGTATAAACATTTCAAAAACTTAATTCCATACTTTTTTGGTTTTTATGCAGTTGTTTGTTAAAATACAGTAGAACTTCAATGGCTCGAACCTCGATGGCTCGTTTACCACGGATGAGTTGAACACATTCTTGAGTCCGCAGGGATTTCCTCCAAATACGATATACAGATAATTTAGGGATATTTTCTTCTTTTATCTTGTAAATGCATGCTGTTTGCACTCATTAGAATCACCTCTATGAGGCGATTCTAATGAGTACACACAACATACATTTAAAATATAGAACACCGAAAAGATATCCCACAATTATCTCCGTTATGCCGCCTGGTGTGGCACTAATAGTAACCTTCCATGGCTCGAACTACCGCTGTCTTGAACAAATTTTCATGGTCCCAAAGGGGTTCGAGCCATCGAAGTTAGACTGTACTTTGAATGGTAAACTGTGTAGCTAGACCCTGATCAGGCTGCTCCAGAAGCCATTAATTTAATTTCTTGATGATTTTAGTGGCTGGTAAACTGAACCAGATCAACACCCTGAAGGATGAGAATGATTCTCTCAAATGTCAGGTAGAAGCGTACAAGAATGAACTGGAAATGATGAAGACAGATAATCAAAACAAATCTGATGGCACTAAACAGGAAGTCAAGTCATTACAGATGGCTCTGCAAGGAATGCAACAGGTAGAGTTTCTGTCTCTCTCTCTTTCTCTCTCTCTCTCTCACAAACACACACGCACACACACTAATAAGCACATTCTGCTTTGGTAAACAGATGCTGCTTTATTGAACAGTTGATGCTTTAGTAGGCAGGTGATGATTTGATACGCAGATGCATCCATCCATCTCTTCACTCTTACATGGACAATGGCATTTGGCTCTATCCATCTCTTACAAACTAAATCAGCTACTTATAGTAGACTGACAGGATCAACATTGCAGTATTCTTTTGTTTTGTTTTTTGTTTTTTCATGAAAATGTTATGGCATGTCTAACAATGATTTCAGAGATAGTTTTAACTCTTAAAATGCAAAAAAAAAAAAAACCTGCATCTGAAAATGTCGTCTGCTGAATATTCTTGCAAACGTTTCAAACCTATTTTTGCATACAGGCAAACAGTGTGGACCCAGATCAGACTGCTCCTAGTGGAGCAGTCTGATCTGGGTCCACACTGTTGGCAAAAATGACTTTTAAAATCACAAGCAGATGACAAAGCAGATGACAATTGTTGTGATTGGCAGCTTAAGGGTTAATGGAAATGGATACCCTTTCAAGGGGAGGTAACTGTCAGAATTGTTTTTGTCTCCCTTCTGATAAGGGGTCTACTCTAACCTTTACCACTCTTTTGGCAGACGACAAATAGGTGATATTTTTCTTACCATTGGAGACAATTTGCATGAAATGTCAAAACCTGTTTTCTGGGAAAAAGAATAAAAAAAAATGGGGACAATTTGCATAAAATGTCAAATCCTGTTTTCTGGGGAAAATAAAAAAAAATATTTCGGATGTCGTCAGCTGAAAATTTTGCCCAGAGTGCATAGCGCTAAAAGGAAAGAATTTGCTTACTTTTCAGCAATTAATCATATCTCGAAGAGAAGTGGATGACTTGAAAAAGAAATTAGAACAAGAGAAGATAAATAGAAAAGTTGAGGAACAGCTGGAAAAAGAGAAAAAGGATAGAGGGAGGAATGAACAGGATGCTAGAGACAGTAAAGCTATGGTAAATATTGAAAAGTTCAGGTTTAACTGGGGTAATATCTGTATGATAATATAAACCAGCAATATAGAAAACTGCTACGATGATGTTTCGAGCCTGCCTCAGCATCTCAGTAGGATTCAGTGGTGAGTTTGATCCTCACCTGGACCAGCACCATTCTGTTGTGGAGATTGATCTGAAGTATTGTCTAGGATCAATCTGTCCCTTTCACTGATTCCAGAAGGGCAGTTGTCAGGGTCTGATGAAAGAATGTTCACAAATACTAGCTTGACATAACCTCAATAATGGTTGACTGGGCTGTAAAACACTAACTCAGACAACTGATGTTTCAAATCTGCTATTATTTTATAGTTGTAAATATAAGGAATATCAATATAAATACACCACAACCTTTTTGGACGGTTTTTCATGGAAAAATTCTGACCTTTAAGATAGTGATGTCTAGGCATGGCGGGTGGGCATGTGGGTGGGCGGGCATCTGGTGTTGTTCGAGTTTTACCCATCTGGTGTTGTTCGAGTTTTACCTTTTGGTTAACCTTTTTTCAAAGTGATATCTTACCTTTATTCTCCAGTGGAAATACTTGTCCATACATCTGAGTTTTCCCTTTTGGTTAACCTTTTTTCAAAGTGATATGTGTTACCTTTATTCTCCTTTGGAAAAACCGTCCATAATGCTATTAGGCATTTTTCTTGGTATAACACTTGCTGGGATCAAAAACAAAAAGCATTTTACCTAAACAGCTGTGTTGTATCCAAATAAAATGTATAGATTATATAGAAAAATTGACCATAAATGGTCATTTTTCTATATAATCTATACATTTTTGTTTTGGTACAACACTTTTGTGGTCCACCTTTAAACTGTCTCTGTCTCACCTTTAAACAGATAACATCTAATCAGGATCTATGTTCAAGGATGAGCTATGTGTGTACTAATGAACTAGTTCAGACTGGGTTTGACCATCCATTATGAAAACATGCCTATTCAAATGTATTGAAAATTTCACCACCAAAAACTGAAACTTTTCAGATAAAAATTCTGATATTTTTTATATTTCTGCTCAAAACATAGATTGTGGCAGTTCTAACGAGTACCCACAATATATGTTTTTGAGCAGAAATAAGAAAAATAATGTATACCCCTGTAAATCCCAGTTTTACTATATGAAAGTGGGGTTTAAGGGCATCAAAACTACAGTAAACTGTCATAGTGGCCACCTATATTAGGCAAGCAACCTGTATTAAGCAAGCATGACTTCAGTTCCCAAAAAAAAGGCAAATTTGTTAAAATTCACCTGTATTAAGCATGCCGGCCTCAGTGGCTCAGTTGGATGCACCGTCCGACTGTAGACCAGGAGGTCGCGGGTTCAACCCCTGCGGAGGTCGGCAACATTCTTTTGTGGAGATTGATCATGAAATATTTTCTACGGTCATTCTCCCCCTTCCGCTGATTCAAGAAGGGCAGTTGTCAGTTTCTGGCGAAAGAATGTGCACAATACTGTTTAACCACTTAGAGGACTAAGCCTGCCCAGTAAACGTGTGGTTAGGTAAACTGACCGCGCTCGACATGACCCCATTGGGTTGACTGGGCTGTAAAACCTCAACACAAACAAAACCTGTATTAAGCAAACACCTGTCTTAAGCAAGCACATCTAGATTATCCCATGGGTGCTTGCTTAATACAGGTTGGACTGTATATAGGCGCATTTTCGTGATGCTTCATATCCCATTTGCATGTCAAGAGTGCTCTTCATCTAAGCCATTTTTTTCAGGAGAGGAAGGAATCTGTAGATATAGAGGAGGCAACCATCAGTAGTACAGGCTTACAGGTCACTGAAAAGGAGGCGAAACTCATTGGTATGATACAGTTGTATTGTAAACAGTCTAACCTGGACTCCTTTAAAATCTGCATAACACATTTACTGGAACCACCTTACCATAGTTATCCTAAAATTGGAATGAGTCCATTTGATTATCTGGATAGATTCCGCAGGGCTCACAAATTGTACTGTGAACCCTCGTTACAACAACAGCATTTGTTCCAAAAGATGTTGCCATTAAAATGAATTTGCTGTTGTAAAGAATCCTTAATAGACAGAATGATATGTAAGAAAGACCTTGTTTTGTTCTTATTTCCTCAGAGGACATTATGTTTTGAATATTTGTTAGAATTGCCTCTTTGAAATATCCAAAACATGTGTTGCTTGAAGTTTTAATACAATATTCTGGATAATTTCTCATTATCTGTTACCTCTTGAGCGAAGGTTTCATGACATTAAAATTGTCATTATAACAAATTTTATTGTTGTATCGAGTGTTGGTACAAAGAAGGTTGACTGTATTTGGCCAAGCAGAACAACTACACTACAACCTCTTTATAACATGATTTGTTATAACACGGTTTTGGATATAGCATGGTTCAAAGATGGATCCCAAAAATGTATAGATTATATTGAAAAATGACCATAAATGGTCATTTTTTTTTCAATATAATCTATACATTTTTGTTTGGATATAACACGGTTCTTTAACTAACACGGTTTATGTTATAGACCCCAATAATAGTGTTATAAAGAGGTTGTGGTGTATTTTGATGCACAGGCTGATGTCTTGCAAAAGCAATATACTTAATAGGGTAAATATGATATAGCATGAGCCGGCCTCGGTGGCTCAGTTGGATGCGCCGTCCGACTGGAGACCAGGAGGTCGCGGGTTCAACCCCCGCCGAGGTCGGCAACATTCTTTCGTGGAGATTGATCATGAAATATTTTCTATGGTCATTCTCTCCCTTCCGCTGATTCAAGAAGGGCAGTTGTCAGTTTCTGGCGAAAGAATGTGCACAATACTGGTTAACCGCTTAGAGGACTAAGCCTGCCCAGTAAACGTGTGGTTAGGTAAACTGACCGCGCTCGACATGACCCCATTGGGTTGACTGGGCCGTAAAACCTCAACACAAACAAACAATGATATAGCATGATCTTAACCCTTGTAATGCTGAATAAAATAAGATGTCATGCCCCCTTCTAATTGTTAGACAATCAGATTGCTTGATCTAGGTTGTTGATAGCAATTCACATACTGAATGACAAACAATGCAGATCTAGCTCAGTTGCCTTCAGAAGCCAATTGATCTGGATCTACACTGTTTGCAAAGTTTCTGGTGCTTCTAATGAGTACCCACAACATATGTTTTTATGGAGAAATAAGAAAAATTATCCCAGAATTATCATCGAATACTCCTCCTTAACAATTCCTCTGCTGTGGATTTAGCTTCCTTTCTCAAACACCCAGGCTTCTAGGCTAATGAAACCACATACACAAGTCTGCCCACTGCCTTGATCGTTACTGACCTTGACCTACTTTTCACACATGGCTGAACAATTTTTAGTCTGTGTGCTTAGCTCCATTTCTTGAACACCACCAGCATTAGTGATGTAGCCACTCAGCGAATTTCTTATCTGAGACCATACTACTAATGTATTTATTTAACCATTTCAGGTCTGGTTTGCTGTTTCTTACATGTCCACCCAACAGGAGCTTCATTAGATTACATCTGGTCATATCTACACCGACTCGGATTCGCGTGTCGCGTTAGTGAGTTAGAGACTCTTCTCGAAAGAATGGGGATGATATTTAGACAGGAAGTTAGCGGCATAGGAGCTACAATAGAACGGCGATGGCATTATACAGGATATAAAGACATGCCAGCTAGTTCCATTTTGTGAAAGAATTTATCCGATATACATAGCTCAAGATAAGGAGCTATTTCAGCCAGAAATATTAATACATTTGACTCTCCTTGTCTAGATTCCCGTATCCGAATAACTGCCTTTCTTGAAGTGAAAATCCAATCCCTGTTTTAACATGGAAATTAACAACAGGTAATAAAATATTGTGGAAAAGAGGAGAAATTGCTCCTAAGGAGCAATTTCTCCTCTTTTCCACAATATTTTCAACATATCTCTATCTCCAGGTGTCAAATTACATATTCATTTGTGAAATGTGGTTGTTTGATTTATGTTTCCTCAATTCTGCAAATCTGATATGTCGGGGTAATCATATTTCGAAGTATTTCAGAGAGTTCCTACAACTTGGAGATAAGGAGAATCAACTGTATTTTATTTCCACACATAAAAGTATCATGGTTTTTATAAGAAGCATCTCGACAAGGTCCTTGTAATGAGTACCACACAATATATGTTTTAGTGTGTAAGAAATTTTTATCTGGATACTCATTCTTATCTTGGCCATGTCAAGTGATTTTGTTTGTGTTGAGGTTTTACGGCCCAGTCAACCCAATGGGGTCATGTCGAGCGCGGTCAGTTTACCTAACCACACGTTTACTGGGCAGGCTTAGTCCTCTAAGCAGTTAACCAGTATTGTGCACATTCTTTCACCAGAAACTGACAACTGCCCTTCTTGAATCAGTGGAATGGAGAGAATGACCATAGGAAATATTTCACGATCAATCTCCACGAAAGAATGTTACCGACCTCGGCAGGGATTGAACCCGCGACCTCCAGGTCTCCAGTCAGACGGCGCGTCCAACTGAGCCACCGAAGCCGGCATCCACGTCGAGTGAAAAAGTGCATTCGAACATGAGCAAAATGCGTAGATTTTGATCATCCTGTGCATGTGCAAATTATTATCTGGGCCTTTGCATACATTCTGTAATATCCATTGATTCTGTTAGTGAACAGTGAAGGCCCTGGTTAGACTGCACAGATATGTTTTAGACTGCACAGATATGTTTTAGATTGCACAGATATGTTTTCGCATGGAGTGGCCCATTTAGAGATATGGCAGTGAAGAGCAGTGTTTGTGGAACTGGTGGAAAAGTATAGTTACCAGCAGGAGAAAGTTTATGCATTGTGTACTGGATTTAACCTAAGTATTTGAACAGAGAGGACTAAGCAAACAGTGTAGACCCAGATCAGACAAAACAGAACATGACATCAGATCATGGTCAACACGGTAATCTTTTGATTTCCAACGAACTCCACTTACAGTTTACATCAGGAGTGCTGAATTATACAGGAGTCAATATATGTGCTACATCTTATTACTTACCATGGGTGTATGATGCCTCCACTTGCGGAGCTCTTGTTTTACATGTCACTGACCAAATACGAAGGTCACAAAATTGTAAATTTTAAGTTCTTATCTGGAGGTTGTGGGTTTGGTCATACCTAAGACTTCTTAACCCTTGTCATGCTGAATAAATTAAGATGCCACACCCACTTATAATTTCCAGCCAATCAGATTACTTGATCCAGGTTTTTGATAAAAATTCACATATTTAATGACAAACAGTGCAGATCCAGATCAGTTGGCTTCTTCAGAAGCCAACTGATCTGAATCTACACTGTTTGCTAAGACAGGGCATGTCGTGATTAACAAGAGAAGGGTTAAAATTAGTATAAGCTTATCAGCTTCTTTAGCTGTGCTCAGCAGTAAGAAAAGAGCCAAAACTGGCCCCGAGGTTATAAAACTTTTTTCATGCTCAACTCAACTGAGCATGAAATTTCACTTGGTCATAAAATAAAAATACCAAAAATTTAAAACTTTTTTTCGTGCTCAACTCAGCTGAGTTGAGCATGAAAGAAGTTTCAAAATTTTGTCAGTATTTTAAGATTTATAAACAAAACAAGTTTCATGCACAGTTCAAATGAGCATGAAAAAAGTTTTATAACCTCGGGTCCTGGTTACACCGTTGTCACTATTATGTAACTGATGGTAGTGCCATGTCAATATGTTAGTGGCATAATGCTCCTGTTAGATAGCACTATTAAAAGGGCACAGGTTTCCACCATCGGATCCAGACACCATCACAGCATGAACCAACGACTTACTATCTCAGCGCATACCATATTTACCCCAAGTATTGGGACACCCTATCTACTTGCCATACTTTTCCTAAACTTTGAAATAGTCCATTCTTCATCATCTAGATGTGTCTAAAATATTGCTGTACATATGGCAAACAGTGTAGACCCTGATCAGATGCCACATTCTGTGACATCTGATCTGGGTCTACACTGTTTTCAAAGGCCTATCTGTCCCAATACTTAGGGTTATTATGATAATTTAATGTGCAGATAACCCTGTAATAAGGAAAATTTTTGCCTCAGACTGCTTGTCATCGGGCTGATCATTTCTGTGAAGTTTCATTGAATTCAAACAAAAACTGGCCGTGGTTCCTGTCACAAACTTCGATGAATGGATAGACCATCAAACCGACCAATCAGCTGACCATCCAACTTACTATCAGGACAATGAAAGGTTCTGTGCAATGGAGTGCCATAGTCAGGAAAGCTAACCCATTGGCCACATGGATGCTTCCCAACCTTACTGATGATTTCTATATACCCTGTCTCAAACATCATTAGAAATTGAACAGGCTTCAAAATACATCAGCTGAAAATTTACTTGTGGAATTTTCACAGAAAACAATACAGACATGTTCATATAAATATTTTATTGAGCTCTTTGAAAGCACCAACAGTTAACCCATTTTAGTCTGAGACCCAAAAAGGATAATTGGCAAACAGTGCAAAACCAGATCAATTAAAATCGAAATTGGACTCTTCCAATATATAGACAGGGGAGAGTCCATTCAGTCTAAAATGGGTTAATAACAATGGAAGTTAACAAATAATAAATATCGAATTAAAGTCTTCACAGCAAGACTTCTAACCATAACCCTGGTCTTGTTGAATAGATAAAGATGCCACACCAATCTCTGTCAGCCAATCAGATTGCTAGATCCAGGTTGTTGATACAAATTCACATACTGAATGACAAACAGTGCAGATTCAGATCAGCTGGCTTCAGAAGCCAAATGATTTGGATCTACATTGTTTTTAAAAGCAGGGCACATCTGGGTTCAGCAGGGCCAGGGTTAAGTTAGCTCTAGACAAAATTACCCAAGGACAACTGAACCTCTCCAAATAGACAATATAACCTTATGACATATGCGATCAGCAGATTCAGACCTGCCTGTGCATCCACACTGTCTGGTTAGTCTACACTATTGTATAATACACGATTTTTGTGGACATGCATTTTAGTTTCTTGTGAAAAAAAGTATGGTTCTCAATAATATATTTACGACTTAAGAACAAACAAACAAAAAAAATTTGAATTCACCTTTTTCTTCAAACTTTATTGGCGGCAGTCAGAAAATCGCTGAATTTTTTTATTTGTTGAAAAAAATGTACTATTTGCAGCAAGGGCTGTTAGCTGCGTAATTTGCATAATTTGGCAGCCAATGAAAAGTGACGTTAAGAAATGACGGAGTTCCGACAGTGAGTGTATCACAGAATATACCGTCACAATTTTTTAACGTTATCCAATCAGACGTTGCGTTACATACACAAGTGTATTAGAATGCTATTTTTAATGTTGCAGAACTCCATTTTCTTTTTTGAATGACATCATGTAATCCTAAAACTGTAATGTCACAGGTGAACTGTGACTATTTCTTGCAAATAGCTGATTAGAATACTAATTCAGAAATACAGTCAACCCTCTTTATATCGACACTTGATAGGACGACAAAATTCGTTTTAATGACCATTTGAATGTCATGTAACATTTGCTCAAGAGGTGACGGTTAATGAGAAATTGTGCAAAAACATTGCATAATATCTTCAAGCAATATATGTTTTGGATATTTGTTAGAATTGCCTCAGAGAGGCAGTTCTAACAAATATCCAAAATATCTGTTCTATGAGGAAATAAGAATAAAACAAGGCCTTTCTTACATATTCTGTCCATTACGGATTCTTTAGAACAGCTAATTCATTATAATGGCAACATTTTTGGGAACAAATGCTGCCATTGTAAAGAGGGTTCACTGTAGATATAGGAAACAATTATGTTTAAAGACCGCTACAGCACCTATAGGTATGTTTAAATAACTGCTCTGAAGCAGACAACAGTTGCTGACATCACTAACATAAAGTGTAAACTTAAAAGATTTGATCAGCAAACAGTGTAAACCTAGTCAGACTGCATGCAAGAGCAGAACAAGCTGGTCTGGATATATGCTGGTTGTCATGTCATTTTCTATTTGGCAAGGCTCAAGTCTAATTACAAAAATAACCCTAAGTATTGGGATAAACAGGCCTTTGCAGACAGTGTAGACCCAGATCAGATGCCGCAGAATGCAGCGTCTGATCAGGGTCTACACTGTTTGCCATGCATACAGCAATATTTTAGACACATCAACAGATAGAAGAATGGGCTATTTCAAATTTTAGGACAAGTATGGTAAGTAGACAAGGTGTCCCAATACTTAGGGTAAATATGGTAACAAAAGTATTCAACCATTTACCTTCATACTGCTTTTATATTAACCCTTAACCTGGGCTAATTCAGCAGATGACAGATAGGTGATATTTTTATTTTCCCCAGAAAAAGGTATCTGATATTTCATGCAAATTCTCTCCAGACAATTTGCATGAAATGTCAAATCCTGCTTTCTGGGAAAAAATAAAAATATTTGAATATGCTGTCTGCAGAAAATTTTACCCAGAATGCTAAGCAATAAAGTACTAATCACAACTGCAGCAGACATTTTGATTTTTTTTTTTTTTTTTTTTTTTTTTTTGTATTTTTCAGATAAAATAAGGCTTGACATTTCAAGTGAACTGTTTGCCGAATAGACCATTTACACAAAATGTGAGGTCTAATTTTTGCTGAAAAATAATTTTCAAAAATTGGCATGTCATCTGCTACAATTTTGCTTTAGTGCTTTAAGGGTTAAAATTTGAACATGCTAATTTTTATTTATTTTTTTTTTTCAACCAAAAAATGTTTTATTTTTCCATAACTGATTGTGTTGTGGTTTAATGACACATCAATCCTTGTGGGTCATTTTATGTCATCTCCCAAAGAAAGGGAGAAAAGAGATAGAAGAGATAGTAGGAGAGATGAAAGAGAGGTTCATGGAAGATAGAGGAACAGGAATGAAAGTGAAGAAACAGAAAGAATAAAAACCTTCCCCCTCTCCCATTACCTGCAGCAAGAATAGCAGGCCTTGCCCAACTGTAAGCCAATATCAGTTAGACGCCCCGGTGATCTAAGATACACAACAACTTTGCCACATGAAACCACCCCTTATTTTTCCATCAAATACGCAGTCTACTAGTTGGAACATTTCTTCCCTGAAAGAAATCAGGTAGCATTTCTCAGACTTACTGTCATGGCTAACCAGCAGAATTACCTTGGTGAAGCAGTTATATCAGCAGCTGTGAAATGGGCCGTAATATGCAAAAACGTGTCTTGAGGCATAATGCGGGCAGTGAAGGCCCAGGTCAGCCTGCGCACAGAATCATTGTATACTACAGAATGTATCGATAGCAAAGGCCAGGGTCCAGTGTTCAAAATTAACGATGTCGTTAACGTATCGTTAAAACTTTAATCATTAAATATGGCATATATATTAATATTTTTGCTGAAAAAATGTGAGTAGCTTTTGCATTTGCAAAAGCTACTCACATTTTTTCAGCAAAAATGCGTGTGAAACAGATATTGTACTTACTAGAACAGTTAACACATTGACCACTAATGAGTTTGTTAAGCTAACAATGATTTAAACAACTGGGCCCAGGATGATGCTTTGCAGATGTGCAGGATGATATGAATCTGCACATTGTGTGCATGTTTGAAGGCATTTTATGCTTGACGAGGCCCATGATAATGATGGTTTGGTATTTTATGTCCCTTTCAACACTATTTAAGTCATACTGAGACGATGGGAGGATTATAATGAAAGGCTCTGTGCAATGAAGCACCATATAGTCACAAGCTGGATTCCCCTTCTAGTGGGATTCAAACCTGGGATTGACGAGGCCCAGGTAAGACGAGAAAAAAACATTTATATGGCTACTTCACTCTCCTAGAGATGCAGCAAGGATTTTACTGTACTGTGGGTGGTACCATTATCTTCAGAAAATAGCGGGACTCATGTTTGACATGTTTACATTGGCACTGGCAAATGCAGGGATTTCTCGGGTTTGGTAAACAATGGAAATCAACTGATAACACTGAATCTTAATAGAATAGAATTAAGCATTCATGGTAAATAATAAATGGTATCCAAATATGTAATGATTTTTTTTATTCGCCAGATCCTGTGATTGTGTAGCCTGGCTGCACCTCAGCCAAAATGAATCATATAAAGAAACAATTTTTTAAGTCAACATGACTATGAAGACGGATTTCACACTTAAGCAAGAAAATAATCTCTGTTAAATTCACACAAAGGTTGGTTTCTACAATGAGTCGCACAATCAGTGCCTATAAAAAACTCAGTTTCTACAGTGAGTTGCACAATCAGTGCCTATCAAATACACTGATAGAAGGAAATGCTTCGTCAAAAACTAAGTATCACCATGCCATAGCTCCAGATAAGGCACTTTTTTTCCAATCAAAATTATTCATACCGTATTCGATCTAATTACCGCACATACCCCTATAAGCGCACACTCATGAAATTCCGTAGTCTTATTACAGCCAGTGTACTTTTTATTTACTTTTTTATAAAGGCATATGTTGTGGGTTCTCATTTGAATTGCATCGACTTGTCAGTGCAATTCAAATGAGTACCCACAACATATGCCTTTGTAAAGAAAGTCAGAAAAAATTGCATAGTCATCATTAAATAAGTCCTTTTCTGATTTTTTTTATAGTGTATCCTTAGTAGATATATACATATTTGACCACAAATGAGTGTGTCCTGTAAGTTTGAAAAACCTAAGCGCACAGTGCGGTAATTAGGTCGAATACAGTATGTTGTGGTTATCATTAGAAGCGCCTTGGTGAGGCCCTTCTAATGAGTACCCACAACATATATTTTTGGCAAGGCCAACATGTTTTCGTGGAGAAATAAGAAAAAAATATTTTTCCCCATACCCTCTTGTCTGGAGCTATGAATGCCATCAGTGTTTGTTTACAATGCTAAAATTTGAAGATGCAACTGCAACAGTGCAGTTTTCCTTTGCTTGCTTTATTCAGGTTTTAAGTCACTTTCAAGAACTTTTCAATAATATCGCAGTCGCAAAGCAGACACTCTACCAACTGAGCCACTGTGCTGGTAGGCAACAATGCAGACCTTAACCCTTGTCCTGCTGAACCCAGATGTACTCTGCCTTTGCAAACAGTGTAGATCCAGATCAGCTGGCTTTTAAGAAGCCAGCTGATCTGGATCTGCACTGTTTGCCATTAAGTATATGAATTTATAGCAACAATCTGGATCAAGTAATCTGATTGGCTGAAAATTAGAAGTGGGCGTGGCATTTTAATTTATTCAGCTGTTTGCTCTGGTCCTACACTGTCTCTCCCTATATTTAGGGGTAAACAGAGTAAATTTAAAATGCTCATCTGGATTAAGAAAGACACTGCTAAACGGAACAATATGGCTAATTTAACCTTTAAAGTGCCAATAATAATTGCAGCAGATGACACTTTTAATTATTTTTTTTTCTTTTTCATAGAAAATAAGTCCTGACATTTTAAGTGAATCATCTGTCAAGCAGATGAATGACATGAAATGTCAAGACTTAATTTCTTTGAAAAAAAAAATAAATATAGATTGTCATCTGTTACAAATTTTGCTTGGGGCTTTAAGAGCTAAACATAGAGATCATAATATGGTAAAAACAAACAAACAAACAAAAAAAAAGTTCTTCCAATCTCAACTCTAAGAACTGGGTAGCATCACATAAACAATCAAACAAATACATGTCTTAAAGTTAAACTGACAAATTATTAGCAAGGGCCGAGGTTTAGTCCTCAGAGTTAAGGTACACCTCAACTTAAGGTCCAAAATTGTTACATATAAAATGTAATATTTAAAGTTGGCTGAAATAAATTAGTTTGTGTCTGTTCAGTAGAGTGTGTCTAAAGGTATATATTGGCATTAAAAAATAATTTAATGTAAAAGCACAAAACTATGCATAGCAAATCTCGGTCCTTAAATTAAAGGTCAACTTTACTTTAGAGGCTCCATGTTCCCCAAAATTAAGACATTTTATTATCCAAGAAAGGTTTAATAAATTGATATAGTTGAACCTCAATGGCTCGAACATCTTTGGGACCATGGAAATTCGTTCGAGACATGGGTAGTTCGAGCCACTGAGGGTTAATCATGGCAACAGTTCAGGAAGCAAATAGCGATAATTTAGGGAAATCTTTTCGATTTTCTACACAGTGATTGTATGTTGAGTGTACTCATTAGAATTGCCTGGAAGAGGCAATTCTAATGAGCACACACAACATACAATTTCACAATATAAGAAAATTTCCTTAAATATTTGTTTTCTTGAGCTATCGGAAGAATTTTGTAGGGACTCAAAAACGAGTTCGAATTAGCCATGGTAAACGAGCCATCGGTGTTCAAGCCATTGAGGTTCAACTGTATATGGTATTAATACAATCATAAAATGTGGCACCTGACAGCCTGTAAAATTTCAGTTAGTCTCTCATACATGAATTGAAACAGTTTTTTATATTATCTCTGAATTAATGTTGCCAACATTAGTGCAAAGCTACAATAAAAAATCATTTCATTTTCAATCCAGTTCAATCCAGTTAACAGGCTGTCAGCTGCTATATTTTATTATAGTATTAATACTGTATATACCTTTCTTGGAAAAAAAAAAAAATGTCTATTTTTGAGGGATATAGAGTCCTTAAATTTAAGGTCAAGTTTACTTTAAGAAGGGATTATAAACTTTGGCCCGGATCAGTTTTCATTGCAGTGGTCTGATCAAAGCCTATTCAGTCACCTAATAAATACATGTATAAAATATGATTTTCAACATACCGTATTTGACCTAATTACCACACTGTGCGCTTAGGTTTTTCAAATTTACTGGGAAAACTACTGGTAAAATATGCATAATATCTACTAAGGGTGCACTTTAAAAAAAGATCAGCAAAGTACTTATTATCCCCACGCTTTTCAAAGAAAAAGTGGGGATATTGTTATAACCCCTGGCTAGCCGTCCGCCTGTCCGTCTGTACATCACTGTCTGTACGTCCTTCTGTAATGTCACACTATTGCTCCTAGACCATTTAAGCTAGAATCTTAAAACTTTCACAGGCAACAGCCCTTTGGATGAGGACTGGAGGAACGCATTTGGAATTTAGATGTGGACGGAGATATGCGATGGCACTGGCCCGGGGATATGCGATGGCGCTACATCGACTTGCTCTAGTTTGATGATGTTTAGGCGATTTTCATCTGATTTTCTTTACAAAAGAATATGTTGTGGATAACCATTTGAATTGCATCAACAAGTCGATGCAATTCAAATGGGTACTCACAACATATGCCTTTATAAAGAAGTAGACAAGAAGTACACTGGCTTACAGTGTACTTGAAATATTGCTGAAATTGCTGAAGACTACGAAATTGCTTGACTGTGAGATTAAAGGGTTATGTGCGGTAATTAGGTGAATGCGTATTACAAAATTAAACAGGTACCATATTTACCCTAAGTATCGAGACCAACATGCTTGAAAAAACATTGTAGACCCAGATCAGATGCCACAAAATGTGGCATCTGATCAGGGTCTACACTGTAAGACCCATTATACAGCAGTTTATAGACACATCAAAATGCAAAATGTAGTAAAAAGGACTTGTTCAGTATAAGAAAAGTATGGTAAGGAATTAACCCTTGTCATGCTGAATAAATTAAGATGCCACGCCTACTTCTAATTTCCAGCCAATCAGATGACTTGAACTGGGCTTTTGATAGAAATTCACATATTTAATGACAAAAAGTGCAGATCCAGATCAGTTGGCTTCTTCAGAAGCCAACTGATCTGGATCTACACTGTTTGCTAAGTCAGGGCATGTCATGTTCAGCAAGAGAAGGGATAAGGTGTCTGAATAGATAGTGTAAATACGGTTGATTAAATACTATGACCAGACTGCATGGATGCTGGCTCCGGTTAATCTGTGTGTACCCTGGCTGCAAGCGTAGCTCTGGACGATGAGAGTATTTAGAAGATAAATTTTATTTTTACACCAAAAGATATCTTGTACGCACTCACTGGAATATCCTCACCACGAGGATGCCAATGAATATCCACAATATGATTTTGTGCAAAGTACAAAAATTATCCGAAATTACCCCTTCAGTTATCACAATTTCTGGAATTATGTGGATCATGTGACTTTTACACAACCTCTTTATAACACCATTCATTATAACACGATTTTTGATGTAACAGGGTTCAAAGATGGATCCCAAAAATGTATAGATTATATTGAAAAATGACCATAAATTTAATCTATACATTTTTGTTTGGATATATCATGGTTGTTTAAGTAACACAGTTTATGCTATGGACCCCAACAACAGTGTTATAAAGAGGTTTTGGTGAACTTGGAGAAGATCGTCAATGAGAGAAACAATAAAAATCATGAATGATCTAGTCAGCCTGTACCTCATTCACCACCAAAAACTGAAAGTTTTCAGATAAAAATACTGATATTTTTCATATTTCTGCTCAAAACGTAAATTGTGGGAAGTCATTAGAACCACCTTGGTAAGGTGGCTCTAACAAGTATCCACAATCTATTTTTTTTTTAGCAGAAATAAAGATAATTTATACCCCTGTAAACTCCAGTTTTACTATATAAAAATGGGGTTTGAGGGGATCAAAATTATATAGGTATGTTTTTGTGATGGTAGCCAAATTTAACCCTTTATAGATTTTTACACATATCAACATACTCACAGATTAAGCAATAATAAAGCAAATATTGCGGGGATAATTTTTGTAATTTTGCTTTAAACTGTGAATTTTTAGTAGAATCGCCTGGCCAAGGCAATTCTAATGAGTATACAGAAATGCTTTTTGTGGAAAAATAAAAGAACTATCAATAGTTTTTGGCTGAATGAAAACATCATATTCAGAGCTATGTAAACATTTGTCTGTTTCCATTTGACACAGCCCAAATGAAAAAAAAAAAAAAACATGATACTACAAAAAAGAATACATCAAAATGAGATTCATTATGCAAAGCTAATAAATACCAAATGGTGTTTCTTAAATGCTTAACAAAGTGTTAGTGGAAAATCTTGTTTACCATCTCTTTTCTACATATTCCATTTATATCAAAACAATCAAAAGGAGCTAATAAAAGGCTCCATGCAAATTGTAAATTGCGAGCTTAATTCTGCCCCTAGAGGGATACAATTGTGATCTAAGTCGAAAGCACAAATAGATTTAAATAAGAGTACTGGGTTAATACATTTCTTATTTCTTCATGGAAACATATGTTGTGGGTACTCGTTAGAAGCGCCCTGCCGAGGTGCTTCTACTAAATGCCAACAAGATATGAAATCGCCAAGAAAACATTGTGGTAGTCATTAGAAATGCTTCAACAGTGTTTGTAATGATTACCCACAACATATGCTTTTGTGGAGAAATAAGAAAAAATATTTTTGCTTGTAAAACGCTCCTTATATAGAGCACTGTAACTGGCCCCAGTTGTTCAAAGCATCGTGAGCTTGTTAGTGGTCAAAATTTTAACTGTTCTAGTAAGTACAATATCTAATTCACAGGTATTTTTGCCGAAAAAATGTGAGTAGCTTTTGCAAATGCAAAAGCTACTCACATTTTTTCAGCAAAAATATTAGCATATATGCCATATTTAATGATCAAAGTTTTAACGATGGGTTAACTAACGACTAGATAGGTTAACTAACGAAAAGATAGGTTAACTAACGACATCATTAGTTTTGAACAACTGGGCCATGGTTGGCTATATAAACATTTCTAAAGACTACAATACAGAGACAACTCTACAGAGTAGACTAGCCATGTCAAGACAAATATCATCACTTACATGCTGTGTGGTGGTGCTACTCAGCTTAAAAATTCTATAAAACTTTAGAACTCGTAAAATCTACATCAAGTAAGAAACCTCTCCTAGCTGTTAGTGCCTGTTTCTATTATAAAAAGGACAGTTTTTTTTTTCTTTTTATAAAAACTGATATTTTAATACAAATTATCTCCAAATTCAAATATTATTTAAGAAAGTCAAAAATTGAATTCAGTTATCCAGGATGCATATAGAAGGATTGTTAAGGAGGAGTATTTGGTGATTATTCTGAGATAATTTTCTCCAGACTCCGCTACATTATATGTAGTTGGTACTCATTAGCTCAAGTTAAAGGCTCATCTAATGAGTACCCACAAACTGATTTAACCAAAAATTTAATATCCCAGAATTATCACCTAATACGCCTCCTTAACCCTTGTCCTGCTGAACCCGGATATACCCTACCTTTGCAGACTGTGTAGATCCAGATCAGTTGGCTTCTTCAGAAGCAAACTGATCTGGCTCTGCACTGTTTGCCATTAAGTATATGAATTTATAGCAACCATGCAGATCAAGTAATCTGACTGGCTGAAAATTAGAAGTAGGCGGGGCATCTTAATTTATTCAGCAGGACAAGGGTTAATATCTCTGACTGTTATTATTGTTTTTCTTATTTCAACACCAAAACATATTTTACAAGTTCTCGTTGAGTCCGTTGTAATGATTACCATATGAGCCAGTGTACAACAAAACCAACAATAAGACTTGTGTGACCAGCAAAGACTCAGATCAGCCTGTGCATCTGCACAGTCTGATCAGAGTCTTTGCTGATTGCAGTGTGCCTTCTACATCCTCCAGGCTATCCAAAGAGGGATGAACAAGAACCCTAGCCATACTGGGTGGATGTACAGGCTGATATTTGTTGGTCACATAGGTCTTACTGTAGGTTTTGTCATGGGCTGGCTCGTATGTTTTGGTAGACATGAATGTTGCTCCAGATACAAGGAATACGCAGAAAATTCTTTTTCCTATTTCTCCATGAAAACATACGTTGTGGATACTCAACAGAAGCACATCAGCGAGGCACTTCTAATGAGTAACTACAATATGTTTTTTGTGGAGAAAATAAGAAAAATATCAGTGCTTTTCAGTTGAAAAAAGTACCTTTTCTGAAGCTATGTACAGTTGACTCTCGTTATCTCGACTTCGCTTAACTCGAATAACTGCTTATCTGGAAGCGAAATCTGGTCCCTCTTTTAACATGGAAATCAAACAACAGGTAACAAAATATTATAGAAAAGAGGAAAAATTGCTCCTAAGGAGCAATTTCTCCACTTTTCCACAATATTTTCAATATATCTGACTCAGAAGTCAAATTACATATTCATTTGTGAAATGTGGTTGTTCGATTTATTTTTTCCTCAATACTGCAAATCTGATATGTCGAGGTACGGATATCTCGAAGTATTTCTGAGATTCCCTTGGAATTCGAGATAATGAGAGTCGACTGTATTTTTTTTCTACCACTAAGTAGAGGTGTTTAACTACTCATTACAAATGGAACAGCACCCTGATAATTTCAATATCACTCATCGATAGAGAGAAAGACTAAATCTGTATACGGATGTACAAGTGACTGAAAAACCTACCAAAATAGAATATATGTAAAACTGAAAGGTAAGTGTGCTTTGAGCATTCAGCAATGAGTTGTTATTATAATCTATTTATATGCATCAAAATGAACCGGCAGATCTCCCCTTTAATGGCAAGAATAGGCAAAGAAGCTCCAATTAAGGGGACTGGATAAACTTTCAAGGGAGAAAACTCTTGTCAATTTTTTTTTTGCTTCCCTTCTGAAACGGGTCTACTCTAAAATAAAAAATTTGCTCCCAAGGTGAGCAAACTCTTTCCTTTTAAAGAAGACCCCTTTTAGAAGGAAACTGGTGTACAGGAAAGCAAACTGGAATTCATAAAAGTTGTCACCCTTATCAAAAAATGGTGGAATATCCACCAAGTATATCCAATCACCTTAAACTAAAGAACAACTTACAAAAAATAGACATTTTTATGTCAAAATCTTTGAAAAGTATCAGTTGGGAAGAGAAAGGGGACCCTCCTTTGAACAAGGCCTGGACCAGTATCCAGCACCAGTCCTAATATCAACTACATCATTCCGGGCACTCAGGAGAGAGATGTACATCTTTAAAAACTTTCACACAAAACTTCCACACGAAAATTTAGATAGTGACCTTCATGTCAAGCTCAATGAGTGACGGGATTCTCACAGTCAACTAAATTTTGGATCGGTATCTGACATCACTCCAAGTATCAACAAAATCCAGCCATTCATTCTGCAGATGTTGAACTTTAAAAATGTTAACATAAAAATTCATAGTCTGTGACCTTGACTTCAAGGTCATTAATGTGACCTTGACTTCAAGGTCACTCACAGGAATGAGGCTTGCGCTGAACAAAACTTTGAACTAGGATCTAATATTAACCCAGTATCAACTAAATGATACATATATACTATGATTTCTCCATGAAGCGTTGCAGCTACTCATGCCTCATTGAGGCATTTCTAATGAGTTACAGCAATACATTTACAAAGAAGAAAAAAAATGGTAATAGTTTTCAGTTGCAAACTATCAAGAGCTATGAACAATACCGGTAGATCCAGATGAGACCACCTGTGACATTGGAAGAACTTAGGTACATAGCTCCACGATGAGATGCTTTTCCTTTTCAGCCTAAAAGTGTTCATTTTTTCTGGCTACTCATGTCTGGAGTATGTAAGGTAGCTTTAACCCTTAAAATGCCAAACCTGCATCTGAAAATGTCGTCTGTTTATGTCGTCTGCTGAATATTCTTGCAAACTTTTCAAACCTATTTTTGCATACAGGCAAACAGTGTGGACCCAGATCAGACTGCTCCTAGAGAATCTGGGTCCACACTGTTTGCAAAAATGACTTATAAAATCACAAGCAGATGACAAAGCAGACGATAATTGTTGTGACTGGCAGTTTAAGGGTTAAAGAGGAGCAGAATTCTGATAAATATTTTCTTTTTTTTTATTTCTCCTTGAAAACATATCTGATATACAATGTGAGACATGTTGTAGGTACGGTAAATGTCCAAAACTTTCGAACACTATTCCATACTATTTTGGCCTAAATTTTGCTGCCAATCCAGTTTCTTAAAATGCTTAATGGGACGGCAAACATGTAGACCCTGATCTGACTGCTCTTTCAGGAGCAGTCTGATGTAGGTCTGCCCTGTTTGCGTATGCCATTTTGTTAGAAACTTTGGTGTTTGATATTTTAGGATATTTCAAAATGCCCTTGTAAGGATTCTAATGCGTACCCACAACATGTTTTCTGCGGAGTAATGAAAATATATTAAAAAAAGTGTTTTATCCAGAGCTATCAGAAATAAGAAAATTATCAGCACTAATTGCCTATATAAAGTATCTTATCTATGTACAATTATGGCTTAAACCCATCATAATAGCTGAAAATGAAACGTTTCTATGGCACTTATTTCTGACAGTTTCAACAAAGCTCCCAATGTTTTTTCCATACTATTCCTGACTCTAAAGCCGTGAACAGAATAGTATGACAAGGTTAGGCAGAGGAACATTAAACTGGGAAGCTTGTCCAATCTGCAGAGTCACAGCTCTAGACAAGGGGAGTATTTAAAACTATTTCTTGCACAAAGCATATTTAATGGGTACTCAGCTGAACTACCATGCAGTGGCAGTTCAAAAGAGTACCCACATGATATGTTTTGGTGTATAAATAACCAAAACTGTCCTGATTTATTGCCGAAACTATCAGGATCTTTCTTGATCTTGGGGACTACAGAAGGAATTCTAACGTATTGCACGTTTTCCCTCAGACTGTCGGGTTGTCATTCTCTTCTTGGATCGCTCGTACAGCTCATCCTAATTTCTTCAATTGTTCATATGTCATAAAGAACTGTGAGGAGTTAAGGAAAATACACTGGGCAGTACAAGCCCAGAGTCCGCTAAAGAGCGAACAAAACTAACCCAAACAAAGAACAGTTAACCACGATCCTGCTAAACCCAGATATGCCCTGCCTTTGCAAACAGTGTAGATCCAGATCAGTTGGCTTCTGAAGAAGCCAACTGATCTGGATCTGCACTGTTTGTTATTAAGCGTATGAATTTGTATCAACAAGCTAGATCAACTAATCTGATTGGCTAAAAATTAAAAGTGGGCATGGCATCATAATTTATTCAGCTGGTAAGAGTTAATCTGTCTTAGACAAATGTATGCTGTGATGTCTACATGCCAAATGCATGTGTGAGACTGTTATTCGTAGAGGTCGTGACAGTTTTATTTCTAGCCTTTGCATACATTGCGTTTATGAGAGAAAATTCCCCTCCCCATCCCCCTTTTGAAAAGAGTAAGTAATGAAGATATAGGAAATGATATCAGATGCCTGTAAGTATGGCTTCTCTCTGTAGTAAATATATATAGTAAAATTCCACTGTGGATCTACCTCAAAAATAGAACCACTCCACTATTAGACCCATTTTTCAATAGACCTTATTTATTTCTTATTTAAATGATTATTTTGTCAGAGAGACCACAACCCGCTATTCCAATTAAGGCTTGCCTAATTTATTATCAAAAGCAAAGACCAGTGATAGTAATCCTAAACATGAAATACTAGTTATAAAAATAAACAAGAAACACCAGTAATATTAATAATAATTTGCTTCATTTGTTTGATTCAAAGTTTTACTGCTACATCAACACTGTTAAGGTCATGTCAAGCCAGTCATAAAATCTACTCACACTTTTCCTGGGCAGGCTTAGTCCTCTAAGTGGTTAACTAGTACTTTGTGCACATATTTTTGCCAGTAATTGACAACGACCCCTCTTAAATTTGCAGAAGGGGGAGAATGACCATACAAATTATTTCATGATCACAACAAAAATTATGTGGACAAGCTGGGATTCAATCTTGTAATCCCTGGACCTGCAGTCAGATGTACTGTTGTATGGAGCCTAACAATATTAATAATAAATATAAAAACATGTGATATTAATAAAAATCAGGAAAAGGATACAATTATATTCCATGGCCCTAGTCTGACCCAGTTAGGTATAAATCCCTTATATAGGGCCATAACTCCTTCTGTTCTCACAGTCTGAAAAAAGACAGAAGTATTCAATTTATACATCCAAATATAACATACATATCTTAACTCTGCAGACAATTCACATGAAATTTCTAGCTTATTGTCTGTGAAAAAAAATCAGAATGGCATCTACTAAAATGGTGTTTGAAAATTCTTAAAGGTTTCACTCCTCCTACATGCCCAGAGGCATGGTAACTTTGATACCAGTTTGAAAGGAAAAACTTTTAATGTCACTCGTTTTTTTGCTCAAGGCCTTTGGTCATGGTGAGCAGATGAGCGGAATTTTCTGGCCCTGTACAATTTTGAATGCAATTTTAAGCGTTACAGTTTCCTTTAGTAATCCTTGTATATTTTTTCTTACACTTCATGATCATGCATGAAATACTGAGGTCAAACGAAGCAGCATCAATATACACTGATGGCTCATTCACTGTGGCTGATTCAAACTCTTTTTTTGTCCCCACAAAAGTTTTCAAATAGCTTAAGAAAAACAAATGTTTAGGGATATTTCAGGAAAATGTTCTCATTTTGAAATGAAATAGTATCTTGTGTATACTCATTAGAATCACCTCAAAGAGGCATTTCTAATGACTACACTCAACACACTCTTATTTCATAGAAGATTGAAAAGCCATCCCTAAATTATCACAGTGAATTTTGTCTCCTGACCTAACCATGTCTAGAATAAACTTCCATGGTCCCAAAGATTTTCAAGCCATTGAAGTTCTCCCATATGTTTTTTTTTTTTCTTGTTTCCCAAAGAAAAAGAAAAATTGCGTATAATATAAATTGCAATTGCTCAAAGAATTTATTGAATACACAAATTGTGTTTCTGTGAAGAAGTATTGGCTATTCCATGCAAAAATGATTACCTGAAGGAAACAGTCGGTAGCTGATGTGTAGATTGCTGGCACAGCAGCCCCATTCACTATCACACATGCTTTCAACTTCCGCTGATTCATCAGCCGTGTCTGTAAAATAAAAACTACCATTACAGTATGCATACTAAAATTTTGTACACCAAAGATTCTGACAAAATGGCATACGCAAACAGTGCAGACACAGATCAGACTGCTCCTGAAGGAGCAGTCTGATCAGGGTCTACACTGTTTGCCATTCCATTAAGTATTTTACGAAACAACTGTATAGAAAGCAAACTTTATGCCACAAAAGGTATGGAATAACAAGATCAAAACTTTTGGATTTTTACCAAACACATATTCTAAGATGTTAAAAGAATGTTTTGCATATTTCTGAAGGGGCAAAACATGCTGAACATAAACTCATAGCTCCAGATCAGAGAGGGTATCTGGTAAACAGGGTTCATACAGACAAGGTCTGGTAAAATTCAAGGACAGTACGGCCTAACTTTCAAGGACTATTCATTTACAAAATACTAACATTTTTATGCTTGTGTCATTGAGTGAGACAACACTAACAGAACCGTATTCGGAAGTTATGCAGAAACATGGAACACAATGCGCGAATCACTCGACATTTATTTTAAATCACCAATTTTAGTTGTTTATGGAAAACCAGGTCACCATTGGCAGAAAATATTGAAATTCAAGAATTTTTCAAGGAAACTCAGTGATTTTCAAGTACTTTTCAAGACAAAAATCATTTTCAAGGACTTTTCCAGACACACCTTCATTTTCAAGTACTTTTCAAGTTTGTCTGAGTCCTGATAAATATACTTCTAATTTCTGCAAGAAAACCAGGCACTTCCAATGAGTACCCACAACATATGTTTTCAGATAACTTCTCACACTTTTCTTGGGCAGGCTTAGTCCTTTAAGCGGCTATCCAGTACTTGGGCACACACTTTCGCCAGCAACTGACAACTGCCCTTCTTGGATCAGCAAAAAAGGGATAATGACCATAGCAAAGATTTCATTACAATCTCCATGAAAGCTATGTGGCCGAACTGGGATTCAAACTTGTAACTCCTGAATCTGCAGTCAGATATACTACAGACTGCGCTATGGCTTTCCTTGACAGAGTTATTTTCCTTGAACATGTTTTTATTCCCCTACAACTGGATTTTCCAGTGACTGACTGGCAGCATTTTCACCTAAATGGATTAATAAAGCTTTTTGTGGGATTACCAGAGATTTAATAATCACATGATCACCCATTGTGATTATAACAAAGCACAATAAATTGACCTCTGTTTATAAACAAATCTTGATCTTCAGTTTTGCCAGAAATACAGTGGGATATAGGCCATAAGGATTAACCCTGGTCCTGCTGAACTATGCTTTTGCAAACAGTGTACATCCAGCAAACTGATCTGGATCCGCACTGTTTGTCATTATATGAATTAGTATCTAAAACCTAGATCAAGTAATCTTATTGGCTGACAATTTAAAGTGGGCTTGACATTATAATTTAATTCAGCATGGCAAGGGTTAACTTTAGAAAACTGAGGGCAAAACTGGACAATGGCACAAGTTGTATATTTTCTCATGTTTTTCTTAGAATATGGCTACCCCTCTTATTTGGAGCTCTGTGTAAGCATTTAGTATGCTATTGACATTGACCTGTATCATGCAAGAATGGTATGACCAGACACTCTGGCAGATACCCAGTATTTTGATGGATTAAATGGAAAATATACATACTAGTATACTGCTCAGAATTTATCAAGGATTTCCAATAGGTACATTAAATTTTGAACTCTTCAAATAAGCAAAATGTCAGTACTTTTAACCCCAGTCCTGCTGAACCCTGATATGTCCTGTCTTTGCAAACAACCTAGATGGAAAATAAGTTATTTTTCTTGTTTCATTGAAAATTAGGTTTGATATTTTATTTAAATTGCCTCCAAACTTGTTTGTTTTTTATATGAACTGGAGTTTTATTGCCCAGTCAACACTGTTAAGGTCATGTTCAGCTGGTCAGTTAACCTACTCACACTTTTTCCTGGGCAGGCTTAGTCCTCTAAGCTGTTAACCAGTACTTGTACACAATACTTTTGCCAGTAACTGACAACTGCCGTTCTTGAATCAGCAATAGGGAGAGGATAAACATAGAAATGATTCATGACTAATCTCCACAAAAACATATGTAGCCGATTCCGGATTAGAACTTGCAATCTCTGGATCTGCTGTCAGATGTGTCACTGACTATGCTATGGAGTCTGGCGTCGTCAAGTTTTGATCCTGCAAATAGTGAGCTTTCTGCTGAGATATTAATGGCAAAACTGGGTTACAGATGGATGCACATACAGACAGACAATTAACCCTTTCATCCCTCCAGACCAAATCAGATACTAATGTGAACAGGGTAGATCCAGGCAAGATGGCTTGTTATGTGCTGTCTCATCAGGATCTACAGAGTTTGCCAATTTGTATTATTGCTTGTGTTGAGGTTTTACAGCCCAGTAAACACAGTGGAGTCATGTTGAGCGCAGTCAGTTTACCTAACCACACTTTTACCGAACAGGCTTAGTCCTCTAAGCGGTTAACCAGTATTGTGCACATTCTTTCGCCAGAAACTGACAACTGCCCTTCTTGAAGCAGCGGAAGTGAAATAATGACCGTAGAAAATATTTTAAGGTCAATATATGCAATAGAATGTTGCAAACCCGGCTGAAGTCGAACCGGCAACCTCCTGATCATCAGTCAGACACGCACCTAACAGAGCCACCAAGACCAGAAATTTAATTTATATTTTTGCCGATTTCCCCATTTGAAATAATGGAAGTGTCCAAAGTCATAGTTGTAAGAGTCAACATCAGAAACTTGGGGATGAAAGGGTTAAATTGACAGATAGATGGAAGTATGTCAACCAGTATATCCCTCCCCAGTTCTTCAAAGCAGCGGTATAAGGATTTCTTTTTGCCACATAAAAGATATTTTCTATCCCTTTATCACCAATAAGTCAGAATGCAAATTTTTTACCCGTGGACGAAGTTAGCAAGAGTTACGTACCTTTACTACATCTACTGGTGTGGATGCTATGGCACCGGCCAAACCCGCCAGGAAGCTGGATCTGAAAATAAAACAAATTTAAATGTTACCAAGTCTTTGTAAGATATACCCACATGTTTTCCGATACTATGTATAGTGAAAACTGGGGTACATACAATATTAGTTGAGGCGGTTCTAACAAGTATCCACAATCAATGTTTTGAGCAGAAATATGAAAATTATCAGAATTTTTTATCTGAATTTTTTTCATATTTTGGTGGTAAAATTTTCATTATATTTGAATAGGCATGTGATCTTTTCTATCCATAAAAACTTATTTTTTGGGTACTCCATATGTTTGTGTGGCAAACAAAAACGTTATCTTAGAAGTCTTCTTACATTCATGTATCTAAGTTATGAATCACTTTTCTCTGAGACAAGTATTATAACATCAATTTCTTGCTTGTCCTACGGGAAAGAAGGATAATTAGACAAGAACAGCATGGTATTTCCATAGCCCAGAATAAAACAAGAGGCCCACGGGCCACGGGTCGCTCACCTGAATGCCATAGCCACTGCAGATATGCAGATGTTATGCAACATTTTTCCAATCCTGTCATCGCAACTAATGAAAAGATCATCATTTGAGCAGTTCTTTATTTTGAAGAAGAAGATATATGGCATGCCAGTCAATTGAGCGTGATCATTTGAACAAACTCTAAATGGTAGCCAGCTTGGATTTACAATCGGCACGATTTTAGCTATTTTTGATCTACGAGGCACCCCAATGCTTCCTACCAAATTTCAAGTCAACTGGCCTTTCAGTTCAGGAGAAGAGGTGAAAAATAGATTTTCAAGATGGCTGCCATGGCAGCCATCTTGGATATCCGACTGGCACAATTTTAGCTATTTTTGATCTACAAGTCACCCCAATGTCTCCTACGAAGTTTGGAGTTAATTGGCCTTTCCGTGCAGGAGAAGAAGCTAAATATAGATTTTCAAGATGGCGGCCATGGTGGCCCTCTGGGATTTCTGATCAGAACGATTTTAGCTATATTTGATCTACAAGTCACCCTGATGCTTCCCACTAAGTTTTGAGTCAAGTGACTTTGGGTTTAGGAGAAGAAGCGAAAAATAGATTTTCAAGATAGCCCCCATGGTGGCCATCTTGGATTTGCAGTCAGCATGATTTTAGCTATTTTTGATCTACAAGTCACCCAAATGCTTCCTACCAAGTTCCGAGTCAACTGGCCTTTCGGTTCAGGAGAAAAAGCGAAAAATAGATTTTCAAGATGGCTGCCATGGTGCCCATCCTGGTTTTACGACTGGCATGATTTTACCTATTTTTGATCTACAAGTCACCCCGATGCTTCCTACCAAGTTTGGAGTCAACTGGCCTTTCTGTTTAGGAGAAGAAGCGAAAAATAGATTTTCAAGATAGCTGCCATGGCAGCCATCTTGGATTTCCGATAGGCATGATTTTAGCTACTTTTGATCTATAACTCACCCCAATGCCTCCTACCAAGTTTGGAGTCAATTGGCTTTTGGGTTTAGGAGTAGAAGCGAAAAATAGATTTTCAAGATGGCGGCCATGGCGGCCGTCTTGGATTTCCGATCAGCATGATTTTAGCCAATTTTGATCTACAAGTCATCCTGATGCTTCCTAGCAAGTTTGGAGTCAATTGGCCTTTCGGTTCAGGAGAAGAAGCAAAAAATAGATTTTCAAGATGGCCGCCATGGCGGCCATCTTGGATTTCTGATCGGCACGATATTAGCTACTTTTGATCTACATGTCAACCTGATGCTTCCTTGCAAGTTTGGAGTCAATTGGCCTTTCGGTTCAGGAGAAAAAGCGAAAAATAGATTTTCAAGACGGCGGCCATGGCTGCCATCTTGGATTTCCAATCGGCACGATTTTAGCTATTTTTGATCTACAAGTCACCCTGATGGTTCCTAGCAAGTTTGGAGTCAATTGGCCTTTCGGTTCAGGAGAAAAAGCAAAAAATAGATTTTCAAAATGGCGGCCATGGTGGCCATCTTGGATTTCCGATCGGCACGATTTTAGCTATTTTTGATCTACAAGTCACCCTGATGGTTCCTAGCAAGTTTGGAGTCAATTGGCCTTTCGGTTCAGGAGAAGAAGCGAAAAATAGATTTTCAAGATGGCGGCCATGGCGGCCATCTTGGATTTCCAATCGGAATGATTTTAGCTATTTTTGATCTACAAGTCACCCCGATGCTTCCTACCAAGTATCAAGTCAATTGGCCCAGGGGTGTAGGAGGAGTAAATTTAAAGCAATTGTTGACCCCGCACTACGGACGATGGACGACGGACATTGACTGACCACAATAGCTCACCAAGAGCACTTAGTGCTCAGGTGAGCTAAAAAGCATCGACACAATCTGGCCAGATAATGTGCCATTTTCAGTCCATAAGTATTGATGCTTTTTCTTATTTTTCCACAAAAACATAATACAGTCGACTCTCGTTATCTCGAATTCCAAGGGACTCACTGAAACACTTCGAGATATCCGTACCTCGACATATCAGAGTCGAGAGAGTGAGGAAAACAATAAATCGAACAACCACATTTAACAAATGAATATGTAATTTGACTCCTGAATTTAGAAATACATATAAAATAATGTGGACAAGAGGAGAAATTGTTCCTTAGGAGTAATTTCTCCTCTTTTCCACAATATTTTGTTACCTGTTCTTAGATTTCCATGTAAAAACAGGGACCAGAATTTCACTTCAATATAAGCTGTTATTCGAGATAAGTGAGGGGTAGATAACGAGGCACTTCTAATGAGTTCCCACAACATACATTTTCAAGGAAGAATAAGAAAAATATTTACATGATACCGCTTGTTATCTAAAGCCATGTCAAAACTATGGTAAAGGTACTTTTACTCACATAAAATGATTGGTTTTAGTATCTCCCAATAATTCGTGACTGAGGAATGCTTTCTTGATAAAATCGTAGGCTGGTAACTCCACTCCCACAACAATGGCCGCTCGCTGGGCTGTCGGTCCCACTCCCTGAAATAAACAGGAAACAATTGCTTTACATCCCTTTCAACATCATTTAAGTCATATTTGGATGACAGATGATGATGATGATGATGATGGGGTGATAATGAACAGCTCTCCACAATGAAGTCCTGCACAGTCATGAGATTAGTTCAGCCTCCAGAAGAATTTGAAGCCGGAACCTTGTGGTTCGAAGTTAGGAGCACTAAACATTCGGCCATGTGGATGCTTCTAAATAGAAAACAAATGTTACATGTACAATTTATTATCACTCAAGATGCAGAGCTGGCCATATCATTGTGACAACCATATTCATGACTCCAGTAAAGAGAAGTGTTGATGATAGAACTTATTTTTCTCCACAAAACATATGTTGTGGGTACTCATTAGAAGTGCCTCACCGAGGCATTTCTAATGAGTACCCACAATATAATTTCCATGGAGAAATTAGAAAACTACCAGCATTTTTCAGCTGAAAACCACACCTTTTCTCATGCTACGGATATAAATGTTTTCTAAGGTAACCAATGATTCCCTCAGCAGACTGCTAGTACCAGCTCAAATTGCGAAAATGCGATATCTGACCAGGGCTGTTTGCAAATGCCTGATGACCAATTTCTTGCATGGTATGGGCCATGTAAGTGATCATGAATTTAAGACCCAGCCATTACCATATTTACCCTAAATATTGGGACACCTTATCTACTTACCATACTTGTCCTAAAATTTGAAACAGTCCATTCTACTACCTCTTTATGTGTCTACAATATTGCTGTATGTATGGCAAACAGTGTAGACCCTGATCAGAGGCTGCATTCTGCATGCCACATTCTGCGGCTCTGATCTGGGTCTAAACTGTTGCAAAGGCCTATCTGTCCAAATACTTATGAATATTATGGTAGTTCTAATAAAACACCAATTAAAACAGTAACAAACGATAGATGTTATAATTTTCTCTCATTTTTTTTGTTCCCAAGGATATACCTTCTTTTCTTAACCCTTGTCCTGCTGAACCCAGATATACACTGCCTTTGCAAACAGTGTAGATCCAGATCAGTTGGCTTCTAAGAAGCCAACTGATCTGGATCTGCACTGTTTGCCATTCAGTATATGAATTTATATCAACAATCTGGATCAAGTAATCTGACTGGCTGAAAATTTGAAAAGGCCGTGGCATCTTAATTTATTCAGCAGGACAAGGGCTAAACAAAAACAAAAAAAAAACAAAAAAAAAAAACACATTTTTTGAAAGTTTGTCCATTACATTTTTTAAGAGCACTTTATAGATAATAGTATAAGCTCATAGCTCCAAATAACAGGGGCTATCAGGTGAATAGTTTTCCTATTTCTCCACTGCAAGCAGATGTTGTGTGTACTCGTTAGAGGCACCTCCATAAGGACAGGCTTCCGAAGAGTACCACAACATACAATGTATGTTTTCATTGAGTATAAAAAAAAATATCAATACTATTTGTTAAAAAAAAAAAAGTGTCTTATCTGGAGCTTTGCTCAAAGCTGCACTTTTCTTTGGAATTCAATATAAATACAGAAAAGCTAAAATATAGAACTGGGCAAGCTAGTGTTATGATAATGTGACTGGGTCAATGTCCTTGATAGACATGAATCTAGAGATAAAACTGTGGGAACAAACTTAATGAGCAATGTGAGAAAAAGGCCCTTGTGTCATGGGGATTGGACACAGCTGGTCCTTTTTCCACTATTTTTACAAGAAAAACAACTATTGTGACATCCTGTTAGCTTCCCTGCACACCTAACCCTTTCCACGCCCCTTCTCAAAAGGAAGGAATTCACTCTCAAGGGTCTACTCTAAAAGGAAAGAATTTGCTCCCAAAGGGAGCAAATTCTTACCTTTTCGAGTAGACCTCTTTTGAAAAGGAGACAAAACAATTCTGACAGAGTTACCTCTCTGAAAGGGCATCATTTGCCTTAATGTACAGCATGAGATAAAAGTCTGTCTGTCTTAAGTGAACAGCACAGGCCTTGATCAGCCTGAGCACCCATGCATTCTGATCATGGCCTTCTCTCTCGATACATTGTACAAGATATCATAATATATCACATTTATCTTGCCGAAACATTCTGACTGCACAATGCAAGTTTTCGTGGACAAATTACACATCAACTCCATAATGATGATGGTTTGGTGTTTTATGACCCTTTCAACATTATTTAAGTCATATTGAGATAAATGAAGATAATGAAAGGTTCTGTAGAATGAAGAGCCAAAAAGTCATGAACTGAATTACGCATTTAGCGGGATTCAAACCCGAGGCCTCAAGCCGGAAATGCTAACTACTCGCCCACCTGGGCAATTCACCTATATACCAATTTACTTATCTACCCCCTTGTTACACTTTGGTGGCAGAAAACAATATAGTTTCAATACTAACCCGCCAGAGTCCTGGCAGTCCTTCTTGACTATAGATTTTGTAGAATGCCTGTAGCATGCTCTCACTGGTTTCAGCATTACATCTGGCCTGCATTCGCACCTGAAAATATACAACAGTACAATCTACACAGTATCAATGCAAATACTAAATTTGGTGAAAATCCATTGATATTTACTCAAATTATTGTCCGGAAACATAAATACAGACGGACAGGCAGACTGACACACGAAACATAGCTAGTAGACTTAAAAGATTAAAACCGAATGAACCTGAGGTTGTGTGAAACAGACTATAACCAAGAACATTATGAATGGGAAGGTTTTACATTAAATATTTATTTCCTAATCAGTAGGTCAGATGGCAGCCCGCCAATAAAACTAAATACTTTAACCCTTAAAGCACCAAGAAAACCTGCATCTGTAAATGTCGTCTGTTTATGTTGTCTGCTGAATATTCTTGCAAACTTTCCAAACCTATTTTTGCATACAGGCAAACAGTGTGGACCCAGATCAGACTGCTCCTGATCTGGGTCCACACTGTTTGCAGAAATGACTTTTAAAGTAACCGGCAGAAGACAAAGCAGACGACAATAGTTGTGACTGGCGCTTTAAGGGTTAAACTTGCACTTTATGATCGTATGTCACATAAAAAAAGAAAGCTTACTTTGGACATCCAATATGACTGTGGTATGATTAGCAACAAGACATACCTTCCTATTGAGTCTACCCAGAATATATGTTTTGGTGTAAAAATTATACCTGTTATAAAAGTATCTTCTGATAATTCCTTTTATATTTGGATGACTTGCATTAATTAACCATGCTCTGGGCAAATTCAGCAGACAACAAAGTGATGACATTTTTTCTTATTTTACCCAGAAAAAAGGCTTTGATATATCAAGCAAATTGTCTTTTTAGGAGACGATTTGTATGAAATACCAAAGTCTATTTTCTGGGCAAAGGGGACAATCTGCATGAAATATCAAAGCCTATTTTCTCAAAAAATATAAGAAAAATAATTCAAATATTATCTGCTGAATTTTTTCCCCAATGCACTGCACGTTAAATGCTTTCAGGTCCTCCATTCAGATGTTTTTACCATTATTTAATAATACATTGTATTAATTGATTAACCATACAACATACAATGCATTAAGTTTGGGAGCAGAAACAAAAGTAAATCTGATATTGCACCCGCCCATGATGAGATTTTTCATGCATAAATACCATTTTGCCATCTTTTTTAACCCTTGTCATGCTGAATAATTTTCAGCCAATCAGCTTTCTTGATCCAGGTTGTTGATATTAATTCAAAAATTGAATAACAAACAGTGCAGATCCAGATCAGTTGACTTCATAGAAGCCAACTCATCTGGATCTACACTTGTTTCAGAGGCTGGGTATATGCGGATTCAGCAGGACCAGGATTAACAGCACTTTAGTCAACACTTGTGGTTCATTCTGGGTTGTCTCACAAAGAAAAGGTGAAGGACAGAAAAGGCAGTAGACGAGAAGAGAGAAATAAAGGTGGAGATAAAAATACCATGAATTACACTGGGCAGAAACAGAAGAACTACTAACATGTCCCTTCTGCCACATTCTGTGGTGTCTGATCAGGGTCCTCACTGTTTGCTCAGGCCTGTCTGTATTATGGTTATCAGACAAAACTGCTTATCAGATTTACCCTAAATATTAGACACTGTAACTCCTTACTATGATATACTTGTCCAAACTTTGAACAAGTTCATTTTACAACCTGTTGATGTGTGTCTAAAACCTGTTGGATGAGTGGCAAGCAGTGTAGACCCAGATCAGATGCCACCTTCTGTGGCATCTGATCTAGTTCTACACTGTTTGCGCTATACTGTTTACTCAAGCCTGGCCATCTGAATTCTTAGAGTAAATATGGGTGTTTATATCTATTATTACACAATCATTCAAACATCCGATATTGGCCATTCTGCAAGCTTTTTTTTGTTACAGTACACATCACCTGATTTTACCGTATTTACCGTATGTATTCAGACATACAGGCCTGAACAAACAAGGTAGACCCAGATGAGATGCCCCAGAATGTGGCATCTCATCAGTTTCTATTATAGTGTTAACCACTCATCCAGCAATATTTAAGACACATCAAGGTACATGTAGTAGAATGGACTATTTCAAATTTTAGGACAAGTATGGTAATTAAGTAGATACAGTGTCCTAAGACTTAAGATAAATACGGTAAGTCAAATCATTTTATCAAATTTACCGTATTCACCCTAAGAATTCAGTCACCTTAACTCTTTACCAATATTACTTGTCCTAAAATTCAAATAATTTGTCCAATTTACTTAGCAACTGGTGTTTCTAAAAACTGCTAGATGTTTCGGAAACAGTGTAGATCCAGATCAGATGCTGCATACTGCAGCATCTGATCTGGGTCTACACTGTTTGCTCAGGCCTACCTACCTTGTACTTTGGGCAAATATGGCTCCCTATGTATTGAAATATGGCTCCCTATGTATTAGGACAGCCGGATGCCGGCGCAAACATTGTATTCCAGACCACATGTCACAATCTCCAGTTTCTGATCAAGGTCTTATTTACACTGTTTGCCATCCACCAACAATTTTATATAATAGGACACTGTATCGTCATACAGTATCGATTCAATATTAATTTAATTAATTCAGCAGTGTTAGAAAGAGTCTTATTTGAAACAGCTTTTTAGGACAAATATGCTGGAGTTACGGTGTAGGACTTTTTAGAGTAAATATCATATTAGACCTTGCCCTGCTGAATAAGTGAAGATCCCACACCCACTTCTAATTTTCAGCCAATCAGCCTAGATCCAGGTTGTTAATACAAATTCACATTCTTAAAGACAAACAGTGCAGATCCAGATCTGGATCTTCACTGTTTGCAAAAGCAGGTTACCGGTATGTCTGGGTTCAGCAGGACTAGGGTTAAAAACACAGAATTTAAACTAGTGATCCAGTGACCTAATTGGCTAAGATTTTGTTAGACAAAAACCTGCCAAAATAGCATTGTTTTACAGCTTTCTGATGATAAGGTTTCATCCTTCTACTGAAAATTAGAATCTGACCTATATATGTTATAATAATTACCATATTCAACATAATTATCACAGTACCCCAATAAAAGCACAGTCAAGCAATTTCGTAGTATTGAGATTACAACCTGTGTACTTTCATCTACCGTTTCTTCTAAATAAAGAAAGCCTATGTTGTTTGTGCTCATTTGAATTGATTTGACAGTCGTGGCAATTCTAATGAGTATCCCAAATATATGCAGAATGCGTTGCTGTTTGTGCTCACTGCTCACCGGGAACATCTCTCCCAATATATAGGGTTTTACGGTAAGGCTGAACAAAAAATGTGTGTGTTTAAGGTAACCCTTCCCTACCTTATTCTCCTCATGAAACAGCAATTTTTTTCATGTTTTCTCACACACACACAAAAAAAATAATGAACATTTGGTGTTACAAAAAGGTCTAAGCAAACAATGTATACCCAGATAAAACTGTTCCTACAGGAGCAGTTTGATCAGGGTCTTGTTTGTGTTGAGGTTTTACGGCCCAGTCAACCCAATGGGGTCATGTCGAGCGCGGTCAGTTTACCCAACCACACGTTTACTGGGCAGGCTTAGTCCTCTAAGCAGTTAACCAGTATTGTGCACATTCTTTCGCCAGAAACTGACAACGGCCCTTCTTGAATCAGCGGAAGGGAGAGAATGACCGTAGAAAATATTTCATGATCAATCTCCACGAAAGAATGTTGCCAACCTCGGCGGGGGTTGAACCCGCGACCTCCTGGTCTCCAGTCAGACGGCACATCCAACTGAGCCACCGAGGCCGTCTTTCATCCTTCTACTGAAAAATTAGAATCTGACCTATAAATGTTATAATAATTACCATATTCAACATAATTATCACAGCACCCCAATAAAAGCACAGTCAAGCAATTTCATAGTATTGAGATTACAGCCTGTGTACTTTTAACTACCATTTCTTCTAAATAAAGAAAGCCTGTGTTGTTTGTTCTCATTTGAATTGACTCAACAGTCGAGGCAATTCTAATGAGTATCCCAAATATATGCAGAATGCGTTGCCGTTTGTGCTCACTGCTCACCGGGAACGTCTCTCCTAATATATAGGGTTTTACAGTAAGGCCAAACAAAAAATGTGTGTGTTTAGGGTAACCCTTCCCTACCTTATTCTCCTGGTGAAACCTAGCAATCTTTTTCATGTTTTCTCACACAGAAAAAAAAAAAACATAATGAAAATTTGGTGTTACAAAAAGGTCTAAGCAAACAGTGTATACCCAGATAAAACTGCTCCTACAGGAGCAGTTTGATCAGGGTCTACAATGTTTATCATTCTATCAGTACTTTTTAGGACACATCAAGGGCAGTTAGACAGACTTGGTAAACTGTTACCCGTATGTGAATTATGGTGTGGAGTGATGGTATCATCCAAATATACAGTCCAATTATTTTGTATTTATGGTATAATTCTATATAATGAAAGGTAAAAAAATAATAATAATCCCTATCTACCCTCCCTATTTGTTTCTAACATGTTACCCTACACACATATTTTTTTTATTTGGCCTAACCTTAGGTGTCCTTTGAGTGTGCCAACAGATGCTGGAAAATAACCAGGACTCTGTCATCTTCATCTCAAGTGTAGCAATTCAGCAGAATACATTTGGAAAGTTTTTGCATTTGGGTCAACATTTAGTACAGTAAATGTCCCAAGATTTAGTAAACAAAAGTTTCTCACAAAATGGCATATGCAAACAATGCAGACCCAGATCAGACTGCTCCTGAAGGAGCAGTCTGATCAGGGTCTACATTGTTTGTCATTCCACTAATATTTTAAGGAATAACTACCTGCATATAAAGCAAACTTAGCCAAAAAATGTATGGAACACACTGTTCACATTTTTAGGATATTTACTGTACAAAAATGTAAATCTCAAGTTGTCACAAAATAATTTCACTTGTATATATTTAATCAAATTATGCCGAATGGACTCTCCTACCTTAACTCTTTGGACAGGTCCATTTCCTTTAGTTGTTTTTATTATTACATGTTTGGTAGAGATTTCTGAACTTAAATCAAACAGTGTAGACCCTGATCGGAAGACGAGTTCTGCGGCATGTCCTTTTGCCTGTGTCCTTTTCATCAGACGCTGGGCTTAAATGGGTTAACGCTTAGAGTGCCAGAACAAACAGAGCACATCATCTGGTGATGTCCTGATTTTTTTCTGAGAAAATAAGGCTTGACATTTCATGTGAATCATCTGTGTAGTGTTGAAATAGTGTACGGTAGATCAGACACCACATAATTTGTAGCAGACAAATTTGCATAAAACCTCAAGCCATATATTCTCTGAGAACTAGAAATGTGTCTAAAGGACATGGATGCCCCTGCCTAAAAAACTTAAATGCAAATTGCTAACGCTGGATGCAGACTGAGCTGGATGAACGGATGGACAGATGGACGAATGGACAAGGGTAACACTATATGCCATTCTTTGAATGGTAGGGGCGTAAAAAAAGAAGACAGAGAGAATGAGAGTGAGTGAGAATGAGTGAGAGAGACAAAAGTCTAGACCATGATCAGACACTATTCCCCTATTCTGCAGCATTGGATCCAGTTTGCTCAAGCCAATCTGTCCCAATACTTATGGTAAATGGTATGTCCATGTATATATACATATTTTTTTTTAATTAATGTGGGCGGGCAGTTGTTTTTTTTTATTGATGTTTTTTTAAATCCTAGTATCCTGGGTAAAATTTTTAATTTTTAGCAAATGATATATTGAAATATTTTTTTCATATTTTTCCCAGAAACAGCTTTCCAACAATTCATGAAGGAGACAATTTGCATGAATTGTCGAAAAGCTGTTTCTGGGAAAGATAAGAAAAAAATATTTCAATGTTGTCTGCTGATTTAGCCCAGAGAGTGGTAATGGTTAACTCTGGTTATATCTTTTAGGTTCAGTCACATTGTGTATATTAACTGAAGTAATACTATACAAAATGAATGTAGGTGTTATAGGTGGGAAATAAAAACAAACTTGCAGCTTCAGTACATTCTCCATAGCTCCAGATAAGATTAGTATCCACATAATATTTTTCTTATTTCTGTACAAAAACATATGTTATGGGTACTCATTAGAAGCCCCTCAGGAGGGGCTTCTAATGAGTACCCATAACATATGTTTTCGTGCAGAAATAAGACAAATATCAGTACTTTTCAGCTGAATAAAGCACTTTATTGATCTTGAGCTAGGATTCTTGCCAATGTGGGTCAGGTGAGTCTCACCTTGAAGAGACCTCTAATGCGAGAAAATGTACCCTCTCAGATGGGCACGCAGAAAAGACTTAGATTAGCATGCAGATCGACATCAGAGCTTTCTTAAATATGCCCTCTTTTACAGCCTATGCTACAAGATTCTTCTGCTTAGATATGCAGGTTAATCAGATGATGATGATGAATTGTTTTAGGCATAAAAAAAAAAATGTATTTCCACTAACATGCTGAAAAAAAAATTTGGTCCGTAGGTAGGAGAATCTTTTTTAATTTTTCTATTTTTTCTCCAGAAAAGAACAGGGTCGGGCCTGTAATTTTATGAAAATACAGGTATTTTGTTGAGGGTCGGTGTTTTACTTTCTTATTTTGCATTTTTACAGACAAAAAAAATAGCAGAGTCGGCTGTTTGAAACAGGGTCGGTCTGGTAAGTGGAAACACAGCTATTTTTTTTTTTACGCCTTACATTCCTTTCAACATTATTTCAGTCATCTTGAGAGCATGGAAGAGTGATAATGAAAGGCTCTGTGCAATGATTCATCTGAATTCCTCCTCCTGCAGAATTCGAACCCGGGGGACCTTGTGATACAAAATCTGAAGTGCTAACCACTCTGCCAACCTGGGCCCAGTTGTTCAAAGCATCATTAGCTTAACGCACTTGTTAGTGGTCAAAATGTTAAGTACAATATCTAATTCACAGGTATTTTTGCTGAAAAAATGTGAGTAAGCTTTTGCAAATGCAAAAAGCTACTCACATTTTTTCAGCAAAAATATTAGTGTATATGCCATAATTAATGATCAAAGTTTTAACAATACGTTAACTAAACTAACAACATCGTTAGTTTTGAACAACTGGGCCCAGAATCTGACTTTTGCTGAGTGCCTATGTCATAAGGTACATTTTCTCATGTTACAGCCCACCTTTAACATTTAACACACTATGGGAAAATTCAGCAGACAACAATTTGAAACTGATGATATTTTCTTATGTTTTTCTCCAGAAAATAGGATCTGACATTTCATGATACATGTAGCTGTCTCCTAAAGAGACAGTTTGCACCTAAAGAGACAGTTTGCATGAAATGTCAAATCCTATTTTCTCAGGGGAAAATAAAAATATTTCAAGATTTCATCTGCTGAAATATATACTGAGCATGCTAAGAGTTATGGTGATAATCACCTGATCTCCAAGGGCACCCACATAAGAGAGAATGTGCTGACCCTGCAACTTTTTTTTTTTTTTTAATTTCCCACCTGTATTTTGAATCCATCTCATATTCGCTCAGGCATACATAATGGAAAGTTTTAAACATCCATATTTAACCGAATTTTCTCTAAATAACTCTAGACAAGTAATATGCAGTTAAATAGTTTTCTTACTGACACCACATTAACATATTTAGTATTGATTAATACTCAATACTCAGTTACTCATTAGTGACACTTTGATGAGGTAAAATTTGAAGAAGCCCATTTTGACAACCTTCTGATGTCTTGAAATTAAGATAGCTGACTGGCAAACATTGCAGAAACTGCTTCTCTTGTTTGCTCAATTTTTTATAAGTACACTAACCATTAGCACAATCTGGTCTAATTCAGCAGGCAACAAACCAGTGATATTTTTCTTATTTTTCCTAGAAATTGGGCTCTGACATTTCATCAAACTGTCTCCTAAGCAGACCATCTGCATGAAATGTCAAACTCAATTTTCTTGGGGAAAAAAAAAATATTTCAAAATGTCTCTGAAATTTTACCCAGCATGCTAAGATTAAATATTCTATGCAAACAACTAAGACTCAGACGTGACCACAAATCAAGCCTCCTCGTGACACATTACTTTATGGAAAAAAAAAAGGTAAAAAAAAAAAAGGCTGTGTAAAATGAAAAGAGACCTAGGGACCTTCGTCTGACAGAAATTACTCTAAATTTTTGGACTCCTTGCCATACTTATTCTATGATTTGTTAAAAAGCCTGTTCCACTACCCGTTGATGTGTTTAACCCATTGTAGTCGGGAGACCCAAAAGTACCGGTAACTGGCAAAAAGTGCAGACCCAGATCAGACACCACAGAACGTGGCATCTGATCAGGGTCTTCACTGTTTGCAAACACTTCAGCCATTTTTCTCCAGCAATATCTAAATAACATAGCCTCATCTACCTAAAATTGAAATTGGACTCTTCCAATATTCAGTGTGGGGGAGTTCATTCTGTCTACAATGGGTTAAAATATCCTGGACGCATTGCAAACACTGTAGACCCTGATCAGATGCCACATTTTGCAGCATCTGATCAGGGTCCACATTGTTTGCTGCCATGCAGGCCTGTCTGTCCCAATACGTATGATTATTACGGTATATACAGTGTAGCGTATGTACACTGAAGACCTGGATCCCCTACCCAATTAAACAGACTCTAGAAATCTACTACTGAAAAATGAAGTTCAGCCTGGATCGGTCTTAGGAATGGCAGGCTCCTCATGAACTTTTCTATTTGCGCATTTCTTTAACCCTTGCCATGCTGAATAAATTAAGATGCCACGCCCACTTCTAATTTTCAGCCAATCAGACAACTTGATCTGGGTTTTTGATATAAATTCACATATTATTATTAAATGACAAATAGTGCAGATCCAGATCAGTTAGCCAACTCATCTGGATCTACACTGTTTGCTATGACAGGGCATATCCTGTTCAGCAAGAGAAGGGTTAAGTTCTTTTTGTGTGTGTGTGACAGGGCTAAATCTGTACAAATTAAGCAAACAAGGCAGGCCTGTAAAATCAAGTACTCTGGACTTCAGTTTATTATACATGTTAGGATCATTTTTTGTTTTCTTCATAAATAGTCAGTACATCTGTGCAGTTCGCTCAGGGCCTATAAACTAAGGCACTAATGACAGACTGTGCAGCAGATAAGCTGGATGATCTTAATCTTTGCATTTCACTCAGATATCTTTTTCTCTGGTTGTGACCCATGTTAGTACAGGACGACAGAAAAAAAAGAAAATTCTGTAGCTTTTAAACATAAATTAGAGAATGACATTTTTGGATCAATTGTTTAAAATTGACCCAAAAGTATACATACACCAAAATTTCCTTAACCTTTGTCCTGCTGAATAAATTAAGATGCCACGCCTACTTCTAATTTTCAGCCAATCAGATTACTTGATCCAGATTGTTGATATAAATTCACATACTTAATGGCAAACAGTGCAGATCCAGATCAGTTGGCTTCTTCAGAAGCCAACTGATCTGGATCTACACTGTTTGCAAAGTCAGGGTTTATCCGATTTCAGCAGGACCAGGGTTAACCCTTGTTGTCCACTTGATTATAATTGACCAATGTCAAACCCCGTATTACATGGACCAACCAAATGTTAACAATATGAAACCCTGTTGTCTCCTAACTGAACTCACTCTACACCCGAAACTCTGACAGTTTCCATGTCAAAGTCATACCCTACTCTGTGCAAAGCTAGATACAGGGTTGATATCTAATTTCACCACCGTACAAACCTTTCTTTGCATGATAGCTTCTTTTAGTCATCTAGACCTAGCACAATATAAATCTATGGAATGAGTGTCAGTGGCAATCCTTAAAATTCCTAGGACACCTGATTGGGGGTCCATGTCTGTTCAGCTGAACATTCTGATTCAATGCCAGTGGTTCGACGTTTTATAATTGCTCTATGGCGTGGATATATTGACCACATACTTCTCAGCTGGTGTTAAAAAAAGGCCTTGTCACTTTGCACATTTGTTGCAAGTTTCAAAAAGTTTCCTTTTGTCTGAATTAGTGTCCTTAACATGCTAAAAACAAAGCAAACAAAATTTCATTTTATCTTCTGACGTTCAGAACTTTTACTAAAAGTCCGTCATAATTTTGCCCCATTTGATTTTTCTCTCGGTCCCAGCAATTAGGCATAAGGTTTAGCCTTTCTTATGAAAGCTTCTTCCAGCATTTTACACAATTAATTCTATCAAATTGTTATTCTAAACAAAGGTTTACTTTGATTTTCAAAATTTGATTTTGGCGTTAACTTGAGGATCATTTAAGATGTTTTAAAATGAACACAATGAAAATGGAATCAAAGGAACTGACAAAAAAATAACCGTTTCATGGGATTTATCATCCCTTCAAGCCACGTACACGTACATTCTTCCGTACAGAGGTTGACTTATGTCAACCTCTGTACGGAAGAATGTACGTGGCTTGAAGGGATAATAAATCCCATGTCACAAATGACTATATAAGACTTTTTCTAAAAATATTACAAAATGTTGCATGCCGAAAATTTAACACAGCATGCTAAGCATTTAGTCATTTATGCCCTATGTCTCAGAATGTGGTTTCTGATCAGTGTCTGCTGGGCTCAACAGTTCAGTCTGGCATTTGACTGCAGAGTGATGGTGGGAGAGGATGGGGATCGCAAGTTCAAATCCCAGCTCGGTCAAATATCTTTCATGGAGATTGATCGTTAAGTCACTTCTATTGTCATTCTCTCCCTTCCACTGATTTGAGAAGGGCAGCTGTCAGTTACTGGTGAAAGTATGCACACAAGTACTGGTTAACTTTTTTGAGGATTACATCTGCCCAGGAAAAAGTGTGAGTAGATTAAATGACTGGCTCAAGATGACCTAACAGTGTTTACTGGGTCATAAAACTCCAACTCAAACCTTGAACTGATCAGAGTCTACACAACTGGCAGTGTAGGGAGCAGTCAAGCGATTATTATGCTTCTATTAAACTGTATTTATGTGGGGGTATGGGGAGTGGTATACCGTTTTCACACTGTCTGTCCATTTGCCAATCCATCTGTTAAGTGTTGGCCCGTGCGAGGGATATCTAATAAGCACTGCTTATTGACTTTTCTTGTTTTTTTTTTCTTTTTATCTTTTTTTCACCAATTTGCTTCACTAAGGCTCTTCTAGAACTTCCTTCAGGGTGGGTTTTGGTGTAGAAAAATACTATTCTGAATTATCACCAAAATTGGGGTAATACATTTGCATGTATGAACTGACTTTCATCTGATATGTTATATACATGTAGCAAACCACTTTCATGATAGGTGTAAACAAGCCAAGGTCTTAATTCTACAGCATTCACAACAACATAAATCAAAATAAACAACAAACAAAAGCCTGAAACTGTAGCTCAAGTACATTGAAATACCAAACCACTTCCACCAATCAAAGCACTGACAGCACTAAGACTGGCACAATTATTTGGATAATCGATTAATTGATTGATAAATTCCACAAAAATGATTATCATTATTGATTTGTTAATAATCGATCATTTGATTTCTGTGTTTGTTACTTTACCATATTTACCCTTAGTATTCAGACACCTCAACTCCTTACCATACTTTATCTAAAATTTGTACAAGTACAGTTTACTACCCACTGTTGTGTCTAAAAATAGCTGGATGAGTGGCAAACAGTGTAGACCTGATGAGACCCCGAATTTGCGGCATCTCGTCAGGGTTTACACTGTTTGCTGAGACCTCTCTGACCAAATACATACAATAAAGTATAACAAATGGTAAGAGTCATGCTCAGACATAAAATTACGACCAAATTTTCTGTGATTACTAATCGATTATCGATTACAATGGCAGGACTGATAATCATTATCTTTTCAGCTCGGATTAGCCAGCCTTAGACAGCACTGATGGGTTGATTGTCTCTAAAATGGTCCTGAATGGAGACTTAAGACTAACAGGACAGACCCTGATTTTGCAGCATCTGATCTGGGTCTGCATGGTTTGACAGTGTCCCAGCACAAAGCCCAGTCCTGGTTTTACAGATATACCTCTTTAAACAGCATGAGATTTAACATCACAGTGACAAGAGGGAGTGGTTGGGTGAAGCAAATGTGTCGTGTATCTTTGGTCACAGGGGCATCCAACTGAGATTGGCTTACAGTTGGGTTGGGCAAGGCCTGCTATCTTTGCAGCACGTTAGGGTAGAGGGTAAATGTTTTTATTTCTTCTTTTCTTCACTTTTATTCATTTTCTCTTTCTCTCCTGTCCCTCTCTTTCATCTCCTCTACTATCTCTTCTATCTCTCTTCTCCCTTTCACTGGCAGACGACACAAAATGACCCACAAGGGTTGACATGTCGTTAAACCCCAACACAATCAATCACAGCAACAAGAAATTAGGGCAACTGTAAATAACTGTTACCCGGATTTTGTACAAATGCTCCTTCATTAATTTTATTGGTCAGGGATAGTCACCTGGACAACAGCAATATAACTCAGATTCTTTAGTATCATAACTTTGGGTTGATTGATAAACAATCAACCCAAAAACATTTGGTTTGGGAATAGGACTTAGATTAAACAATATCTATATATATCTTAATATTGGGAAAATTGTCAAAAATTATCTACTATTCTTCATCGATTGTCTCCTTTTTTGAAGATGCTTCTTGTTCTTAATTTGCCAACAGAAAAATTTGTCAAACTGTCACCTTCTACTAGATTATCTACATGAAATGTGAAACCCTATTTTCTGTAAAAAAAAAAAAAATAGAGAGAAGAAAAGATGATATTTTATCCCAAGAGTGCTTAAAGATTAAAATCCCCTTTTATGTGATATCATTCAGTTTTTAGAACAGTTTTCTGCTCAGCTGAGCCTGCATATAGATTTTATCACTGGTAACAGCTTACCATAATTAAACATGCTGGGTAAAAATTCCATCAGGCATTATTTTGAAAAAACAAAAATCTCACTTATCCAGAATATATGATTTGACATTTCATGCAAATTGTCTCCTAGTGAGACAATTTGCATCAAATATCAAATAATATTTTCAGAATAAAAGGAGAAAAATATCAGCAATTTGTTATCTGCTAAATTTGTCCAGAGAGCTAAAGGTTCACCAATACAGTCAATGAATGAAATGTAAATCCAGTATTTCAAAAAAAAATTCCTTTATGTCATTCAAAACGCTTGACATTTAAGATGAAAGAAAGAAATTCAAATTACATTTTTAAAAGTTCAGTAATTCAGCATAACAGCCAGCTTAACTGTGTACAAGTTGACTGGGAAGTTAGCACAAAACTAGTGATTTTTTCATATATATTTTTCCTTGAAAACATGTTCAAAAAATCAATGTGGATGTCATTAAAAGTAAAAAAAAAAACAAAAAACATAACAATGAACAGCAAACCATCTAGATCCTGGTGAAACGGTTCATGACCATGCTTATCTTACAAGTAAATGAAGCTGAAAAAATAAACATTTTCTCTATGTATGTTCAAAATCCTTTAAGTATGAAAGTGTCAGCTACGATAATTTACTGTAATAACCCTAAGTACTGAAACAGACAGGCCTGAACAAACAGTGAAGACCCAGATCGGATAAAAAAAAAGAATGCAACATCTGATCAGAGTGTACACTGTTGTAACCTATCAAGCTGTTTATAGACACAGCAAAAGGTTTTAGGACAAATATAGTAAAAGAGTAAACAGGTCTTGCTAGGAGGAGTATTCATTGATAAATCTGGGATACCCGGTAATTTTTTCTTATTTCTCCATTAAAATATGTGTTGTGGGTACTCATTAGAAGCACCTAGCCAAGGCACTTCTGATGAGTACCCACTATGTACGTTTTTACTGAGAACTGGAGAAAATTATCCCAGAATTATCACCTAACCCTTAAACTGCCAATCACAACAATTGTCGTCTGCTTTGTCATCTGCTTGTGATTTTAGAAGTCATTTTTGCAAACAGTGTGGACCCAGATCAGACTGCTCCTCTAAGAGCAGTCTGATCAGGGTCCACACTGTTTACCTGTATGCAAAAATAGGTTTGAAATGTTCGCATGAATATTCAGCAGACGACATAAACAGACGTGATTTTCAGATGCAGGTTTTCTTGGCATTTTAAAGGCTACTACACATTAACAAGTCATCTGGGTAAAGGCGTCCCAATATTGAATGCTTAGCATGCTGGGTAAAAAATTTTAGCAGACACATATTGAAATAGTTCTATTTTTTCTAGAAAATGGGATCAGACATTTCATGCAAATTGTCTCTTAATTTTACACATTTTCCCAGAAAAATAGGATTTATCATTTCATGCAAAATGTCTACTTGCATGAAATGTCAAATCCTATGAAAGTAAGAAAACTACAATCAGTTTGTCACCTGCTGAATTAACCTGGAGTGGTAATGGTTTAACCCTTCTCTTGCTGAACACGACATGCCCTGTCTTAGCAAACAGTGTAGAACCAGATAAGTTGGCTTCTCAAGAAGCCAACTGATCTGGATCTGCACTGTTTGTCATTGAATATGTGAATTTCTAACAAAAACCCGGATCAAGTAATCTGATTGGCTGGAAATTAGAAGTAGGTGTGGCATCTTAATTTATTCAGCATGACAAGGGTTAAATTTTAGGACAATTATGGTAAGGAGTGAAGGTATCTCAATATCTAGTGTGAAAAGGATAATACCTAATGACTTTGACAAATCAGGTTAACAACAGTCAAGTTCCCACAAGGTGACATCAATCATTAACGCTTTGCATGCTGGGTAAAACATTCAGCAGACAACATTTCAAAATATTTTTCCAAGATAATAGGATTTGACATTTCATGCAATGTCTCCTTAGTTGAAGCCTATTTCCTGGGAAAAATATTGTAAGAAAACTATCATCAGTTTGTCATCTGCAGACATCAGCAGGCAACATTCAAAGTATTTTTTTTTCTTATTTTTCCCAGAAAATAGGTTTTGACATTTTATGCAAACTTGCATGAAATGTCAAAGACTATTTCTTGGAGAAAGTGCAGTAAGAAAATCATCATCAGCTTGTCATCAGCTAAATTAACCCAGGAAATGGTAATGGTTTAAGATAGCTTGATTGACAGATATGCAATGCAGGAAGTAGTTTAATAAATTCATTCCTTCACAGTCAAGTATGCCTCAGGATAAATTAGCGAAGATTCTTATATTAAAGTTTTAACTTTTAACACAATTTAACCTTTATCACTCTTGTGGCATATTCAGCAGATAATCAGTCATGAGCATAACCTCTACATTGATTTTTTTAACTTAACCCTTGTCATGCTGAATAAATTAAGATGCCACGCCCACTTCTAATTTTCAGCCAATCAGATTACTTAATCCAGGTTCTTGATACATATTTACATGCTTAATGGCAAACAGTGCAGATCCAGATCAGTTGGCTTCTTCAGAAGCCAACTGATCTGGTTCTACACTGTTTGTAAAGGCAGGGTATATCCAGGTTCAGCAGGACTAGGGTTAATACAGTTATCTGGTAATAAAGTTACCTTAGAATCTGCTAGTAATTTCAAAGTGAAGCTGTAGAAAATAACTTGTTTAGGTTATGTATCAAGATATTTATGCCAAGGTAAAATTGGTAAACTCAAAAATAACTGTAATAAGTTGTATGTTTTTCCTTATCTTCAAGAGCCTTGAGTATGAATTTCTAGATGATACAATGCATAGAGAGTTTCATTGTTTAATCATTAAGTTATGTAAGAGATGTACCACCAAAATTACCTACCTGTCCATAAAAATTACAATAACACCAGAACATGAAGGTGCAAAATGACCATATAACTTAAAAACATTATACATGCTAAAGTGGCAAAATAATTTAACTGTATTAAGTCAAAGAAAAAAATTAAACTAATAGAGGTAATGCCCTGACTGATGTCAAATTGATGATTTTTTTCTGACTTTTCCCAGAAAACAGGAAGGGAACATTTCATGCAAATTGTCTACATTGTTACTGTTTTTTGTTTTCAAAAACACAAAGCTTGCTATTCCATGTGAACTGTCTGCTAGGTAGATGATTCAGATGAAACGTCACCTACAACAATTATGAGTTAATCCCTGAGTAGGCAAGATGTTCATGTTTTCCATTGTTTATTTGATCTTTTTTTTCAGTCTTTACAAGTATAATGGTAAAATGTTCAAGAAAAGGCAAATGACAGCATTTAATTCAGTGGAAAAATTGTTTTATATTACTGTATTTACCCTTCAGCAGTTTAATAACACCTTAACTCCTTACCATATTAACCCTTGTCCTGCTGAGCTCAGATATACCCTGCCTTTGCAAACAGTGTAGATCCAGATCAGCTGGCTCTTAGATCCAGATCAGTTGGCTTTTATTCTGGATCTGCACTGTTAGTCATTCAGTATGTGAATTTATATCAACAATCTGGATCAAGGAATCTGACTGGCTGAAAATTGGAAGTGGGCTACACATCTTATTGTTTGTGTTGAGGTTTTACGGCCGAGTCAACCCAATGGGGTCATGTTGAGCGTCGTCAGTTTACCTAACCACACGTGTACTGGGCAGGCTTAGTCCTCTAAGCGGTTAGCCAGTATTGTGCACATTCGCCAGAAACTGACAACTGCCATTCTTGAATCAGCGGAAGGGAGAGAATGACCATAGAAAATATTTCATGATTAATCTCCACTGAAGAATGTTACCGACCTCAGCGGGGAATTGAACCCACGACCTCCTGGTCTCGCGAGGCCTCTTAATTTACTCAGCATGACAAGGGTTAACACTGTCCTAAAATTCATACCAGTCCATTTAACTACCTGTTGTTGTGTCTAAAAGTCTACTAAATGAGTGGCAAACAGTGTAGGCCCTGATCAAATACCACATTCTGTGGCATCTGATCTAGGTCTACACTGTTTGCTCATGCCTGATTGTCCGAATAGTCTAGGTCAGTACAGTAAATTTTTTTTTGTGTGTGTTGAACTTGAGCTCACATCTGCTGATATGGTTTAGAGTCAATAACCAGGAGATCACTGATGCCAAACAACCGTTATCTGTTTATTATGTGTCTAAAACAGTACTGGATGAGTGGCAAACAGTGTAGACCCTGATCAGATGCCGCATTCTGCGGTGTCTGATCAGGGGTCTACACTGTTTGCTCAGGTCCGTCTGTCCCAATATTTAGGGATACTATGGTACCATCAGTACTTGAACAGAGAAGACTAAGCAAATGAAGAGAGAATACTGATCAAACAGTGTAAACCCAGGTAAGATGCCACAGAATGTTTGCCACTCATCCAGCATTATTTCAGACACATGCTGACAAGTAGTAACATGAACTGTGTCCAAATTTTAAAATGAACATGGTAAGGTGTGCAGGTGTCCAAAGATTTAGGTTACTGTAATAACCCTAAATATAGGGACAGCCAGGCCTGCACAAACAGTGTAGACCCAGATATGAGGCTGCAGAATGCAGTATCTAATCAGGGTCTACACTGTTTGCCACTCATTCAGCATTATTTTAACACAAGCTGACAGGTAGTAAGATGGACAGAGTTCAAATTTTAGAACAAACATGGTAAGGAGTTCAGATGTCCAGACATTTAGTGTTAACCCTTGCCATGCTGAATAATTAAGATGCCACACCCACTTATAATGTTCTGCCAATCAGATTACTTAGTCCAGGTTGTTGATAAAATTTCACATACTTCTTCAGAAGCCAACTGAACTGGATCTACACTGTTTGCAAAGGCAGGGTATATCCGGGTTCAGCAGTACTAGGGTTAATAAACTTGTAAGAAAAATAACTTCTTACATGCTGAATCTGTGCCAAGTGCTAATTTGACTGTGTTGGGGTTTAACGACACATCAACCCTTGAGGGTCATTTTGTGTCATGTCCCAGAGAAAGGGAGAAAAAAGATAGGAGAGATAGTTGATTGCTAAAGGTTATGTTATAGCAAAAGCACTGTGGAGATAAATTTAGAGAACACTAAAAGTGAAATCCCTTATTACAGAAGAGGGACATTTGATTCAAATTAATATGCTTATTCCTTTCATGGTCAAAGTTCAGTGACCATTAAATCATAATTTAAATGTACTGGTAGACTGATTTTTAGGGCCCCATCAAATCAATAACACTTCAGTTATATCCGAGCCATGATGAGTATAAAAGGACAGGCAGAATGGAAAACAGTGTACACCCTGATCAAACTACTGTAACTGTTTCGGCAAAGCTCGAGAAAAAGAAAATATGAAGAAAATTATTTTTCTTATTTCTTTATGAAAACATATGTTGTGGGTACTCATTAGAAGTGCCTCAAAGCACTTCTAATGTGTACCCACTACATGAAGTTTTATGGACAAACGACATTACGAAAACACGCCTATATTCAAATATGTAGAAAATTTCACCTCCAAAAACTGAAAAATTTCAGTTAAAAACTCTGATATTTTTCATATTTCTGCTCAAAACATAGATTGTAGGTACTCATTAGAACTGCATTGGTGAGGTGGTTCTAATGAGTACCCATAATCTAATTTTTCAAGCAAAAATAAGAAAAATAATGTATACCCCTGTAAACCCCAGTTTTACTATAAAAAAGTGGGGTTTAAGGGAGTCAAAATTATATAGGCATGTTTTCATAATGAAAAAAATATACATGCCTTTGGGTTGGAAAACTATCCTATCCAGTGCTACAATGGGGAAATAGGGTCTATATATGAGCCAAGCCAAGTGAAAAGGTATCTCCCTGCATATGCAGACAATGCAGGTCAGATCAGCCTGCACTTCCCCACAGGCTCATTGGAAGCACCTCAACAATATATGTTTTTGTGGAGATATAAGAAAAATATTTACACAAAACTCCTTTCATTTGAAATTATGTTACCCTGTTAATTTAACGACAAGTCAAGACTTTATAAATTTCACTGACCTTAAGCACATCTGTAGGGTTTGCAATTGCGCTTGACACAATTCCTGCAACCACTCCACAGAAAACATTGATGGGCAAGCTTTCGTCTGAAATATTAAGAAACACCATGTTCACCCTAAATATACACCTGGCCCCGAGGTTATAAAACGTTTTTCATGCTCAATTCAGCCGAGCATGAAATTTGTCCTGCTAATAAATATCAAACTGCTAACAACTGCTAATTCTTTCTTGCGAAACATTGCTGAGTATGAAAATTTGTCTGCTAATAAATATGAAAATGCCAACTATTGTTGGCATTTTCATATTTATTAGCAGACAAATTTTCATCTCAGCTGAGTTCAGCATGAAAAAAGTTTTATAACCTTGGGGCCTGGAAAAAATGTAGCACACCCACAAAATTTTACCGCAATTTTGAAAGCCATCTCTCGCTTTGAAATAGCTCAAAATTGAGATATAAAGTACAAATACATGTACCTTTTACTATACCAGTATATATCTGGCAAAATAAAAACAAGAGGACTAAGATGGCCCTGTATCACTCACCTGATTAACAGACAAGTTTCAAGTCAATTGGCCTTTTGCTTCAAGAGAAGAAGTTCAATATAGATTTTCAAGATGACAGCCATGGGGGCCACCTTGGATTTCCAATCGGAACTTTTTTGATCTGACGAGCCATATTAGAACTTAACTGAGATATCATCAAGTCAAACATTCTAGCAAAGTTCCATGAAGATTGAAGAAAAACTGTGGCCTCGAATGGGTGAACAAGGTTTTAAAGAAATTTGACTTAGAAACCTAGCTTTTGACCCAACATTACCCATATTCAAACTGGACCATGACATCACCAAGAGAAACATTCTGGTAGAAATTTTAACGATGACTGATTAGGCTGCACGAACGCTCATGCCGATTTGTCTATGTGCACATGTCAGAAGGTACGTTTTCTCATAGTGCAAACCATATGCCTAGCAAAGTACATAGCAACAGATAAGGTGCTTTTTTTCATCCGAAAAATGCCGATATCTTTCTTATTTCTCAATGAAAACATATGTTGTGGGTACTCATCAGAAGTGCCTCATTGAGGCACTTCTAATGAGTACCCACAACATATGTTTTCATCAAGAAATAAGAAAACTATTATGCGGATACCCCCTCTTATCTGTAGCTATGAAAGTAGTGTTGGGAATCAGCCAAAATTTCATAATCGATCATCGGTTTTATAAAACCAATCGATCATCGGTTAATAATCGCCTTGTAGAAAATATATTCACTCTTAATTTAGCCCTCTTCCAGGTACTTATTCATTGCTCCTGATCAATAAAAGGGGTATTCAGATAATATTTTTTCTTATTTCTCCATGAAAACATACATTATGGGCTCTTATTAGAAGCGCATCCATGTGGCACTTCTAATGAGTACCCACGGCATATGTTTTCGTGGAGAAATGACAAATATCAGTACTTTTGGGTTGACTTATATGAGGCTATTTTATCAATTTCCCAAACAGATCTTTGAATTTTATTTCTTTATAACTTGCCTACAAAAATAAAACGTGATAAAAACATGTTTCTAAAAAAAAAAAAAATTCTGATTAGCAGATTACTCCACTATAAAAAAAACTTTCCGATCATCAGTCACAAGAGGCAAAAGTGACTGATGATCGACTATAATCGATTATCAGTGGCAACACTATAGCAAAGGCTGGTGCCATTCGAGTTAAAACAAACAAAATATTTAGACGTAAACGTCTAAGTACCGGCGCAAATTTTGTTCATGTTTTACATAGAGATATGGGACAAGGGTACCTCGTAGAGTTTAATAAATTTTCAATGTAACAGGTAAAAGAGAACAACAATGTGATTCTTTAATGTTTGCTTTTATTAAGCTTTATGAAATTTCTTGATTGAATCAAAATAAAATAGACATTAATTTGCTTCTAACACAATTTGTTTTAAGATTTTCTATTTTTGCCGGGATCGTCATAAACCAACGTCCAGGAAAATATAAAACGTCCTTAGTGAGCAAATCAAATAGTCTACCATGTGTAAAAATCCAAAGCTATATTAAGAGACCAGTGTGATTCGCACGCCAGTCAATAACTACAATGTACAAAACGTGTATAGTTAACAAAAATCTTTTACCTACCTCTTTCATTCTGAACAAAAAATCTTTTCATAAAATGGTAGACTCCAATTTTTATAGTCCCATATGTGGCCTGTCGTAATACTGCTGGGGCTATTCTGAAAACAGATAATACATCACAACCTCTTTATAATACTGTTGCTAGGATCCAATTAAAAAAACGTGTCATCTAAACAACTGTGTTGTATCCAAACAAAACTGTATGGATTATATAGAAAAATGACAATTTATGGTCATTTTTCTATATAATCTATACATTTATGTTTACATTATTAAAACAATGTATAGATAATATAGAAAAATGACCATTAATGATCATTTTTCTATACTGAGCATAAATGGTCGTGTTTCTATATAATCTATGCATTTTTGTTTGGATACAACATTTTTGGGGTGCACTACAAAAATGTATAGATTATATAGAAAAAAATGACCATTTATAATTATTTTACTATATATTCTACACATTATTTGTTTACATTTAGAATACAATGTAAAGATGACATATAAACTTTGAATTTTTGTTTGAATACAACACTTTTCATGGTGCCCCTTTAAATTGTTATATCCAAAATCGTATTGTAATGTACATGTACCCTCTTATTAACCCTTGTCCTGCTGAACCCGGATATACCCAGCATTTGCAAACAGTGCAGATCCAGATCAGTTGGCTTCTTCAGAAGCCAACTGATCTGGATCTGCACTGATTGCCCTTAAGTATGCGGAATCATATCAACAATCTGGATTAAGTCATCTGATTGGCTAAAAATTAGAAGTGGGTGTGTCTTAATTTATTCAGCAGGACAAGGGTTAAAAGGTTCAGTGTAACATGCCAGACTTATAAGACAATTCACACAAAAAGTAAGATCTTTTGTTTAAGAAAAAACAAGTATAAAGAAATATTTCAAAATATTTTCACTTATCATGCAAAGCATCATAATATTATAGAATTGGAAGATAAACATCACAAAAACATGCCTTCATAATGTTGACCCCCTTAAATCCCACTTTTATATAGTAAAACTGGGGTTTACAGGGCTATATATTATTTTTCTTATTTCTGCTCAAAAAATATTTTTGTGGGTACTCGTTAGAACTGCCTTGCCGAGGCGGTTCTAATGAGTACCCACAATCTATGTTTTGAGCAGGCATATAAAATATATCAGAACTTTTTATCTGAAAATTTTCCTTTTTTTGGTTGTAAAATTTTCCATATATTTGAATAGGCGCGTTTTCGTAATGAAGATAAGAGGAGTATCCAATAATTATTTATCTTACTTTATGAAAACATAACTTATGCAAGTACCAGCAACATACATGTACCTTATGTAAGGCTATTTTTTTTTTCATTTTATTGCAAGCAGTGAAATCCATGTATATCCAACATGAATAAAAATGATACTTTCACAAAAGAAAGAATATGATATTTTCACAAGTGAAAAATAACAAGTTGATGTTATTTTCACTACTTGTTTTGGATTACTTCGGATGTCTTCATTGTTTCCCTAACAGATACCTATCCCACTTTTGTTTTTTTAACTCTTCTAACGTCTCTGTTTCTGAGCAAAACTATCAAGTGTTGGTAAGCATTTTTAAAGTTAGAATGTAAGGAACATTTTGGCAGTAAGATTATATTAATTGGCCGATTTTTTCATTTGTTTTTGTCTCTCCAGTGCTTCACGTTAGGCACTGAACATCGACGCCATGATGTTCATGTTTTGTTTGGTGACATTAGTTATGACATCAGAAGTGCCCATTGGTGTGTAAACAATAAAACAATGAAAATTTACTCTTTTTCAGTGAATACAACAAAAATTTTCATGTCTTGTAATGACTTGTTGAGCGCAAGACGGTAGTAACTCAAACATATTTTTGAAATCCTTGTGTAGGGGCAACTTTGACCCCTTTGTAAACAATGCAAATTTAGGTGCCATTGCTCATACGAGCAATGGCACCTAAATTTCCATTGTTTAGTATGAGCAATGGCACCTAAATTTGCATTGTTTACAGAAAGAAATGTAATCTTCATAACGCCTTCATGGTGAGGAGATTATATATTGGGAAAAACAACCATCTGACGCTACAGTCTTGCGATCAACCCTCGATTTGCTCTCATGGAAATATTGATGCTTCCAATGAGTACCACAACATACGTTCTTTTTTTTTTTGTGTGTAGAAAGAGACAAGATATATCTATATAGATACCCCTCTTATCTAGAGCTCAGGGCCCAGGTGTTCAAAGCATAGTTAACTTAATAAGCTTGGTAGTGGTCAAAATGATAACTGTTCTAGTAAGTACAATACCAAATTCACAGGTATTTTTGCTGAAAACATGTAAGTAGCTTTTGAAAATGCAAAAACTGCTCACATTTTTCAGCAAAACTATTAGCATATATGTCGTATTTAATGATCAAAATTTTTTAACGATACATTAACTAACATCGTTAGTTTTGAACAACTGGACCCAGATTAATATCAATGATTTTTGGTTGAAAAAAAACAACAAAAAAACTTAACTTTAATCATAGACTGGTCTACTCTACATCCGATTTTGAATCAGCATAAAAATGTATTATGATTCATACTCTACAAAACTCCTGGGCCCAGTTGTTCAAAGCGTCGTTAGCTTAATGAACTTGTTAAGGGTCATTTCGTTAACTGTTTTAGCGGATTCAATATACAATATTCTGATATTTTTTCAGCAAAACATTTCAGCATATTTGCGGATCACACGATGTAAATTTTAACGAATTGTTAACTAACGACGTCGTTAGCTTTGAACAACTGGGCCCTGACTTTTGGAATACTTGTCTTTCTCTCTGATTTGACCGCTCACTTGTGAGTTTCTGACCGGTAATGGAGAAGTAATGTGTGGAAAAATAGCCAAGGAGTAGTTTACATTAGTAAGATTCAGAAAACTAAAACTCATGGCATGGGGCCAGGCTACTTTTACCACTCTCTGAGCAAATTCAGCAGATGACAAATTCATGATATTTTTCTAATTTTTCCCAGAAAACAGGATTTGACATTTCAAGCAAATTGTCTCCCTAGGAGACAATTTGCATGAAATGTCAAAGCCTGTTTTCTGGAAAAAAAGAAAGGAAAAAATATTTCTATATGTCATCTGCTGAAAATTTTACACAGAGTGCTAAGCGTGAAACAGGACTCGACTTACCCTGAGTAAAGAGCTAGTGCACCTTCTTCTCGAAATATTCGAAAGAGAGCATGAAACATGCCCCGGTACTTCAGCTGTGTAAGACGGGCATCAATCACCTGGCCCTGGATCTGAAGACGAGTTTTAGTTGTGTCGATTGGAAAAGTACCTGGAAAATATACAGCATAACTGAAACCAAGTTACTTCAAATTAATTTTTTCCAGCAGAGTTCTACACAAGGCACTTTTTCTAGCCAAAAAGTACGGATCTTTTTGTTATTTTTCCTTGAAAATCAATGTTGTTTGTTCTCATTAGAAGCATCTTACCAAGCAGTGCCTAATGAAAGCCCACAACATACATGTAAGTATGATGGAGAAATAAGAAAAAAAAAATAAAATGGATCCATAGCAACAGATAAGGCGCTTTTTTCATCAGAAAAAATGCTGATATCTTTATTTCTCCATGAAAACATATGTTGTGGGTACTCATTGGAAGCACCTCAGTGAGGTGCTTCCAATGAGTACCCACAACATATGTTTTAGGTACTCACCATAAATGTCTCCGTGAGACTCCTCAATGAGTTTCCACAACATGTTTTTTGGAGAACTAAGACAAATATTGATCACCTTACATGGAGCTTATATGAATATGGAAAACATGCTGCGGGTACTCATTAGTAGTGCCTCACCAAGTGCTTCTACTGTTCTAATGTGTATCCGTGGTAGGGCTGGCTAATCAGAGCTGAAAAGATAATCGATTATCAGTCCTGCCATTGTGATAGATAATCGATTAGTAATCACTGAAAATTTGATCATAATTTTACCTGTCTGTCTGAGCCCGATTCTTACCATGTTATACTTTTCTGTACCTATTTGGGCAGACAGGCCTGAGCAAAAAGTGTAGACCCAGATGAGACGCCGCAAAATGCAACGTCTCATCAGGGACTATATTGTTTGCCACGCATTCAGTTATTTTTAGACACAACATCGGGTAGTAAATTGTACTTGTTTAAATTTTAGATAAAGTATGGTAAGGAGTAGAGGTGCCTGAATACTATGGGTAAATACGGTAAAGTAACAGTTACAGAAATCAAATGATCCATTATTAGCAAATCTGTAACGATAATCATTTTTGTGGAATTTATCCATCAATTACAGTGTAATTGATTATCTGATTAATTGTGCCAGCCTTAATTCATGGGCCCACAATGAAAAATTTCAAGGAGAAATATGAAAAAATATTTATACTCTTATCATCTAGAGATCTACAAGAAATGTACTGGAAACATTTCTTATAAATCTGGGCCCAGTTGTTCAAAACTAAGAATGTCCTTCGTTAACATATCGTTAAAACTTTGATCATTAAATATCGGCATACACATGTATGCTAATATTTTTGCTGAAAAAATGTGAGTAGCTTTCACATTTTTTTTTTCAGAAAAAATAACTGTGAATTAGATACTGTACTGACTAGAACAGTTAATATTTTGACCACTAACGACTCAGTAACGAGCTCATTAAGCTAACAATGCTTTGAACAAATGGGCCCTGGAATTACCGTAAAAATTCTAATTAACGCCCTGGGCGTTTATTAGAATCATGGCCAGTCTGAGAGAAGGGGATGGGCGCTTATTGGAGGTTGCAGTTTCATGGGAATAGCAAGAGACCATATTTTCTCGGAAGTGCACCGCCATCTTCTCAACGAGGACAAGTATTACGACCTCCGTGTCTCAAGTTCCTCCGTGTCCGGTAGAACTTCCTATTATTGAATGACGTCATAGTATACCGGGTATCATGGATTATAATCAATTGTTAACACTTAAAACGATGTATATACTCACATTGATCATGATAAATATGTTCATGGCTTTGAAATAAAACGCTACCATTTGACATGTTCTGTTTTCTTTTTATCAACCTTATAAATAGGTAGCTGATGCTCATGTTGAGATTACAGGGTGCAAACGCTCCCGATAATCCCACTTTTATGTGAGAAGGTTAGAAATGCTTTTTTTTCTTTTTTCTGCTCAAAAACATAAATTCTGGGCGAACGTTCTCCGGATCACCGGCAATCTACGTTTAGAGCAGAGACATGAAGGTAGAAATATGTCTCAACAGAAGGACAAGACGTTTTACAGTATCAAATACCGCGCACCACAAAGGGCACCAGACACTATTTAAACTCTTTGTTTATGTTTACTTATCGTCCATCATGTTTTTCGGCTTTTAAAAACTGGAAACGCAAATGGAAACAAATCAATAGAATTGCATGAGTAGGGCTTAGAAATAAAAGAGTCACAGAAAATGTCATCGGGTTTTCTCTCTTTTTTCTTCATTAATCACTCATTGTCTGTGGCATACGAGTCGTCTGTTTGCTCATCCTCCCCATTGGTGCCAAATTCCATTTAATTGTACTCGTTGATTGCAAGGATTACTCAACAATTTTATGGTCAATGAATTATTCAGGAAGTACGAAAGTGCCGCTGTTGTTTTCATTTAATTTTGGTCAGTCCCTGTTATAGTCGCTATAAAAAGCGTCCATCATTTCTCTTAGGTTTTATTGTCACCAGGAATTGGAATGACGAGTCTGTTTTTTTTTTTTTTTTTTTTTTTTTTCCTTTAAGTTTTGAGGCACAATAATTATTGATCGCCCCTCGTATGACCGGAAATAGTTTGGCGCTATCTTTTGATCTCATTGCGGCCTCGCTTCAAAAGAAATCTAACATGGCTGTGTGCATGCTCGTTTCAGTGAAGCCTGTTATCAAAGGATATCACGTGTATAGGGTATCTTACCCATCGGGCACAGAACTTGTGTGTAATTTGGAGCCTGAGAATGAACATAGTGACAGCGCCATTATTGTGAAAAAAGGGAACATTACCATTAGTCATATTCCGGAAGGTCTATGTCAGCCTCTGACACAGTTATTCCAGGACAAAAATATTGTGGACATTGAGTGTGTTATAACCGGGGAACCACGATCAGCAGAAGAAGGAACATTTGTACAAGGTGGTGGGCTTGAAATTCCATGCACATACCGTTTATTTGGGCTAAGAGAGAAAAAGGTTCACGTTCGTTCTGTGATAAAAAAACAGATACGCAAACTGACCGCATAAGGTAGGATTTTTGCCTTTTGTCCCGCATTTGTCTGTAATGGGCGTTTAATAGAGGCACCAACTTTCTCGGAAATGGACCAAAAATCCGCCATTTTTTTAGTTGAAATTGGGGGGATGGGCGTTTATTAGAGCATGGGCGTTAATTAGAATTTTTACGGTATCAAGTTATCAACTCACCACATTCAGCTGTTACTGAAGCTAAGCCTCCGAAAAGAAAAGGCTGCCAACGTTTTCGCCCCATTCAAATTAAAACTGACCTTCACTTGATGAACAATTCCCTGAAATCAAAAACAAGAATGGCTGTATATAGCATGTATATAGGTACAATTTTGTATTATACAAGTGGGATATTCACTATTATTATGTACATGTAGCCATAAATATTGAATGAACAACTAGAATTCCGAGAATTGGATGTGTCACCTGCTTTAAGCGCCAACCATTTAACATGAAAAAAAAGAAATGAAAACACTGTATTCATCCTAATAATCGCTTCTATCCCTATAGGCAACTCCTCACTACTTTGTCCAAACTTTATTAATCAAGTAAATAAAGGGCTATAATTCGACCAATTCTTTTTGGATGACTACCAAAATCCAATTTGACATACTGATATACCATTCTGCAAACTTTGAATGAAATCAATGCATCCCTTCAAGGTACTCATGTGAGACAGTTAAATGCCTTGGCGAGGCAATTCTGCTTGGTACCAACATGTTCTCAGGGGTTTTATTAAGAGACGGGGGATGGGGATTTTCCCCTTCTACCCAGGCAATTTTCCCAGAGCTGCTACTTTTGACAAATTTGTATAGCTCTTATGCACCAGTCATTTGTATCCACTGCGGCTCCACCCCAGCCCCTCACCCACCTAAGAGGATGGTCAGGGATAGTGTGGATAACATGCTGGGCAATGGCATTCTGACCCTTCCCCTGCAGTGCCATGTAAAGGCTGGGCTTGTGTTACTGCTCATACATGTATATACCCAGAGTGTACCCAGCAATTTTCAGACAGGACAAGCTGATTTATATGGTAAATGGTCTTCTAGAGTAAGACCAACTAATTTTTATGTTGAAATATATTGCAAACAGGTGATAATTAAAACCAGCAGAAACACAGAGAGGAAGGACCACTTAAAACATGCAAAGCTGCAGCGGTGGTTTATTCCTTAACAAAATCCCTACAACTGTAGTGAAATTTAATATTAAAACGTGTGGCGGATGACTGTCAGTACATGTAGGTCCCTGCAGTGCAGGGCTTTTAGCAGGGCTGTAATGGTGTAATGAAATTTGAAGTACCAGGTATCAAAAAAAGTTAGTGAAAGCCGTGTTCTTATGCAGAAATAAGAAAATGGCTATCTTGATCAAATCATATTGCTTATACTGCAGCCCTTGTGTCATGCTTAAGCAGGTTCCTGAGAATCCTCATAGTGTGATCAGGACCATTTAGCAAGACACATAGCTCTTGATAAGATACTTTTTTCCACCAAAAAAGTACATATATGTATCTATATTTTTCTTATTTCTCGACGAAAATATATGTTATGGTACTCATAAGAAGTGCTTCGCCGTACCCACAACATATGTTTTCATCGAGTAATAAGAAAACTATTTTCCAGATACACACTCTTATCTAGACCTATGAAGACATACACAATGTACAGCGTGTCAGAGCAAAAATCTGTTGTTTTGAGGAAATATTTTGAATAACCCCTGCTGTATAACAAGATCTTTGAATGCCATTCATGAAAGTGAGAGGGATCAATGGAGGTGGGTAAGCTGTAGTTGCTTTCATAATATTCATGCATGCAGCAGTATTGTAATATAGCTATTGTGGTTTGGCAAATAATCCTTTCTTTATAAGGACAACGGCAAAGCACACTGCCCGAGTGTGGGAACGGTGTGCATGCTCAGATGCCTTTAAAGAACTGAGTTGGGACGTCAGCTAGGACCGGCGATCCCATAAAAACAAATATTCCAAAATCTTTATGGCAATCACAACAATAGAATCTGAGATAGGGGGTGCCAACAGACATCAAAGTTCTGTTGGTAACCTCTCCGGCTTGGCCTCCTGTCAGGTGTGGGAGGCAGGGTTGGGCCATTGTTGCAAATCAGGCAAGCATCTGAGGAAATTCAGGGTGGGAACACTCAATGTGAAAGCTGAGAGGAAGAGTTTGTGAGGTAGGGGAAACATGATCCAGCAGGAAACCAGCTGGGCCCGGTTGTCCAAAGCATCGTTAGCTTAACGAGCTCGTTAAGGGTCATTTCGTTAACTGTTTTAGCGGATTCAAACCACAATATTCTGATATTTTTTGCTGAAAAAATGTGAGTAGCTTTTGCACTGCAAAAGCTACTCACATTTTTTCAGCAAAAAATTTCAGCATATTTGCGTATCACTCGATGTAAATTTTAACGAATCGTTAACTAACGACATCGTTAGCTTTGAACAACTGGGCCCTGATACAGTGGCGGCAACTGCAGCACCATCCAGGGAAAGGACACGAGGTACAAAGTCTACTGGTCCGGAAACGACAAAGGCACTGCTGGTGCAGGAATGTTTGTGGCAGAAGAGTGGATAGAGAAAGTTTTTGAGGTGCAGAGAGTCCCCCACAGAATCATCTTAGTGAAGCTTATAGTAGACCAGCGTGTGGTTACCTTTCTGTCTGTGTATGCCCCACAGAGTGGTCTAAGTGATGAGGTTGAGGACCTGTTCTAAGATCAGCTGCTTGCTGCGACTGCCAGGATCCTAGGATCCGAAATTCTGATCCCATGTAGAGATTGGAACGGCCATGTCGGCCGTGCAGGCACTGGATACAGGGAAGTGCATGGTAGGATGGGGTATGGCAGGCCAGAGCCTGATGTTGAGGGTGAGATAACCTTAGAGTATGCCCTAGCATTCAACCGGCTTCTTGGGAACACATGTTTCAAGAAACATGACAGCCATCTCATCACATGCATGTACAAGTTAGGAGATGTAGCCACGCAGATAGACTTCATCCTTTTCCATAAGACCATGCACAAATTTGTCACAGATGTGAAAGTGATCCCTGGCGAGGAAGTAGCCCTGCAACATCAGCTTGTACGTGTATGTGACATGAGGATTGATGTGCCACCAAAATCCAAGTGCAAGTTTACCTCTCACCTTAACATTTGGAAACTTAAAGACCCTCAAACAAGCAATCATTTCCAGGAGGTATTTACTGGTAACTTACATGTGAATGCCTCTGCAGGTGTAGCTGATGCTGACACTGACTGTGGTCTGAGGATATCTGGAACAACATCAAGACCGGCCTGCTCAAGACAACTGAGGAGGTATGTGACACAACTCGGTCCCACCGTTGGCGTCGTGAAACCTGGTGGTGGAATGAGCATGTGGAAAAGCCACTGCTGTCAAGCAGAAAGCTTTCAAGGCCTGGAAGACTGGTAAAGGCACTTGGACATCATACGATGCAGCCAAACACATTGCCAGACATGCAGTGCACCATGCTCATCAAGAAGCCGACAAAAAGGTCTATGAATTTATTGCCCCCCACCCCCCCACCAAGTCTTAAGAAGTCTACTGCCTTGCTAACCAGTTTAGTAGAGAGAACGCTGATGTTGTTGGTGACAAATCGGTGAAGAATGCACAATGTCAATGAGCAAAGACTCAAAGCAGAAGGCCTGGTTAGAGCACTGCCAAAGGCTTCTCAATGTTGAGTTTGACTGGGACCCAGACCACCTGTCATATCAACCACCAGTGGAAGGCCCTCCCATCCCAATCACCACTGATATGGTTAAGAAGGCTATCTCAAAGATGAAGGCAGGCAAAGCACCGGGCCCATCAGGCATAGTGGTGGAGATGACACGAGCAGCTGGTGACACGGGTGCCTCCATGATCTGCAACCTCGCAGCTGCAATCATTTGCGATGGCAAGGTACCCTCTGATTGGGAGGAGAGTTTCATTGTCTGCCTCTCTAAGGGAAAGGGGGATGCATTGGAAAGGGGAAACTACCATGGTCTCAAGTTGACAGAGCAGGTCATGAAAGTCCCGGAGAGGACTGTGGACAGCCTCATCAGACAGTTAGTGTCAATCAACGATTCCCAGTTTAGCTTCGTCCCAGGCAGAGGCACAACAGATGCAATCTTTGTTGTCAGGCAGCTGCAAGAGAAGTATCTACAGTGTAGCTGCCAACAAGAGACTCTACATGGCTTTTGTAGACCTGGAGAAGGCATCTGATGGAGTGCCTCGGAAGGTCATCTGTTGGGCGCTGAGAAAACTTGGTGTGGAAGAGTGGATTGTGCGAATGGTGCAGGGGATGTATGCCAATGCACAGAGCCGTGTCCATGTTGGTGAGGGGTACAGTGAAGAGTTTGAAGTGAAGGACGGTGTTCACCAAGACTCAGTACTCAGCCCACTGCTCTTCATCATTGTGCTTGAAGCCTTGTCATGCGAGTTCTGCTCTGGGGTCCCCTTGGAGGACCTCTACGCCGATGACATTGTTATCATCGCTGAACTGCTTATGGAATGTGTCAGGAGGCTCTTGAAAAGAAGCAATGGAGGAGAAAGGACTGAGAGTAAATGCAGGAAAGATGAAGATCATGATCTGTGGTACGGGTCTGGACCTCCTGCAGAGTTCAGGTGAGTTTCCAAGCACTGTCTGTCACAATGGAGTGGACAGCACCAGCATCTTCTGCAATGGCTGCAAGCACTGGGTGCACAAGAAATGCAGTGGGCTCAAGTGCTTGACAAAGGACCCTGATTACAGATGTACATGGTGCCAGGGAACTGCACGCCCCTTGGATGGCAGACCACAGAGGGAAGTCCAAGTTGGACCTGACAAGCTGAAGGTGGTAGCTTCCTTTTGCTACCTAGGAGACATGCTCTCAGCAGCCGGTGGCTGTGAACTTTCAACCATGAAAACTGCCTGGAAGAAGTTCAAGGAGCTGCTACCAGTTCTCTCTTCCCAAAACCTCTATTTCAAGACATGTACAGCTCTTTGTGTGCGGAGCACAATGCTTCATGCCAGTGAGACTTGGCCATTGACAAAGCCAGACCTCCAACGTCTGCAACAAAAATGACAGGGCAATGATCAGACAGATATGCAACGTCAAGCCACAAGATATTGTCACTACCAGAGCCAATGAGATACTTGCCAGTCTTGGCATTGAGGATCTGGAACTCATTCTGAAGATACATGTAAGAAGACTCTGCTGATATGGACATGTGGAACGCTCCAATGGTGCAGTCAAGACAGCCACTGACCTATAGGTTGATGGAAAGCATCAGCCTGGGAGGCCCAAGATGACATGGAATCAGCTGACAGAGAGGGATCGCAGTGGAAGCTCTCTGCTATCGACCCTCATGATAGACATACCTGGAGATCTGGTGTGATCTGCCATGCATGCAGCAAGCCAGCTACCTGGAAAGGGGCCCACTGATGTGGATGTTGCCCCTGTACCTGCTCGTTAATCAAAAATCTGATGATGATGATGACATATATAAATGTAGCTGAAAATGAGACCAAATGTCGTACCACTTGCAATGATTTTAATGCCCCTACATAGCTGCTGTGCAAGAGACATCAAAGGCGTGTCTTATCATTATTGACAGTATACTAGGTTTTATTATGCCCAGCCAGCTACATGTTGTCTCTTATCTTCCAGGGGTTGTGTCTGTTATGGTGTCATACCCTGGGACCCCTGCACAAAAGAAATAACTGAAGAACAACAGTCTCTTATCAGTGGTCAGACAAATGACCCAGATGCATCTTATTTTTTTGTCTTTAAGTTCAGTATGTGTTATGTTAGGGCACAGAGTCTACAGTGACAGTCCGTGGTTAACAGGTTAAGGCTCAGACATAGTATCCAAGGTTAGGGATAGGAGAATGCCTAGGTTCAGGTGTGGACAATGTAAACTTGCTTTGATAACAAACTTCTAACTTATCTAAGTAATGATATTTCTAATGCCCTTTAAATATTAAAATGTTCTGTAGGTTTTCAGCCTTGAAAAAAAAAATACAGAGAATAACTATGAAAAAGACCAGTTTGGGTTTCTTGAATGCCCACCAGACTTAAAAGTATCTATGCCAAAACATACATGTATTTCATTAATTTTTTAAATATCGTACGATACCTAAGATTCCATTGGGCCTATATGGCATTGGGCCAGCACGTGTAATTAAAAAAAAAAAATGAGACGGTAAATAATTATGATTACTTAGAGCCGACGAGAACACCCTAGATTCCCACTTAATAAAAGATACAGGTAACAGGAAAGATGGGCTAATGTTTTCAGACTTTTATAAAAGGTCAAACGGACGAAACATCATGAATGTCACATGTTTTCGCAGTTTCGAAAAATATTGACGAAAATCAATGTTTATGTGTATGTTGAAACTTTACGAGTATTAGACTCATATAAATATGACGTAGAAGCAAATATCATTTCATAAATTAGTTTTAATAAGCTCACCTTACTCCTTGTTCAATCTGTTAATTGATGTTTACCTCCGTAAATTATGCCGGTCACTTACTATACACGAGTGAAGTCACTACTACACTGATGATGTAATATTGCTACTGTGCGCCGTCTGGCGGTGACCCTAGACAGAATGTGTTTAGGGACACAGTGAACTGTTGTTAAAGTCTGTTTCATGAAACTGAATATCATTATACTGGGCAAAATAAGTTAGCGACCAACCAGCATGCGAGACCCTCAACGAACGCAATGTTATAGTTTGTATTACAATTAACCTTTAGCACTCTCTGAGCAATTTCAACAACAAAAAAAAAAAAATCTTGTAGACTTCCCTATAAGTGAATTTCAAAACTTCCATGTTCCCGTTTCCAAAAAATTAGTTTCGTTCCCGTGTTCCCTTAAAAAATGCCAATCTTCCCCTGTTCCCTGAATAAAAATGAGCATGTTCCCCCGAACCCCTAAACAATAGCATTTACCCTGGCCCTGGCTTTTTTTTTTTAAATAGGGTCCTTGTCTTGTCTTGTCTTGTTATGGATATCCGGACTTGATAGTCCCACACGCAGTCAAACTGCCTGTGTTTCCTCGTCCTCTGGCAGGTAGGGCAAGGGCAATATGTTGAAATTAAATATGTAGTTTATTTGACTCTTAAAAATTAGTTCTATCTGTCCAATATGTTGAAGTTAACTATGTAGTTTATTTGACTCTTTAAAATTAGTTCTATCTGTAAGATCGGCAATTAACTTTCATATCACTAAAGTTGTCCCAAGAGTTCACAGCGTTTCAGGTGAAGCGCGAAGCACAGCCTCCTTGTGATCCATTCAACAGCAGCAGCTTCCTGGGATGAGATCGAGACTTTACCAGCCACCATGGCTGACGTACAGTCCAAAACCAACTGTGTTAAGGCTACCTTATCGTCTAAAACGTTTGCAACCGCGGTTGGGTGATTCCTATATGTGAGTTCATTTTCAATTTCCGCGAGGTAGCGCAGTCTGACAGAACTTAAGGCACCGCACTCAGCAATAAAGTGTACCCTATCCTCTGTTGCAGCAGAACAGAGCAGACATAGATCTGTAACCGAGCCTCCTTTGAACTTTGCTCTATCCTTTTGCAGGTAGTAGGTTCCTGTTAACAGACGTACTTTGATAACAGCTCTCTTGACGTCCCGCGTTGAACCAGTCACAGTTCTCCAACAAGGGTGGGGTTCACCAACCTTACATGCTTTCACATTTTGGTACTTTAACGTTGATTTTGTTGCCGCCTTCCACTTTAACGTTGATTTTGTTGCCGTCCTTGATTTTTTTTCTCACTCTCCTAAAAAATGAAATGGTCGTTTCCCGAAGAGAAATGGAATAAAGTTACGGTTGAGTAGAGAGCGGGCGAAAACTTAGGCGAAAAAAGGCGCATGCAAGAGAACAATATTTGATTTCGGTAGTAAATAGATATTGAAACTGTCTGTGTCTTCTCTCTCTCTCTCTCTCTCCTTTTGCTCTTTTAAAGAAAAAAATTAGGCCGCATAGGCTACTACCCAGCGGGCGCATGATATTACTACAACGTCGCCTCAACGTCGATGCAACGTCATGACGTTGCATCGACGTTGAGCCGACGTTGTATAAACGTCATGTGCCCGCTGGGTAATACATTTGTACTTTCAAGCTTTTCTACACTTGCTTGGCCAAACATCTTAGTGCCGAAAACGTCAGGAAGTCAGAATCAGAATCAGACTATTTTACTGGTGATCAGTAGACATTCATTCACCAGGGCCAACGATTGCAAAGACTAGTCTCTAGATCTCACAAGTGATGTGAATCTAGCGACAGGGTCCTCAGAACTTTCAGCAGAGGAGATTATAACTGCAGGTAGTGCATTCCAATCTCTAATGGTGTCTTGTTTTCAAGATATTTTAAAGTAATAAAATCGGGTGGTGGACATTCATCATTTTAACTGTTGTATATATACGTGGCAAAAAAAGTTAGGGATATTTGTATGTATGGTGATATAAAAGGAAACTAAGACATATCTGAAATCAGAAATTGATATATTTGTTTACATCATTTCATTTACAGACAAAAATCCATTCGTTGGAGTCTGTAGCACTAGAAGTGAATGAGAAAATTTGTATGGAAGATCACTAGGGTCACCAATAAAACCTCACAAATCTGTCAATATCGTGTATGTCCACCTGTTGCATCTATGCAGGCCACACAACGACGACTCATACTCCTGATGAGTCTGGCAATCTGTAGCTGAGGTATCCTCCCCCCACTCCTCCTGCAAGGCTGCGCCCAAAGCTTGGAGCGTTCTTGGTCGTGGAACTCTCTGTCGTACACGCTGGCCGAGAATGTCCCAAACATGTTCGATTGGCGACAAGTCAGGGGATCGAGCAGGCCAATCGAGACGATCCACATTGTTCTGTTACAGGAACTGCTGTACTATCCTCGCCCGATGAGGTCTTGCGTTGTCATCCTGCAGCACTACGTGGTGTTGTTGAACAAAAGGCAGAACAACCGGCTGTAGCACTTCATTGATGTAGCGTTGGCCTGTCAGAGTTCCGTAAAGCACAAGTAGCTCTGTACGGGAACGAACAGATATGCCGCTCCATACCATAAGACTTCCTCCTCCATACCGGTCATGTTCAACAATGGCGCAGTTTGCGTACCTCTCACCTCTGCGACGCCAAACGCGACGTCGTCTGTCAAGCATATCCAGCAGAAACCCTGACTCGTCGGTAAAGAGTACAGCCGCCCATTGTTGGTTAGTCCATCGACGATGCTGCCTTGTCCATGCTAGCATGGCTTGTCTATGTCTCTGGGAAAGTGGCACCCCAACGTAAGGTCGCCGAGCTCTGTCCAGCGCTGTGAAGTCGATTCCGCACGGTTTGAACAGACACTCTTGTTCCAGTAAGCGCCGAACAACTGCGCGAACATCTCTCAAGCTGGAATAAGAGTGTCTGTTCAAACCGTCGGAATCGACTTCACAGCGAACTGCGCCATTGTTGAACATGACCGGTATGGAGGAGGAAGTCTTATGGTACCACGTAGTGCTGCAGGATGACAACGTAAGACCTCATCGGGCGAGGATAGTACAGCAGTTCCTGTAGCAAAACAATGTGGATCATCTCGATTGGCCTGCTCGATTCCCTGACTTTTCGGCCACCGTGTACGACAGAGAGTTCCACGACCAAGAACGCTCCAAGCTTTGGGCGCAGCCTTGCAGGAGGAGTGGAGGAGGATACCCCAGCTACAGATTGCCAGACTCATCAGGAGTATGCGTCTTCGTTGTGTGGCCTGCATAGATGCAACAGGTGGACATACGCGATATTGACATATTTGTGAGGTTTTATTGGTGACCCTAGTGATCTTCCATACTAATTTTCTCATTCACTTCTAGTGCTACAGACTCCAACGGATGGATTTTTGTCTGTAAATGAAATGATGTAAACAAATCAATTTCAGATTTCAGATATGTCTTAGTTTCCTTTTATTTCAGCGTACATACAAATATCCCTAACTTTTTTGCCACGTATATTAACGTTTACTACGACTCAACGAGAGGTCCCGGGGGCGCTTCTGTCCAGCTTGGTGCCGATTCTTGAACATGTAGCATTGTGAAACATACCCATAACAGTGTGCTCGAAATATTAGAATTTGACACCCTTTTCACTGTGTCCTTTTAAAAAAGTTCACTGTATATAAGAAAAAGTACTCCTTTCCACAACAGACATTTAAAACAATCATATGGAAAGTCAAAGGTTTCGGATGGTTAGAAAAAAAAATCATGGGATGCCCTAATGTGTTTATATGGTGCTAAAACATCGATATGTCCTGCTCACTTTTCATTACGAAAACACACCTATTCAAATATATAGAAAATTTCACCTCCAAAAAACTGAAAATTTTCAGATAAAAACGTCTGATATTTTTCAAATTTCTGCTCAAAACATAGATTGTGGGTACTCTTTAGAACCGCCTCGCCGAGGCGGTTCTAACGAGTACCCACAATATATGTTTTTCAGCAGAAATAAGGAAATAATGTATACCACTGTAAACCCCAGTTTTACTATATAAAAGTGGGGTTTAAGGGGGTCAACATTATATAGGCGTGTTTTCGTGATGGTTATATTCTGCATGATATGCATTGTATTTTGATTCTACTACAGTTGACTCTCGTTATCTAGAAGTCCAAGGGACTCTCTGAAATACTTCGAGATATCCGTACTTCGACATATCACGTTTGCAGAATTGAGGATAAAATAAATCGTACAACCACATTTCACAAATGAATATTTAATAAAACTCCTGAAGTTAGAGAGATATTGAAAATATTGTGGAAAAGAGGAGAAACTGCTCCCTTGGGAGCAATTCTCCTCTTTTCCTCAATATTTTGCCACCTGTTGTTAGATTTCCATGCCAAAACAGGGGCCAGATTTTCACTTCGAGATAAGCGGTTATTCGAGATAAGCGAAGTCGAGATAACGGGAGTCAACTGTATTTTAATTGTTATATAAACTTTATGATGTCATGTAACAGCTACATTATGTGATGTATAAACTTTATGATATCTTGAGAATTTTTCTTTATGTCTTGAGTCTTGCTCTTTATGTCATGCTACCATTACATTATATGATGATAGAATCTCTACATTATGTATGTTTCCCATTATGAAACGCACAAATTTCTTTTTATGGTGTATCATATTCCTTATTTCATGCGGTGATTTTATTGTATCAACGATAGTATATGATTTTGTTTTTCTTTATATACAGCATCATACAGTATCAAGTGCATTACATTATAGATCAACTTCTTTCTACGCGTGATTTTCTTTATATGATGAGTACAAAATTGTTGCATAATAAAACACTATGCACCCGCTATGAAATTATATTTACATACATGTTCATCCGAGTCGTTTCGTTACTGCGTCGTTTCTTCTTCTGATTTGGTGTAGATTGACTGTTGATACACTTAGGACTATTTACAATGACAACTGATTTTATATTATTATTTTTATTATTTGGGGGTGGGGGTGGGGGTGGTAGGGGTGGGGAGGGGCGGGGACGAAAACTGACTTTTGGGGAGGGGTGGGAGCAGGAGGCGGGGAGCACGGATTTAGAAGTGCATCCTCGACAATCAACTTGTAGACACTTAATAGTGACATACGTTTTGTATGAAGTTTGTAGAACAGTACAGGTTTCTGGATAGGTTTTCAATTTCCTTTAATACCTTTTCACCACTGAACATGTAAGAGAATTTCGAACAGTAAACTACAGTCATCTCGAAGTCCAAGGGACTCTCTGAAATACTTCGAGATATCCGTACTTCGACATATCACGTTTGCAGAATTAAGGATAAAATTAATCGTACAACCACATTTCACAAATGAATATTTATTAAAACTCCTGAAGTTAGAGAGATATTGAAAATATTGTGGAAAAGAGGAGAAATTGCTCCCTTCAGAGCAGTTTTTCCTCTTTTCCTCAATATTTTGCCACCTGTTGTTAGATTTCCATGTTAAAACAGGGACCAGAGTTTCACTTCGAGATAAGCGGTTATTCGAGATAAGCGAAGTCGAGATAACGGGAGTTGAACCAAATCCTCCGTCGTAGGGAATGGATGTTTACAAGCATCAACACCAGTATGATTAACAAAAGTGTCTTTCAAAATAAAAAGATATGGATTTTTCCTTTCCCCTCTCAACAGAGGACAGTACAGGGGCATATGACAGATTTCTTCTTGTCTATAGATTTTACATGTTTGATCTTCTTGATACTGACGAAATGTATGTTAAACACGTCTGCTACAAGGCCTATCGGAAACTGAATTCTATGGTGACTTAGTATATAAGTTTAGAAAAAAATGTAGGTAAACAAAGGTAAGAGAAAAGTCCAGGGTGTGACACAACCACGAGCCGCAGCCCACCCCAGACACGAAGAGGAAGAGGAAACAGACAAACTAAACACGCGCATATCGAACAAACGCTCGAAACGCACCAAGACAAGATATCCCCCTCCCCACCGCGCCCCCTACCGCTCCCCCCCCCCCTCCACCCCACAAAGCGAGGCAACCGCACGGCCAAAAAGACCGAAAAACACAACAAAACAACACTTGGCAAGACTCAAAACAAATCGCCCCGCAGAATAAACCACATCGCAACAAAGAGTAAGGCTAACACCGGGACCACCGCCTTAGAACGGTCAGTGGAATAAACAACCTGCGTTTTCTGATCAATTTAGTCAAATTATCTTATTTAATGATAAGGGTATAACATTGGTGTCATAAACAGTCTGCATACCGCTAGCGGTTGACACAATCTCAGTTGACCACTTCGCTAACTTCTTTAATTCTATGACAGTGTGTAAAAATGAGCCTTGGGGCATATGCGAACAATGTAGGCCAATCTCAGCCGGCACATCCTCGCAGTCTAATCATGCCTTTGTAATCTGCCTACTCAAGCTACTTAAGCTTTATTAGTGTAGAATACAGTAACACCTCAATGACTCGAACACCGATGGCTCGTTTACCATGCTAATTCGAACTCGTTTTGAGTCCCTAGAAAATTCTTCTGACAGCTCAAGAAAACAAATATTTAGGGATATTTTAGGATTTTTTTCTATTTCATCATAAAAATGTATGTTGTCTATTTCATCATAAAATGTATGTTGTGTGTACTCATTAGAATTGCCTCATCGAGGCAATTCTAATGAGTACACATAACAAACCATTATTTTATAGAAGATCGAAAAGACATCCATATATTATTCCCATTTGTCTCCTAACCTGGCGCTATGATTAACCCTCAGTGGCTCAAACTACCCGTATCTAGAACAAATTTACATGGTCCCAAAGATTTTCGAGGCATTGATGTTCGCCTATATATCAGTGTGTAACAAAAAGGGCTCTTATCAGATTCTTTGACAATACTGACTGATCTGGATCTTTACTGTTCGCATACTTCTTAACTCTAATTATTCTGACAAACAAGCTTGGGTGAATAGCGTAGTACCCAGATCAGACGCAGTAAAACACGGCTTCTGATCAGGGTATACACTGTTTGCCTCTCATCCAATATTGTTTTAGTCACTTCAAGAGGTGAGGCAGTGAAATGGACTTGCAAAGTTTTAGGGTAAGTATGGTAAAGATATCAGATGTAGGGATACTTAGGGTAAATATGGTATGTCCTTAAAACATATTTTATCATGCATGGCTCATGTATTCCACCGACAAAAGTCACACTGACTTGAAATCAGTCGTCATAAAATGCACATTTTCCTACCTTTGGCTGGGTAGTTCCATCTTTGCGCACCCTCTTCCTTACATTGGACGTTTACGACAGTCATATGAATAGTGAGACTATTGATCTATATTTAGACGGGAAACTCCCCTAATTCAATTTCAGGGTAGATAACTAAAGGGAATTCTTAGCTATTATATTATGTCCCTTGAAGAGTTTGCATGCGCAATCCGGAATTGTTCTAAATTTAGAAAACAACTCAATAATTGCTATCTACTCAGAAAACGTGCCTATGTTAACAAAAAGACTTAGATGGACCTGAATAAGTCCGTACACATCTGTGGTATGTTGGTGTTTAAATGTCCTGTCGACAGAATTTCAGCCATTCCAGGACAACAAGAACGTGGTAGCATGAGACAGTTCAGTCCCTATGAAGAATTCTTCCCTAGGCGGATTCGATTCACGATCGCTAGTTCAGCAGGCGAGTACATTTTTTTCCATTACCAGCTCTCCTCTCTCTATGAAAAATTCTTAACATGAAAATATAGTCCCAAACCACGGATGCAGATTGATAATCCAGTCTTGACGCCAGCCTTGGATACCGACCTACTGTTATGAATTTTAAATTAGGCGGTCTGACGGAGCTGGGTTTTGTGGTGTCTTAGTATGTGGGTTTGTTAATGCTGGTTTTTCGGAGTGTCGCTCATTGCAGGGAGATTGGTTGCAGTGTGGGTGGACTGCGGCGAGCTGTTAACCCATTTATGATTGATATCAATGCTTTTGTTGAGCCTCGGACTGGCTGGCGTTTGCATCCTCGCTCTGTTTCGGATGGTTAGTGCTTATTTGCCTGTCTGTGGTTGGGCCCGTTAAGGGTCTTGTTTGGTCCTTATTTTTCTTCTTTCTTTGCTTCGGAAGGGCTATGCTTCTTGACTGTGGCATTCCCTAAGTAACTTCATTTCTATAATTGTCATCAATATTATATGAGCCAGCGCATGACAAAACTTAAAATAACACTCGTGCAACCAGCAAAGACTCATCACCCTGCGCATCCACGCGGTTTGATCAGTCTTCGCTGATTGTTTGTGCCTTCTACAGCCTCCAGGCTATCCAAAGAGGAATAAACGGGAACCATTGCAATACTAGGTACAGTAAACCCTCGTTACAACGACAGCATTTGTTCCCAAAGACGTTGCCATTAGAATAAATTTGCTGTTGTACAGAATACTTATTGAACAGATTGATATGTAAGAAAGGTTGTATGTTATTCTTATTTCCTCATAGAACATACGTTTTGGATATTTGATAGAATCGCCTCACTGAGGCGATTCTAACAAATATCCAAAACATATGTTTCTTTAAAGTATTAAATACACTATTCTTGCATAATTTGTGATTCATTGTTACCTCTTAAGCGAGGGTTTCGTGACAGTCAAATTGTCATTATAACGAATGTTTTCGTTGTATCGAGTGTCGGTATAAAGAGTGTTGTCTGTAGATGTACAGGCTGATCTGAGTATTTGCTGGTTATACAGTACAGGTCTTATTGTAGGTTTTCTATTGCGCTGGCTCATATTATCAAGCAGTAAAAACTCAGGTTATAGAGCAACGACACAATTTGATATATATATATATATATATATATATATATATATAGAAACTGGCCATGATATGAGGTGCTGGAATTTAAACCTAGTTATGTGGCGGAAAAATTTAACCGAGATATGAGGCATATATATTATATATATATAAAACCTCACAATGGTATTATATATGTCGCCCCACAAACATAATGTTCATGAAAATACAAATTCTTTGTTTTTATGTGCTTTCTCTAGTTCAATACGCATGCAAACTTCGTAAACTTCGATGTCTCTACACTTATTAAGTGGCGAATAAGTAACTCGGAGTATGTGTAGAATTGTGAGCCACAACTAATGCAGGTTAATACTAATTCTTCGGGGTTTTTTTTTTTCAGTAATGAATGATTTGAATCATATACTTTTCTTTTATTTGTTTCTCATTTGTTCGTTCCAAACATCTTAGAAACGCTTATTAGGGCTAATTATACTTTGCGGAACGGAATGGAACGGAACAATTTCAGGGGCACACAATGGGGAATACATATAAAATTATAATATTTGTTCTTGACCACTGTTTTGGAGAATATTTTGGCTTATTATCGATTACAAGTTTATCGTCTTGAACATCAAACTATTCTGAATTGTTTATAAATAATAATAGTTCGTGATTTGCCATTTATGGACTTTGTTCCGTTCCGTTCCGCAAAGTATAATAATTATATTTAACGGAACGGAACGGAACGGAACGGAACAAGAATAACCAGAACTGCTTTCAGCTTCCAGTATGTTAGAAAAACAAATTTTGTGGGGGATTTGGTGGGTTAGTCGAATCCCCTTTTGACCCAATATTTCATTTTCATGGGAAATTTTGGATACATTTTAAATTTTTGATAAGTTTGGAATGCCATATTGACCCTAAATTTTCACACACCTTATTCTTTATATTATATTCCTTTAACAAGTCCATTTTACTACCTGCGAAATGTGTGCAAAATTGTTGGGTGAGTGGCAACAGTGTTACCCTGATCAGACGCCGCATTCTGTGGCGTCTTATCTGGGTCTACATTGCCCAGGCCTGTCCGAATACGTAGAGTAAGGACGGATATTTGATCAAATCGAATCTCTTCGAAGTCATACAGGATCCGCCCCTGATTCATAAAAATGCAGTTCCACATCCCATTTCGCAGGGGTCCGAGTCGTAAAACTGAATTATCAAGGCGTATGCAGTTAGCTCCCTTTAAAGAGTACACATACAGAGTGAGGGCCTTACCCCGCATTTACCAGGGTGCAAATAAATATTAGTTCTGTTATTCTTTTCCATTATATATAATTAATGAAAACATTATAATTATTGACTTACAGAGTAAGAACTTTTGTTGTTGTTGTTTTTTTTTTTATGTAAAGTATTTTGTCTTTATCTTTAGCATTCAATATGCAAAAACCAAAACCATAATTGATTCAACGAGTTAAAAAAAAAAAGCAAAAAAAAAAAAAAAAAAAAAATGCATATATATATCAGGATATCGGAATCGGTTTTGTTTAATGTCCTCGCGGATATTCTAGGAAGGGTCTTCCCGGCTAGAAACCAATACTAAGTTATGTGGATAAAGTGTCTCAAGGACATGACACTTGGTGCTAGCGGGTATCGAATCCGCTACTTCTCGATTTCGAGTCCGATACCTTACTACTGCACCACAGCGCTCCACAAACCTACAAGCATCAAAGTATTTACAGCCAGCGGAAACCTAGACAAACACGTTATATGTGAGCAACGATCTTCAGTGTTCAGTGAAATCTTTTAAAATGCTAACCTGGCCATAAGCAACCTTTTCTTTATTGTCATTTTTCTCAGAAAAGAGGGGGTCACATACACAGATACTTGGGGTCAGTAGGACAGTGCAGGCCCAAAAAATATCTTGTAAATATTTTTTCTCTAGTTATTTTAGTACAACAGAAACACTGCTGATAAAATATAATCATATTCTGTGACTTCTGAAAAGGTTCTAAAAAACATCATATTTCTCGGTAATATATGGTTCTAAAAAACATCATATTTCTCGCAATGGTAATATATTACCATTTGCGAGAAATATGATGTTTATTTAGAACCTTTTTAGAAGTCACAGAATATGATTATATTTTATCAGCAGTGTTTCTGTTGTACTAAAATACAAAAATTTTGGTTCATGAAAATACAATTTCTTCGTTTTCTATGTGCTCAGTTCCATACAAATGCTATACTAATTTAGTTAAGACCTATGTCGCCGAACTTACATCTGCTGAAGGCTGTGTGGAATTGTGACCGACAACGTATGCAATATATATATATATATATATACTTCTTCTTTTTTCATTAATGTATTACTTTCTGACAAATTTCAAGAATAACGATAATAGAATCGCCGCCGAGAGGAAGAACTAAAATTCGTCTGTCCTTGCGTACAGGCTAACTAAATTGACATTTTGTGGTGAAAAACATTGGCTTTTCTCTCGTCTGTCTCAAACATAGTTTGCTTGTTTTTCTTTTGTTCGTTCAAAATATAGATTACTGGCATATTAGAAACGCTTGTTAGGCAAAATTAATGAAAAACCGTAAACAACACTTTTGTGCAGAAATAGTAAGGAAAGATAATGGTATAATGGAAGGTATTTTATCTGTCACTTAATTCCGAGTAGTATACGTTCAATAGAAGTAACATAGGGCGAACAAAAATAATAAATACTCAGGTGAGCTAATTACCAATGCAATATTCAGCTTTCATGTATAGCTTTGTACTGGCCCAGTCGCAAAACAAGGTGTGTCAGGTATATTCTTTTCATGGTAAATTTTAAAGGAATTCCTGTACTTAAACCAAACTGGTAGACGTTGATCAGACGCTAAACTCGGAGTCTTCGCTATTTGCAAATGACTCTGTTTGGGACCCTACGCATTCAGAGAATCTTGGATGCCTCGAACACCGATGGCTCGTTTGCAATGACTAATTCGAACTATTATTAGAGAATTCTTCCAACAGCTCAAGATATTAAACAGTGAAGTATAATTGGGGAGATATTACTAACATGGCTAAAATGACTTAAACTAACAATTAGTTTCATTCACCAATGAAACACTGATTTTTTTATTCTTTATTTCTGCTGCAGAAAAAGATTGTGGGTGCTATTTAGAACTGCTTTTATTAAGCCCTCTTCACAAGATCAGTCTTTCCAATTCAAAACTCTTGAACAAAACAAATTTGCATGGCACACTCGTGTGACATAGTGAATACTTCATACCTCGAACAACTTGAAAGGTGTTTTTTATGAAAACGTGATATTTGCACCATTCCTGCTATTAAGGCGGTTCCCAAGAATATCCACAATCCATGTATTGAGTAAAAAAAAGGAAGTGAATGCAATGAGCAGGAATCTATACTATAACCTTATACCTACCATCCAAGACACCAAAGGGAAAGAAAACTAACACTATATTTTTCTCTGTATAAAGTGGTGTTAACAAAGGCGTTCGTTGCACGGACATGTTATCGTGCTTAATTGTTCAAATGAGATTATTTCGAGCAATATCGTACTTTTCTATCTGTTTAATTTCGGCAAAATTTGTCTTCCTGTATCTCAGGCTTTTATTAATCTCTCGGATTATGGGGCAATTCTCGGATCCTTGGACCACTATTTACACTTGTCGAACAAACACGTCCTCAAGATCAATCTTCTTGATCTAGACAGTGTCGAATTCGGCAAGAACTGACCATGCCTAAACTGTGAAATTCAACACATATCAAACTATCGAATCCAAGTTTTTCATCTATCGAATATGGACAAAACGTCCGAGAACCTGTCCATACGATCAGTCCTGTCCAACTGGAAATATAAAGAAAAAAATAATCTCCGAAAAAAATAATAATAAATAAATAATAATGAAAAAAAAAAAAAAAAAAAACACACGATTTTTTCCAAGATTGTGAGTTTGCATTTATGACCTGAGCATCATGAAAACATGCCTATATAATTTTGACCCCCTTAAACGCCATTTTTATATAATAAAATTGGGGCTTATAGGGGTATACATTTTTTTTATTTCTGCCCAAAACATAGATTATGGGTACTCATTAGAATCGCCTAACTATACAGTACCCACAATCTACGTTTTTAGCAGAAATATGAAAATTTTCATTTTTTTTTTTTTTTTTTTTTTTTTTTTATCTGAAAATTTTCGTTTTTTGGTGATAAAATTTTTAGTATATTTGAATAGGCATGTCTTCGTAATGATATGCCTATATATGATTCTAATATTTATTTTAAAAAAAAATCCACGGAAAAGTATACATTAAAGTAAATGAAGACACACTGGAATAAAATTCGTATTTTTTGTATTAAGCAGCGGGTTCCATCTTGGAATTTGCAAGCTCACCGTCAAAAATGCCAAAATGAATTAAACCCGTCCCTATAAAATGATAAGAGGGGAATGCGTCATTGTTTATATATATAACCTGGGCAAGTTATGAGGTGCTGATATAAAACCTAGTTAAGTGGTGGTAAATTTTAACCGAGATATGATGCATGTATATATTATATATATAAAGCCCCGCAATATCATTTATACATTTGTATACGGCACCCAACGTCATTACGACAACACATCTGTTTGATATAGTACATTATTTCCAATCTCCAAAGTGGTTATATTTCTCATGAAAATTTGTGATATTTTTATTATTCATACTCCAAACATATGTTGTGGGTGCTCATTTGAACCGCCTCAATGAGAATTCCTCCAACAGCTCCAGGTATTAAACAGTGAAGTATAATTAGGGAGATACTACAAAAATGACTGAAATGACTTAAGCTTACAAATATTTTCATTCGCCAATGAAATACTGATTTTTATTCCTTATTTCTGCTGCTGTTGCTGCTTCAAAAATAGAAAAAAAATTGTAGGTGCTCATTAGAACTGCCTTTATTAAGCCCTGTTCACAAGATCAGTCTTTCCAATTCAAAATTCTTGAACAAAACACATATAAATGGCACACTCGTGTGACATAGTGAATACTTTCATATATACAAAATTGTAAGGTGTGTTTATGAAAACGTGATATTTGCACCATTATTGCTATTAAGGCAGTTCTCAAGAATATCCACTATCCATGCTTTGAATAAAAAAAAAGAAAAAAAAAGAAAAAGGAAGTGAAGGCAATGAGCAGGAATCTATACAATTACCTAATACCTCCCATCCAAGACACCAAAGGGAAAGAACACTAACACTACATTTTTTTTCTCTGTTTAAAGTGGAATTTAACAAAGGCATTCGTTGCACGGGCATGGTATCGTGCTGAATTGTTCAAAATGAGATTGTTTTGAGCTATTGAACTTTTCAATCTGTTCAATTTCGGCTAATCACAGGCTTTTAATAATCTCTGGGATTATGGGACATATCTCGGATACTTGGACCATTATTTACACTTGTAGAACAAACATGTCCTCTTGTCGAACTAGACAGTGTCGAATTCGATAAGAATTGACCATGCCGAAACTGAGAAATTCAAGTCACGTGTCAACACGTATCAAACTATCGAATCCAAGTTTTTCATCTATCACGTCCGACAGCCTGTTTATACGATCAGTCCTGTCCAATTAGAAACATAAAGAAAAAATTACACTCCTAAGAAAAAAAAAATAAATAAATAAAAACAACACGATTTTTTTTCAAGATTGTGAGTTTGCATTTATGACCTGAATATGCCTATATATGATTCTAATATTTATTGAAAAATAAAAAAAATCCACAAAAAAGTATACTTTAAAGTGAATGAAGACTCACTGGAATAAAATTCGCCTTTTTATTATTTTGGAACGGGTTCCATACTGGAATTTGCAAGCTTACCGTCAAAAATGCCAAAGTGAACTAAACCCGTCCCTATAAAATAAATTAAAAGAAAAGAAAAATGATAAAAGAGGAATGTATGGAACGCCATTGCTGTCTTATGCGTCATTGTTTATATATAAATATATATATATATACTGGCCAAGTTACGAGGTGCTGATATAAAACCTAGTTATTAACCAAGATATGATGCATATATATATAATATGAATTTAATAGGTGCTACCTATATCCGTGCGTCCAAATTATTATCACTTCCGTCAGAGGTGAGGTAGCCAAGCTCAATCACAAACAAAAGTTCCTTTTTTTCAATAGCCAAAAATCTACATTATTCTCGTATGCATCCCCTCCAATCTTCAAATGAATGCTGTCCTCTCAAACTTTGTGTCAAAATGTTAATTAACTTACAATGATTAGAGAAACTATAGACATTCTAAAAAATCTGCTGTTTGATACACAAACATGACATTATGACATAGCCTTTTACTAATACCGCATTCTAAAAAAAACCTAGAAATTATTTTTTAGAAAAAACAAAACAAAAACAAAAGTCCCCCGAATCCTACCAGAATTGTCATTCTTGTACACAACACATCATCTCGTCCTGTTCTACATTTGTACGAAGCAACATCAAAATATTCCACAGGGTATTCGTGTTACAGAGCAGAGACAAGAAATCAAATTCAAAGACAAGAAGAGGAGATAACTCCTAAAGTAAAAAAAGCCAAAGTTGTCATTCTTGTATGTGACTTGTCACCTGATCCTGTTCTTCAATACAACCAAGTATCATCAAAATATTCCAAGAGTGTTTGACTTACATAGCGGACACTAAATCAATGCATAATCAGTGTCAAATATAACAAAGGGAGAAAACAGTAAAATAAGGAAGGCAGAGTTGTCATTCTTGTAAGAGACACGTTGTCTTGTTCTATTCTACAGTTCTACCAGGTACCATCGAAATATCCTGAAGGGTATTCCAGTTACAGAGCAGAAGAGAATTCTATTTCAAACAAAACAAAGGGAGATAACTCCAAAAGTAAGAAAGGCAGAGGTGCCATTCTTGGAATGCGACATGTCATCTGATCCTGTTCTACATTTCTACCAAGTATCATAAAAATATTCCAAAGGGTCTTTGACTTACAGAGCGGACATGAAATCAGTGGATAACCACTGTCAGACATAACAAAGTAAGATAACGCCAAAAGTAAGAAAGGCTGAGTTGTCATTCTTGTACGCGACACACCGTCTGGTCCTGTTCTACATTTCTACCAAGAATCATAAAAATATTCCAAAGGGTCTTTGACTTACAGAGTGGACATGAAATCAATGGATAACCACTGTCAGACATAACATAGCTGCAAGCCAATGCACCATGCCCTGCCACACAGGGACATATTCCCTATGCACTTCTGTAGTATAAGGGCTGAAAACAAACTAAGTTAAACATGAAGAGAAGCAATAAACAGTTATTTCAGAACTCAAAAAAAAAAAAAAACAAAACAAAAAAAAAAAAAACATAAAAAACCCACCAAAAAGTCTAAGTCAAAAATGCAATAAAAAGTGATAAAAAATAATTTCAGAATTCTGAAAAAAAAAACAATATGCATATCTTCAGACCATCCTAAAAGCATGTGTGAAGTTTCAAAAGGATTGGCTTGAAAATGTAGGAGGAGTTGCGCGTACAAGGTACATACTCTCTATACATTTTTGTAGTATTAGGGCACGAAAAAAGTCTAAGTTAAAAATGCAAAAAATGTAAAAAAAAAATAGTTTCAGGATTCTGAAAAAAAACAATATGCATATCTTCAGACCATCCTAAAAGCGCCTGAAAAGTTTCAAAAGGATTAGCCTAAAACTGTAGGAGGAGTTGCAGGCAAAAGGTACATACTCCCTATACATTTCTGTAGTATTAGGGCTCGAAAAATGTCTTAGTTAAAAATAAAAAAAAATGTGATAAAAAAATAATTTCATATTCTGAAAAAAAAAATATGCATATCTTCAGACCATCCTAAAAGCGTCTGTAAAGTGTGAAAAGGATTGGCCTAAACCTGCAGGAGGAGTTGGGGGCAGAAGGTACATACTCCCTATACATTTCTGTAGTATTAGGGCTCAAAAAAAGTCTAAGTTAAAAATGGAAAAAGTGATAAAAAATATTTTCAGGATTCTGAAAAAACAATGTGTATATCTTCAGACCATCCTAAAAGTGCCTGTAAAGTTTCAAAAGGATTGGCCTAAAACTGTAGGAGGAGTTGCGAGCAGAAGGTACATACTCCCTATACATTTCTGTAGTATTAGGGCTCGAAAAAAGTCTAAGTAAAAAATGAAAAAAAAAAAAAATGTGATAAAAAAAAATAATTTCAGGATTCTGAAAAAACAATATGCATATCTTCAGACCATCCTAAAAGCGCCTGTAAAGTTTGAAAAGGATTGGCCTAAACTGTAGGAGGAGTTGCGGGCAGACGAATGGTGGGGGCGCTGACGGATGGACAGACGGACAGACCGACGGATGGACACTAAAAATTTCAGAGGGTATAACATAATACCCCGCCACTTTTTTGGTGGCGGGGCATAACAAAGGGAGATAACGCCAAAAGTAAGAAAGGCAGAGTTGTCATTCTTGTACTCGACAGGTTGTCTGGTCCTGTTCTACATTTCTACCAAGTATCATGAAAATATTCCAAAGGGTCTTCGACTTACAGAGCGGACACAAAATCAATTAATTATCGCTTTCAAATATAAACATACAAGGGTCGTGCAAAAAGTTCTGTCACTAATAGGCTTCCTTGGTTTTATCCCAGGTATATTTTAAAATGCTTCACTGCACTTGACTGGTGTGTTGAATAGCTAACGATACCCATTTATTTCGTGCAAATTGCTTTCCAAATTGAAATAGATGCAGTCATATACCCTGACCAATTTACTTGTTACATTGGAACATGGACCAGAAGACTGAAATTCGTAGCTATATTAAATGCCGCATTAGGCTTAATATAGATTCAAAGCAGATATTTAATCAGAAGGCAGTGTGCAAACAATTCTGAAAAAGCATTTGGACCTGAGAAACGTTTGCACTAGGTGGGTACCTCATTTGCTCACTGAGGAGCAAAAGACACAACCCCTTAAATGTGCCCGGGAACTTTTGAAAACATACAAAGGCTGTAATAGTCGGGTTAATTCTAACTAGCTAACAAGTGATGAAACCTGGGTGCACATGTTTGAGCCACAAAGAAAGGCTGATAATAAGCAATGGAAGCGAAAAGATAAAAAACGCCCATGTATTGCCAATTGCCCCATATGTTCGAAAAAGATGTTGTACGCAATTTTCTTTAATTCAAGTGGGCCAGTCGTTCAAGTGCCTTGTCCATCTGGTCATACAGTCACTGGCCGATTCTACAAGAATTCTGTACTGAAGAAAGTGAAAGTTTTACAATAAGAAACTACCAAGCAAATGATGGTCAGGAGTCCACCTTTTACAGGACAATGCCTCCTCTCATAAGTGTGAGGTTTTAAGTCTTTTTTGGCTTCTGAAAAGGTGAAAGTTTTAAACCATCCACCTAATTCACCTGACCTGAGTCTCTGTGACTTCTTTTTATTTCCAAGGCTTAAGGAAATGCTTTCTGAAAATAAGTATACGTCTAGAAGTTCTCTTGGCAGCGCTATTTATCAGTGTCTCCAACAGATACCAAAAGAAGGCTATTTATCTGCTTTTCGCGACTGGGTAAAAAGGTTACAAAAATATGTTTCAGTAAAGGGGGAATACTTTGAATGTTTGTAATAAAGATATGTTTGATAAAATGTAGCACTGAAGTAATCCGAATCCAGTGACAAAAAACTTTTTGCAGGACCCTCGTAGCCATCAGAAGAGATGGCAAATCCCCCGACCAAACCGCCATTTCTAAATTTAGTGTATTTCAATCGATATTATATATATATTGAACAAGAGCAAAGTAAAAAGATGCAAAGATAGTATGAAATGTGACCAAAAAAATAGGTGAAAACAAAACTAGGTGTACTGTGAATGATTTAATTTTTGAGTGTTCTTTTATTTTTTTTTTATTTTTGTCAAAATCATCTAATAACTACTTCTGATGTGATAACAGAATACACAGTATTTGTAAATACTTTGAATTTGTGAGTGTACATATTCAGAAATAATAGTAAAAAAAAAATATGCCTTGTAAAGGTAAAGGAACTTGCTGTATGTTTATTGGGATAAAAACTCAACAAAGTAAAAGTTGTCCTTCTTGCATGCTACACACCTTCTTGACCTGGTATATGCCCCTACCAAAAATTATCAAGTTAACTCAAATAGTGTGGGAGCCTGCACAAGATTTTTGCAACAGAGGAGATAATAATGGAGAAAGTGAGAGTACTCTTGAACACGACATGCCTACTAATCCTTATCTATGCCTCTACCAAATATTATCAAAATATTTCAAACCACATACTCAAGGATTTAGAAATTCATTTTTGCCAAGTACCATCGAAATATTCCAAAGGTTATAACAGTTACAGAGCAGACAAGAAACGAGCAGACAAGAAATCTATTTCAAACAAAACAAAGGAAGATCTCCAAAAGTAAAAAAGCCAGAGTTGTCATTCTTGTATGCCACACGTTGTCTGGTCTTGTTCTACATTTCTACCAAGTATCATAAAAATATTCCAAAAGGTCTTTGACTTACAGAGCTGACACATTATCAATGGATAATCACTGTCAAATATAACAAAGGGAGATAATGCCAAAAGTAAGAAAGGCAGAGTTGTCATTCTTGTACGCGACATGTCACCTGGTCCTGTTCTACATTTCTACCAAGTATCATAAAAATTTTCCAAAGGGTCTTTGACTTACAGAGCGGACATGAAATCAATGGGTAATCACTGTCAGACATAACAAAGTGAGATAAAGTCAAAAGCAAGAAAGGCAGAGTTGTCATTCTTGTATGCGACATGTTGTCTGGTCCTGTATTACATTTCTACAAAGTATCATAAAAATGTACCAATGGGTCTTTGACTTACAGAGCGGACACAAAATCAGTTGATTATCACTGTCAAATATAACAAAGGGAGATAATGCCAAAAGTAAGAAAGGCAGAGTTGCCATTCTTATACGCGACACATCTGGTCCTGTTCTACATTTCTGCCAAGTACCATTGAAATAGTCCAAAGGGTATTTGAGTTACAGAGCGGACACAAAATCTTTTTCAAATAAAACAAAGGGTGATAGCTCCAAAAGTAAGAAAGCCAGAGCTGTCTTGTATGTGACGTGTCATCTCGTCCTTATCTACATTTCTACCAAGTATCATCAAAATATTCCAAAGGGTTTTCAAGTTACAGAGCGGACAAGAAGTTTTATAGACTGGTGGTTAAAATTTTAAATTTTGACCCAGGTAGGTCAGAATGTTAATAAAAGGCACAACTGTTAGTATTGATCAGTGACCTCTACCCATCAACTTCAGGGTCTGTGCCACCTAATATGACCTTCCATTGTGTCTGTACAAGGTCAAAGGTCACAAAGTGCATTTTCTGTCAAAATGACAAAGGGTAGCCCAGTCTGAAGCTATTTAAAATGTCTTTTAACTCAACGAAAACACCTACAGCATATAGTACAGTCATAAAATTTAGTGTCAGCCCAATAAGATTTTCAAAACTTCAAGATGGCTGCCTAGATGGAGGCTAAAATTGTCAAAATAGCCATAATTAAAAATAATGCTATAAAGTATCATGCATGTTTAGTGATCCCCTACATAAATCTTGCCAATCAAGCCCCTGGGGTTCAAACTGGTCACACCCCAGGCATCTATATAGAACTGTATATAGTTGAAGAACCTTCAAAAAGCTTCTTCACTGAAACCATAAGGCCCAGAGCTAACAGTATGTAGCAATGTTAAGTGGTTTCTTACATAAATCCTGCCAGCAATGCCCCTGTGGTCCAAATTGGCCATGCCCAAGTGGTCATTAGCAGGCTGTCCGACACTTTTTGAAAGAAAATTAGGGCTAATTTTAGAGACAAAAATAAGAATTTTTAGGGCTAATTTAGTGCTAAAATTAGGAATTTTGTAACTAAAATAGGGCATGTGATGACATTCAAATTTCTTACCTTTGCATACACTCAGCAAAGATCAGATACAATTATCTATTTCCTCAGAGGTCATAAAGCTCATATTTCCCATTTTATGTATGTATTCGTATAGTCTAGATACCATGTTGCATTAGAAATCAAGTAGATTGTGGTCTGCCATAAAATTATGACATTGAGCTTTTAGGTTCAAAGATGCATTTCAGAGAATAAAATAAAAATTTGTCTTTCAAACTGGTAACCTTTTATGATTTCAAGCACCTCAAACATGTTAAAATGTCTTTATTTGTTAAAGGGCATATCACAGCCAAACTTTTGGTACCAGAAAATGAGTATTTTTGTAAGTTTTATGGCTAAAATATGATAGAATTCCTTGTGATTTAAAGGAAGGACCTCCTGTCACTTGCGATTAGTCTGTTTTGAGGAAAACACATTGTTAAAAAAAAAGGTACCTTGTGACAAACGGTGGGATCTAAAAAATTCAATATGACCTTAAACACAATTATTTGTTTTCTGGTAGTATATGTATGAAGTTTTAAAAACCGATTCACAATTTGGCCAAAATATCTATAGACAAGACAAACTGATAAATGTAAATAAACCTATTAAAGCATACATACCCTGTATTGATTAAGAACAGATTTTCAGGTGGAAAAAACAATAGAAATACATAGTAACAGCATAAAAAACACAAAGAACTTTTCAGTCTGATTTTTTATGGAGAGAGCTTAAGTGATTTTGTTTGAATAATGGTTCATTTGGCTTTGACAAAGCTATATGGTTAAAATAAGAATATCGTTCTTCACCAAAAGAGAATATTTTTTAGTAATTTTTCATATTACCGTATTCGACCTAATTACTGCACATACCCCTATAAGCGCACAGTCAACCAATTTCTTAGTCTTCAGATCACAGTTGTATACTTTTATTTCTCGCTTTATAAGAACATATGTTGTTTGTACTCATTTGAATTGCCTCGACTTGTCGAGGCAATTCAAATAAGTAACAACAACATATGCTTTCATAAAGAAAATCAGAAAAAAAATCGCACCAACATCATTGAATACGCTCTCATTCAGTTCCCTGCTTATCTTTCTTGTAAGTTTGTCATGATTAGGTAGATATTTTACTGCATGTTCTACCAATAATTTTGAGAAACGTTAGTGCACGGTGCGGTAATTAGATCGAATACGGTACCTGTGTTGCAACACTTCTATACATGTACTTGCTAAAATATTGTATCTTTGAATTCTGCAAGCTTTTTTGAATAAAAGCCCCTAAAATAAAAAAATTTAGGTGGCACCACCCTAAGTTCATCAAAATAATGTCTAAAGAAGCTCTTCAGCATCGGTGCCTTTCATTAACACGAATGTCTACCTATAGTGATTTCTGGTCCTGGTTTTTGATCACCAATTGCCTCTTTGGTAGGGGGAGGAGAGGGACATAATCATGAAAAACAAGCAATCAACCTTGTTTTTCTGAATCCCTTTTAACTGCATAATTGTGGCTCTCGTAGCTCCTGAGTAATGCATATATGATTGATCTAGTACTAATGTTATTTATTCCAGGCTTTGTATTTTAATCTACATGTATCTGCCACCTAAATAACAAGATTTATTCCTATTTTGGAAATAGTTAATCCTTTAAAACAATGCCCATCCAAGTCTTATCAAGGACTCCTTAACTTCACTGCAGTGAGTCCTTGGAGCCCTTATTTTCAAACTCTGGGAGAAAATCCTGATTATTTATTATCAGTTGGTAAAAGGTAGATTGTGATTTTCTTCAACCTGTCATAACTAATAAACAATTGAAACATAAGAATCTTGATTGTTTTATCACTTATCTGGTATGCGAAAAAGTGTTTTATCTCTCAAATCAGGAGCCCTTAGAACCTCTATTGTTTTTTTCTGTCTTATCTGGAGCCTAAAAACTTTTTTTAGTTGTCTTATTTGGAGCCATCAGAAGCTGTGTAGCTTTATTCCTCTTTTCTGGAGTCCTAAGAAACTCTATTATTTTATCTCTTATCTGGAGCCAAAAGCACCTTTACTGCTTGTTCTCTATTGGAGCCCCATGAACCTCTTATCTCTTATTTGGAACCCAAATTGTTTATCTCTCTTATCTGGAGCCCAAGAAATGCTAAAATCTGTTTTATTTCTCTCTGGAGCACTTAGAACCTCTGTGTGAACTTATATTGGTTAAGCTTTCTTATGAGGAGCTTTAAGAAGCTATTTTGTTTAATCTCTTTTCTTGAACCCTAAGAATCTTTACTGTCTTATCACTCTTATCTGGAGCTTTAAGAATCTTTGTTGTTTTATCCCTTTAATTTGGAGCCCCAAGTACTACCATTTGGTATTTCTCTTCTTGGAGCCCTAACAACCTTTCTTGTTAATTCCCTCTTATCTGGAGCCCAAATAACTTCTATTGGCTTTAGCTCTTATCTGGGGTCAAAAGAATTTTTTTTTTCTCTTATAAACTGGAGCTCAAAGATTTTTTTGCCACTTCTGGAACCCTAAGAAAATTATTCTCTTAACTGGAGCCAGCCCTTAAAACCTATTTCACCTTTTATCAGTTTACAAATATTGGCATATGCATTATCAATATCCTGCTGTTCGCAAAGACTATGTTCTAACTGTAAAACACAAGCTTGGATTTCATTAACAAAAACACTATTGCAGCCAAAATCATCGGGAATTCTTTTAACATTGAACTTGATACTGCCTTCAGACCGCTTATTTTTTGGAACAGTATCGTAACTTGTATATTGTTCAGTATTTATTTTCCATGTAATGCATGAATGGTCAGGAATCGATGATGGAATGACGGCCTCTTTGTGTCCACTAAGATTTATAAGCTCTGACGCGGTATAGACATAAAAATCAGAAAACATATTCAAATCAGAATGGCTGACAAAACAGTAATCCACAACAGATGACCCTTTCGTAGATACACTTGTAAAATCGTTCTTTATACTGTTTCTCCCATTCAAAATACAAAAGTTACTGTTCATTAAAAAGTCTAGCAGAATGTGTCCATACTTATTGACCTGGAAGTCCACAACCTCTCGATCAGATAAATTGTCAACCCCTTTTATATAATCATTTAAATCCGCACATCTACTATTAAAATCGCCAAACAAACATACTGGACCCATATCTTGAAATTCATATATACCAGTTAATAAATTGTCATAAAACCCAAATACATCTGCCTGTCTAGATGAGTTTTCTGGAGGTAAATAGCATACACATAAAATTAAACATGTTCTGTTGAATTTATGTTTTAGTCTTAGCCACAAAGTACCCTCATATGAGTTATCTACAACTTTGCATTCGAATTCTCTTAAAAGAGCGTTTTTAATGAGAATACCAACGCCACCTGAGCCACATCTAGCGTTGACATGCAGACGTTTCCTGTTCTGTCCAAACCACTCATACCCAGCTACCTCAAGTGTCTCATCATTTTTTAGATGTGTTTCCACCACACCAACTATATCCAGATTTAAGGACAATAAACAGGACGCTCTAACCACATAATTATCACTAAAATTGTCTGAATTCCAACCCCTCACATTCCAACAGCCTGCTCTTATCTAATTTCTCTACTATCTACATATCGACCACCCTCACGCTCACTATAATGGTCAGAATGTCTATCCGAATGCCAATCTGACTGGTGACCACCCAGCCGGTCAGGCAGATGAGCATCCGGACGCTGTGAATGACGTACTTGATTCGAGGAGCTCCCATTATTGCCATTTCTAGTGCGCCTGCTATCAGGCGGTCAATGTCTCTGCCCACTCTGGCTATCATAACCCTCTGTTGTATGTTCATATCTGCTACTTTCTTGATCTCCTTTTACAATACGTTCTCCCTTCAAAATAATGTTTCTATCTCCTCTCCGTATTTCTCCATAAAGCATGTTATGGGTATTCATTAGAACTGCCTAGGAGAGACAATTCTAATGAATATCAACTAGCTATATTTTATTGAATAAACAGAAAAAAAATCATCAAATTATCACCAAATTACCCACCTTATCTGTTTCTCTGTCTTCTTCATAAACTTTGCTGGTATCAAATCTAATTTCCCCTTATCAGGCCCCTACCTGTAAGGGTGGCCAAAGTCACCAAGATTTCTTATCTTAATCTCCTTATGGTCATGGGCTTGTTATGCAATCCAAAATGTGTCAGAATACCTTAAATCTGCTGGCCAGTAAGTCCATAGCTAAAAAGCATAGCATTCCACAGAAAAATCAAAGCAAACCAATCAAGTACTCCTATTAGATCTTAAAGAATTTTGTTCAGTTTTAAACTTTCACTTTTAAACTCTCACTTTCTTTGTAAAAATTAAAAAAAAATAAAATAAATAAATAACCTTGATGCTATGTGAGTTACTGGAAGAACCAAAGATTGAAAGAAATGAACAAAATCTTAAAAGGTTTTGGACATTTAGACAACACAAAACATATTTTTATGAACATACAAGTGAATAGCAACTATACCAAAATAAATACAGTCAATTAAATGCAGTTAATTTAGGGTACAAAAATAAAAACTGCTTTATTAAGACAAAATCACTTCCTTTCAGCTAAATACAACAAATAAGCAAATAAACAAGTAAATTATTAGTAAAATCACTGGAAGAAACAAAAATGGAAAGAAATAAAAATCAGATAAGATTTGTGACATGTAAACACTTACGCAAAATTATGCTTTTACGAACATACAAGTGAAGTTACTGACCATAATACACAAAATAAATAAATTAATAAATAAGTTGATGTACTCTCTCTCTCTCTCTCTCTCTCTCTCTCTCTCTCTCTCTCTCTCTCTCTCTCTCTCTCTCTCTCACACACACACACACACACACAAAACAACAAAAAAACATAGTGTTAGTTGAATAGTTTTTAAGAATTAAGTGTTCATGATGTACATGTAAAAGTAAATTAAATCAGAATAAATAAATTAATTGGTAGAAACAAAGACTGAAAGAATGAAAATATATGAAACTTTTGTGACATATAAATATTATAAACAACAACACAATTATTGATAAACATACAACAAGCCTGGATGTATGAATTATACATCCCTTTCAACTCTTCATTATAGTGTGAAAATACAGGGTTTTGCAAAATATAATAATCCTTTCAAGAAATATCAAATTATCTCAGTTAAAACTGTTTTGCCAAATATAGAAATATATAAAATAAATAAATAAAAACAATATCTGTAGATATATATTATTTAGTTGTTAAAAAGTGATCTAATATGGTCTTTGCCCTCCATCAGTTAGACAAAAAAAAAAAAAAAAGCCTTAATTTTAAGAAATTGTTTGTTCAGTTTTGCAACTTTCACTGTAAATTTAACTATTAAAGAACAAAACAAAACAGAACTTGACATTGATTTACTGGAAGGAAAAAAGATTGAAAGAAATAGAAAAAGGTTTAAAGATTTTTTATTTATTATAAACAACACAAGTATAATTTTGTATGATACAGAAAACAATATCACTAAGTGCTATTTATGATTTATGAAAAAAAAAAACATATATCAAAGGAAACTTACTTAAAAACCGCGAAGCCAATTTATAAAAAGAAAAATAAATAAAAAAAAAAAAAATAAAAAAAAGTATTTCAATTTTATCCTTCATCTTTGATACAAATTCATTGTCATCTTAAACTATCAAATAGATGCACGTACAAAGTAACTTTAACAATAAAAAGGAATAAATGAATGAAAAATAATATCACAAATTAAAGATCACTTCTAAAACATGTCTTTTGCATTAAGGACAGTGTTACCAACGCAATTTTGGGTGGGTAAATGTCCGGGCGGGTAAATGTCAAAACCTGTTTTTTGGTGGAAAATAAGACAAAATGTCATCAATTTGTCATCTGCTGAATTAGCCCCGAGAGTAGTAAAGATTCAATTGGACCCCGAATTGGACCAAGTACATGTACAAGGGTCCTGTAAAAAGTTTTGTCACTGGGTTTAGATTACTTCAGTGCTATGTTTTATCAAACATATTTTTATTACAAACCTACGAAGTATTCCCCCTTTACTGAAACACATTTTTGTAACCTTTTTACCCAGTCGTGAAAAGCAGATAAATAGTCTTCTTTTGGTATCTGTTGGAGACATTGATAAATAGCGCTACCAAGAGAACTTCTAGACATATACTTATTTCCAGAAAGCATTTTCTTAAGCCCTGGAAATAAAACGAAGTCACAGGGACTCAGGTCAGGTGAATAAGGTGGATGGTTTAAAACTTTCATTTTTTCAGAAGCCAAAAAAGACTTCACAACATCACACTTATTAGAGGAGGCGTTGTCATGTCAAAGGTGGACTCCTGACCATCATTTGCTTGGTCGTTTCTTATTGTAAAACTCTTTCACTTTCTTCAGTACAGAAATCATGTAGAATCAACCAGTGATTGTATAACCAGATAGACAAGGCACTTGAATGACTGGCCCACTTGAATTAAAGAAAACTGCGTACAACATCTTTTTCGAACTTAATTATGGTTCTCTTGGCAATACATGGGCGTTTTTGATCTTTTCGCTTCCATTGCTTTTTATCAGCCCTTTTTTGTGGCTCAAACATGTGCACCCAGGTTTCATCACCTGTTAGCAAGTTAAAATGACCCAACAATTTCTTCAAAAGTTCCCGGTCATATTTAAGGTGTTGTGTCTTATGCTCCTCAGTGAGCAAATGAGGTATCCACCTAGCGCAAACCTCTCTCAGGTCCAAACGCTTTTTTCAAAACTGTCTTCTGATATGCCAGTACAACTAGCTATATCTTTGACAGACAATCGCAGCATCTTGTTCGACCACAATCTTTACTGAAGCGATGTTAGCCTTGGTAACAGAGGTTTTAGGCCTTCCAGGATGGGTATCATCTTCAACAGAAAATTTCCAAGCCTTAAAAGCTTTAACCCACCTAAAACCTGTGCGCATTGAAAAGGTCTGAGGTCCATATATACCACTAATTCATTAAATATCTGCTTTGAATCTATATTAAGCCTAATGCGGCATTTAATATAGCTAAGAATTTCAGTCTTCTGGTCCATGTACCAATGTAACAAGTAAATTGGTCAATGTTTATGACTGCATCTATTTCAATTTGAAATAACTTGGTCAGTTTGGAAAGCAATTTGCACGAAATAAACAGGTATCGTTAGCTATTCAACACACCATTCAAGTGCAGTGAAGCATTTTAAAATATACCTGGGATATAACAAAGGAAGCCTGTTAGTGACAGAACTTTTTGCATGACCCTCGTATTAAGTTTACATTAATCTGAACTTTGTTTGGCTTTCAATAACAAATTGCCTTTACCAAGAAAATATTTTCATATTATTATTATTTGCTGACTGACCACATAACATAGTGCATCTTATTTGAAAAGTAACTGTCCCAACAAGTAAAAATGAACCTATTCATATCTAATGAATCTGATCTGTCTGTGCATTAGCTGGATACTGTGTGATTATATGAAATTTCAAAACCCTAGCATCCACAGTTCAAAACTTATGCTATGCATCAAAAAGAGTGCAATTGTAAAAATGCACAAAGTTATAAAGGGCCATAACTCATGAAGTAATTTTTATAATTTATTCAAAAGTTAATCAGATCATTTACTCATCAATACCAGTCTATTCACCAGGTTTCAAGGTTCTAGCTTCAATAGCTTTGGAGATATTTTGCTGACAAGACTTCATCTATATTTTTTCAAAGGGCCATAACTCAGTAAAGGGGCATAATCCTGATGGGAAAAAAAATATGGGTCAGCTATTTTTTCATGAAGAATCCATACATGAAATTTCAAAACCCTAGCATGCATGGCTCAGAAGTTATGCCAGGCATCAAAAAGTGTAACGGATGTATGCACAGATGGACGGACAGATGCACGCACGCACACACAAACGTCCCAGATGCAATTTGCCCCTCCAACTTCTTCGAAGTTGGGGGCATAAAAAATAATGATACTATAAAAATATTTTCTTTGTAAACCAAAGGCAATTTGTTACTGAAAGTCTAACACCGTTCAGATTATTGTAAACTTAATGCATGTATGCATGTACTTGGTCCAATTCGGGGTCCTATTGAACCTTTACTACTCTCTGGGCTAGTTCAGCAGATGACAAATTGCTGACATTTTTTCTTATTTTTTTTTTCCATACAACAGGTTTGACATTTCATGCAAATTGTCTCTGCTGAAGACAACTTGCATGGAATGTCAAATCATGTGGAAATAATTTGTTTGAAATTTATGTCAAAACCTGTTTTCAGGGAAAAATGTAAAAAAACAAAACAAAAAAAACTTCAAAATGTTGTCTGCTGAAAATTTTATACAGTGTACTAAGACTTAAAACATTTACTTAATTATCAAAACAAGTTAATTATAGTGTGAAAATATTAAACCTTCACAAAATATAATAATGCTGTCAAAAATATCTCAATTAAAACTGTTTTATGAAAAGAAAAAAAAAAGAAAAAATGAATAAATAAATAAATAAAATGAATACACATACTTTAGTTGTAAAAACAGTGTTTAATATGGTCTTGGACCCAATATACTTTACGTATTAAGTCCTCTAACAGGTATTTACAAGAAAACTGATGCAAAGCATCAGTATGCTGGGAAACTAATCTGTCATGCATTACTTAGCTCCCTATAGATCATAGTATAGTGAAAAAATGTTATAATTTATGAACGGTTGTAATTATATAAATCATCGCAATACTCAACGATAAAAACATTATAGACGTTATCAGAGTTATGTAAAAAAAAAATCAACTATGATCGTCTGTTTTCTAGCCCGCATACTTAATTACATGTCGCCATCCATAGCCTAGGCTGAACATACTATATCTGAAATCATCTATGTAGCAGTGTTTCGTTCTTTTCTCCACTCATAATGTTTGCTTTCAGCCCAAATCTTTCCATGCTTGAATATCAAATTAAACTGTATTATTAAACCAGCTTATAATCTGTTTGATTTGAGAATGCATATTTCCAATCGTAAACAAAGAAAAATAGCTTTTGTTTCTTCTTCGTAGTAAGACGGAAAAAGACAAAATGAAAAATTCAAACGTGTACAAATATTGACAGCAACAAGGTCATTTCAGGTCGAATGGTCAAATTGGGGCTCCTATGGGAAAATTGCTCATTTCTCTTTTAAATGAGCAAACCCCACATTACTACATTCATTCTACACAGTACTCCCATTTTTTAAATGACAGATTCATCTGTCATTCCTTGCTGGCATACGCATTTTCAAGTTGCATCCGGCTTTCACTACCACTGAAATATGTGTCCGCTCAAAATGTAGTCCGATTTATATGAATATAAAGCTATAAATATCTTTATAGCGCCATGCAATTTTTAAAGCAGGCGACATTCAGATTCTCCCCTGTTTTGCAGAGAAAACCAGACTAAGAATTTCATATGACTTTTTTGCCAGCGGATGAATTGCATAAATTTCTCTGATTAAATAAGAGAAAAAAATGAAATTGATATCTGCTACAGTCGTAGTAATTAAGCTATGCAGTTTAAGGGTTATTGTTTGTGTTGAGGTTTTACGGCCCAGTCAATCCAATGTGGTCATGTCAAGCGCGGTCAGTTTACCAAACCACACATTTACTGGGCAGGCTTAGTCCTCTTAGTGGTTAACCAGTATTGTGCACATTCTTTCGCCAGAAACTGACAATTGCCCTTCTTGAATCAGCGGAAGGGATAGAATGACCGTAGAAAATATTTCGTGATCAATCTCCACGAAAGAATGTTGCCGACCTCAGCGGGGGTTGAACCCGTGACCTCCTGGTCTCCAGTCGGACGGCACATTCAACTGGTTAACATAATCAACATACTTGTGTATCAATACGCCTGTGCTGGACTAAAGACATGGCGTGAGAAATTAGACCATAATCTACTGTTACCAGCAATATAAACACTGTCTAATGAGCTCTTACTGTCCAAATATAGATTCTGAAGATTTTTTTTATGCTTGATAATAAAAGAAAAAAAAAAAAGCTGTGCTCATAATCATGCTGCAAAGTGTTTTCTTCGATATTAGCTCAGTGCATTAGATAGGTTGTAAGGTTGATCTGCGCAATTTTTTGTTAGCTATTAATAGAACAGGTGCCGCTTCATGACCCGCTATCAAAAATTAACCAGATATTTTTACCTTGAAACATAATTTGACATTTCTTGCAAATTGTCTCAAAAGAGGAATCAATTTGCATGAAATGTCAAATGCCGTCTCCTTGGGGAAAAAAATCAAAATATGGCAACATGAAACTTTTATACAGAGCACTTGCCCATTTGTTTGAGGTGTGTAAAAAAATCAATACTGTCGGATTAAAGGGACAGGGCTTTAAGTCAAATATTATAATGTTGTTGATTTGCTTTACATTAAATATTTTCGCTGCAGCATTTTAATACATAGGATGCTTGGATTTAAAGTGTAACTATTTGTCAGAAAAAACGGAAAGTGTTGAAAATTTATATTGCTATCTGCAGCGCAATGTTAACTATTCAAGATATTCGGTTATTTCCTTTTATTGAATGTAAGATTGTGAAAGTGAAAGTAGACAACAAGTTGGCTTCTTTAAAAAGAACCCAAATGAATCTAGGTCCGCATCTTGTTTTGAATTTGCAGATTTGCACAGCAAATTTAACGACTTCATTTGCAACCAATTTTTAAGTACAGGTATTAAGTTATTGAAGAAAATTTACCACAATTTCAGCTCTATATTGCATGTAAGAACTGGCTTTTTGCAACATTTTGAGATAATTTTTTTCTTTTGAAACTTCAAAACATCAAATGGAACTTCATAGCACTATATAGCACTATATAACAAAATTGGATGGTTTTCAAAAATCCGTGCTTTAATAAAGTGAAGTCCGGGCAGACGTCGTCTGGCAGATTTATCTTTTGGTTAATTTTTCTGATAAACCCATCCATAATGCCGTTAGGTGTTCTTCCTGTATAGGTTTTATACAAATTAAGATTTTTTTTTTTGATGAATTTCTGATAGAATCTCTCATTTCAGTGCCTTTGGCGCTTTGATTTATTTCACTATGTTACCAACAGCACAGTTCTCTGCTGCAAAATAAAAAAAAAATGTGGGGGTGAATAGTTATATATAGCCCCACTAAGAACCCAATAAAACTGGAAGAAAACGAGGTTCTTCAAATGCATACACATTTTACAAAAACAACCTTAAACAGATACGCCGGCCTGGAGCCCGGAGTAAATGACTTGGTCCAACTGGAATTGGTCCAAGGAATACACCCCATTTGGTCCAACAGATAATCACTTGGACTAGTCCAAGGTCCAATGGTCCAAGTGTTTGGTCCAAGGAATACTCTGACCCCTAAATTGAACTCAACCTGTATTTTATAACTAAATACCGGTGTATAAAATATGAAACCAATACACTAATCTTTTCAAAAGATATCAAACGGTACCATTTTTCAAAGTTGAAAAAGGACCATAACTCCCATAATTGATGGATTTTACCCTAAACTTAACTTGACCTACATTTTATGATTATATACCTTTGTATAAAATTTGAATCCAATACACTTATCTTTTCAGAAAATATTGAAACAGGACAGATGGGACAGGACAGACAGACCTGACATATATACATACAGACAGCGGTGATACTATATGCCACCAAAAATATTGAAACAGGACAGACGGGACAGGACAGACAGACCTGACATATATACATACAGACAGCGGTGATACTATATGCCCCCCTCCCTCCACTTCCCCCCACCCAATCGAATATGGTGGGGCATAATAAAACATTCCCCCAACCCAATGTACCCTTACCTGCTACAAGGATAGCAGGCCTTGCCTAACTGTAAGCCAGTATTAGTTGGATGCTTATGTAACATAAGATACATGACACCTTCCCCACACCCGCTTAAATGGCCTAAGTTATCTGGAGCACAAAGGAAATTGTTTTATCTCTCTTAATTTGAGCCCTAAGATTCTTTATTGTGTTATGGCTTACCACTCCTACCTTCCATAATCTGCCTTAGCAGATCACCAATACCTTGTGGATATATACTGAAAGGAAAAAGAAACGCAGGGTAGAGTTTTTTCCTTCTTATTTTAACCATTTTTTACGGTGTTTACTATAGCCATACACTTTTACAGATTGTCCTATGAATGTGAACCGCGGGTATACGAGTCTTTGGTCGATGTGCTATCTACCCAGTGTGTGAAATCATTCAACCGTGCACTACACAGTGCGTTGCACGGACAATACGGAAAGCCAAAATTTCGTGCAAAACAAGCATGTTTAAACCTTCAGCACAAGATTTCCTCACACCATTTGGTACACTTCAGCCATACACAACGCTCTTCGATTCTTTTACTGATTTTTCTTTTCATTTTTACGCTACTTTGAACTTTGTTTCAATCATGGTACGATTGACTGATGTTCAGAGGGGTAGGGCAATTGCGTTGTTGATGCAGGGTCAGAGGCAACAGCAAGTTGCCCATCATTTTGGGGTTAACGTCTCAACAATTGAACGTCTTGTTAGACGTTTAAGGGAGACAGGGCATTTAGCAGACCGACCGCGGTCTGGGCATTCGCGCGTGACGTCACGACGTCAAGACAGGACAATCCGTCTGGCACATTCGCGGAATCGTCATCTCACTGCTACCGAAACTGCCCTTAATACAGTAGGTACGCATAATCGACAAATTTCTCCGAAGACTGTTGGAAGTCGATTGCGTGAGATTGGTCTTCGAGCTCGTCGTCCATACGTTGGTCTGCCTCTGACCCAGGCATGTAGGTTGTGTCGTATGGCGTGGTTGACGGCGCATGCGCCCAGGCTATTTCCAATGAGGCAGTGGAGACGAGTTCTTTTTATGGACGAGTCTAGGTTCACTCTCTATCGCGCAGATGGTCGACGTCGTGTGTACCGACGTCGCGGAGAACGCTTTGCCGATGCCTGTGGTGTCGAACGGGATCGGTTTGGGGTAGGATCCGTTATGGTCTGGGGAGGCATTGCTCACGGGATAAAATCACAGTTGATTATTGTTGCAGGCAATATGACCGCAGTAAGGTATAGGGATGAGATCTTGCGTCCTGTTGCAGTCCCGCTTGTGCAACAACGTAATCTGATTCTGCAGCAGGATAATGCCCGACCACATGTTGCCCGAGTTTGTCAGGATTTCCTGGCAAACAATAACATTGCACCACTAGCATGGCCACCGTACAGTCCAGATTTGACCCCAATAGAGCACATGTGGGATGAGCTGGACAGAAGAGTTAGGAAGCGCTGAAATCCATCTCCCCGCAACTCTCGCACAACTAAGGAATGCGTTGATCGATGAATGGAATAACATCCCTTGCGAACTGTCAATGCTTTGGTTAACTCTATCCAAAGGAGAATTAGGGCAGCAATGACAGCAAGAGGGGGGCACACCCGATATTGATTTTCAGTTTGATTTTGTATCAAGATTTTGGGGGGTAGCTACCAATGAACTTCAATAACTCGAGACTTGTTGATCACAAACCAATGAAATTTGGAAGTTTTGTTCCATACATGTACCGTTTTGTAATCATAGTAAAAGATTTAACAAACTTTTTCAAACTTGAATGAAATGTAGGAATAAAATTTACCCTGCGTTTCTTTTTCCTTTCAGTATATATTCCTTACAACTGCTTCAGGGAGTTGATTCTTTGGCTCAGAGGTTAGAGCATTGGATTTTTATATCGGCAGACTAGGTTCGAATCCCACGAAGGCGGGGAAATTTATTTAGCTGTGCTTCATTCCTTTGTTACGACTTTCATGTCCGTGATTGGACTTTACTTTGCTGAAAATGGCTTTGTGTCATCATAAATGATGACTTTCTTGAAGAGGGGGGTGATTGGGGGGTGTGGGGTGGTAGCGATATTACGGCCTATCACTACTACCTTGTAGATATATATTCAATCTCTGACAACTGTGTCAGGGAGTTGACTCTTTGGCTCAGTAGTTAGAACATTGGATTTTAATTCGGGGAGAGTGGGTTCAAATCCCTCGATAGGCGGGAAGTTTATTCAGCTATGCTTCATTCCTTTGTTACGATTTTCATGTCATAAGAATTGTTTTATCTCTCTCACCTGGTGCCATGAGAACCTTTACTGTTTTATTCCTACTGAATGTATCTGCCTGCCATTAATTATCATAATATTCCAAGCGGTTTAAAAGGTTATAGCAATTTTCACAAATTGATTACAGACAGACATGCCTTGGTATGGCTGTTTATAAAGAAATCTGGCATATGACAATTTCATTCGTTAGAATTTGTCAATGTATCTGCATGCCAAAAATTATCAGACTATTCCAAGTGGTTAAAACCTAAGAATCTTTAATATTAATTTCTTATCTAGAGCCCTCAACCTTTGTTGTTTTATGTGGAGTGCACATTTATTATATCAGCTTGCATTTGACAATTTTATTGGGTTTGGGCTTGTCAATATGTATCTGCAGGCCATAAATTATTAATATATTCCAAGCGGTTTAGAAGTTATAGCAATTTGCAAAACTGATTATGGCTGGACGGACATGCCTTGGGTTAAGGCTATTACCATTTTCATCCTTATTACTGCATTGTGCTCTTAAGTTTTGTTTTTCAAAATCGCTACAGAAACTTCTAGTAAAATATCCTCCTAATTCAGGTATACTTTCAAGTAAGATCAGCAGAGATTACTTCATGAGGGCATTTTAATGATACTTGCAAAATATTGTTCTTTCTTTATAAAAGCATACATTGTTGGTACCCATTTGAATTACCTCGACATGTCAAGGCAATTCAAATGAGCACCAACAACACAAATTGACTATTCTGCGGGCTGCGGGTTGCGGGCCATATACAACTGTTGTCTTGTAATGAGGTTATTGCACAAGAAAACTGAAATGATTAAATTTATACTTTTTTTGTTTTGTGTATACATCAACAGAAAATGATCATTGAATACATGCATATGTATGTCTATATGAAACTGATAGATAGCAAGATAGCATTGCCATAATTCTTTAGAATAGGTTATTATCAGGACATGTGGCTTAATTTTATTGGCCGCTTCATGAAAAAGTGTCCCCTTGGAAACATGTGACATGCACATGCACTTAAGGAAATACTGATCAGTCTTACTTGTATGCTCTGTGGATAGTCCAGGACAAGTACCTACTGTATGCTATCATCAAAGACTCTGCTCTGATCAGCCTGCACAGATGAACAGTCTGATATGACTTGACTTATTGCTAATCATCTTAAAGGTATATTTTGTCAAAATGCTGCCCAGAAAAAGCTGAATGAATAACGCAAGCACTGATTTTACAACATTTATCATTCTATGAAAAAACTTTCAGACAAATTAAACCTATGAGTTTACTAACAAGAGCTGTCAGCAGACAGCATAGCTCACCTGGATGTAAGGACTAAATGCCTCTTTGGCCTATCGGGGGAGGAAGGGGGCATTAAATAATTATAATTGTCATAGGGGAGAGTGTGCTGCTGAATAAAACTTTGGACCCATATCTATCATCAAACTGAACACGAACCAATTCCATCATATGGTTTTGAAATTTGAGCTTTTAAGAAGTTTAACGTAAAACTTTAGCGTAAAATTTGTCTGTGACCTTGACCTTTCAGCCATAGTCATAGGTGGGAGTATAGCTGAATAAAACTCTGGACCTATATCCATCATCATACCGAATATAAACCAAATCAATCATACAGTTTTGAAATTATGAGCTCTAAAAAATCTTAAACATGAAATTTCAGTCTGTGACCTTTACCTTAAATGCATGAGCATAGGCAGGGTATTGCTCAATAAAACTTTGGACCTCTATCTGTCATCATGCAAAATCTGAATCACATCCATCATTTGGTTTGGAAAATATGAGCTCTTTAAAAACTTTAACATAATACTTTAATTGTAAAATTTCAAAGTCTGTAACCTTGACCTTAAGATCATGGGCATGGGCTGGGGTATTGCTGAAAGAAACTTTGGACCTACATCTAATCACATGAAATATGAACCAAATCCATCATACAGTTTGGAAAATACGAGGTCTTAAAAAACTTTAACGTAAATGTGGACGCCGATGCCATTGCCAACGCCAACGCCGGAAGCAGTGCAATAGCTCTTCCTGGACTTCGTCCAGGCGAGCTAAAAAACTTGTTAGGCCAAACAAAAAAAAAATCTTTTGATTCTCAGGCTTTCTGTTTTTTACTTTTAAAAAAAGAGCATGAAGGTAGCTTTTTACTTTCATTTTGGCTTCAAATATATTTATTTATCTATATATTTATTTATTGTACCTTCTTGTTAATTGGTGCCTAATGCAATCATGCTGAATATGTTTGTAATTTAAATGTGCTCAAAAGCAATGTCTAATTGAGCGCTATTAAGGTCAGTCATTTTTCTAATTGCCTAATTAATGGTCACAGTTAACTCAATTATCTTTGTAATCTTTCCATACTTAAATGGTTGTCAATGCTGTTAGACACAAACAATTATTTAGAGAACAATGTTTGTTTGTTTGCTTGATTAAAATGTTGATAAATACTTTCCATTATAATTGTAAAAATTGAGCCCATGCATAACATTTCCTACTATTTCACATGTATGCCAAGCAAAGACTCAGATTTGACTGCACATCCAAAAGTTTGATGAAAAGCATCACTGTTTACTGTTTAAGGTCCCAAGAATTTCGGCTGTGCAGTTTTATCGGAAAATGCTAAAATAGTAGCCAAGTATCCAGGTAAGACTCTGATCAGCTTGGAGAGATGTAGGGGATTTCAGCCGGGAGGGGTTTTGTCCTAGTTGGAAAATTCACAGAAGGGATTTTGTCCACCTTGTAAAAAAGAGCAGGGGGGATTATATCCACATTGCAAAAAACACGGAAGGAATTATGTCCACCTATACAAAAATGAGCAGAAGGGATTATGTCCGGGAGGGATTTTGTCCTACACTCCCGAAGTACATTTAATGATTTTAATCTCTTCTCTGGAGCCCTTAAACCTCTGTTGTTAAATGATGAGTACTCTTTATTAGAGCTCATGAATGTTTACTGTCCTGTCAAAGATTGGATGAGTTCATGAATCCAAAGTCTGTTTTTAGGTAAGCAAAACTAAAAATAGCATATCAGGTATTTTCGTGAAGTGTTTGGAAATAGTGCCATGAGAATAGCAAACATATTCGCAATACTCTGTAACAGTGGACGAAGTGGTGTAGCAGATACATCGATCACTGGGATCTGATTGTCTTGAGAAGAGTAAATTGTTGTATTGTCACCATGCAATCTCTCTGTTTTTTTTTGTTTTGTTTTTTGTTTGTTTGTTTTTTTGTTTCTTTTTTTCAGTATTTTACTTTGGATCTTTTATATCAATTGTGGCTTAAAAATTATTCATTTTTTTAATGTTTTTATTCATACCCCACTGAAAAAAGAAAACCAAACAAAAAAAAAAAAAACATCAAAAAACTGGCTAAATGGGCGTTATTGCATCTGCTGTTCATACACCATTAGACAGGAGCCCGGCTAATTGGCACTTACTGTATTTACCCTAAGTCTGAACAAACCGTGTGCACCCAGAGCAGAACGCAGAGTGCATGATTAGAGTCGTTACTGAATGTCTCTCATTTGGCAGTTTTTAGATAAACAGGTAGTTGAATGGCCTTGTCAAACTCTTGAGGCAAGTATGGTAAGGTGTCAGAATGTTTAGGGTAAACATGGTATTTTTCTCTCTTCTTTCTTTGTTTTTTTAGCAATAAACAACGTCATTATCTCAACACTTTATCATCATTCAGTCTGATCAGGACCTTTGTCTGCTTACAAAATTAATGGATACTATAGAATATATGAATGGACAGAATTAATCCAGAAAAGATCCAGGTGACACTGCGCAGATGCACAGGTTGATCTTGACCTTTGCTATTCAAATGCAATAAGAGCTCATCATTACACACCTTAAAGACTTTTTTTGACATTTAGCATGTTTGGTAAATATTTCAGCAGAAAACATTTTGAAATATTTTCCTCATTTTTTCCCCCAAAAAACAGAATTTGACATTTCATGCAAACTGTCTGTTTGATTGAATCCTAATTTCTGTCGGAAAGGAGCACATCAATTTGTTGACTGGTGAATCTGCCTACAGCGTGGTTAGTGTTAAAACAGCATAAGAATTTTCACATCACGGAGATTTAGATGAAAAAAGAAAGGATAAAAAAAAAACGCATAGAGATAAGATATTATTATGAGTTAAAAAAAGACTGTTAAAGGGATCAAATCTCCGACCATCGATTTAGTTTTTTTCTTTATGGACAACAAACTTACTGTTTGAGCTATGATCCGATACACATGCAAGAAACCCTATGCAGTCAGTAAACCAGAAAAAACCTAGTGGCATTATTTAAACCCCTAACAACCCTGGATTATTCCAGTCTTAAAAGTACAAAGACACAACAGTAAACATTCATCCAGTTATATACCAGGTTGCATTTGTCAATTTCATTGGTTAGGTCTTGTCAATATCAATCTACATGCCATAAATAATAAATATGGTTCAAGCCATTTAAAAGGTATAGTAATTTTCACAAACTGAATTGGGAGGGACAGATATGCCTCGGCAGTCAACTCTTTATAAAGAAATCTCTTTTTACAATAGATACAATTAGATCTTGTAAATATGTATACAAAAAATTATCAAAATATTTCAAGCAGTTTAAAACTTAAGAACCTTTAATGTTTTTTCTCTCTTAACTGAGCCCTTAAACCTCTATTATTTTATAAGGTGTACACATTAACTATATATAGAGAGCTAACTATATATAGAGAGCTGGTGCTTGTAAAACACTATGCATCCAAATGCCTGATTCTATCACTGCTTGACTCCAACACTGCTTGCCCATGATTGGTAACAACAGTACAAATATACGAGATTTCAATGTTATTTTCTTAAAAGGGAAATAATTCTAAAATGGGAGATAATTTGGATAAGAAAAAAATATGGGTTACCTATTTGGACACCTATTTTTCCATGAGGAATCCATATATGAAATTTCAAAACCCTAGCATGCACAGTTCAAAACTTATGCTATGCATCAAAAAGTGTGCAATGTAAAAATGCCCAATATGACAAAGGGCCATAAATCAAGAAGTACTTTTCAGAATTTATTCAAAAATTGATCAGGTCATCTACTCATCAATACCAATCTATTCACCAGGTTTCAAGGCTCTAGCTTCAATAGCTTTTGAGATATTTTGCTGACAAGATTTCATCCACATTTTTTCAAAGGGCCATAACTCTGGAAAGGGGCATAATCCTGATGGAGTAAAAAAATATGTGTCAGCTATTTTCTCATGAAGAATCTATATATGAAATTTCAAAACCCTAGCATGCATATAGTTCAGAAATTATGCTTTGTATCAAAAAGCGTAATGGACTGCCGCATGCACGGATGGACACACGCATGCACAAACATCCCAGAAGCAATATGCCCCTCCAACTTCTTTGAAGTTGGGGGCATAATTACACTAGGTGGCATTTGACATTTTCAATAAGATTATCACAAACTAATTATGGATGGACAAGCCTCTCAAGGCTAATAAATGCTGATGACAATGCCAATGCCTGGAGTAGTGCAAAAGCTCTTACTGTACTTTTGTACAGACCTGTAAGCTAAAAATGACCCAGGGTTTTCAGAGAAGGTCCTTCAAAGTTGTGGATTGATGGATCATAATATCTCCTCCTTTCACTCAGGTGAGCAAAAAAATAGTGGACCAAGTTATAATGCTCCAGACTTCAAAGAAGGTGGAGGGGCATAAAACTTGGTGGTTGTTTGACTGTTCCTTTGTCCAGTCTTAGCATATAGTCAAAAAAAGTTACAGATAGGATCTTGAAATTTTTAAATAATATTCCAGGATTAAGGGGACTGGTATCTTTTTTCTTTTTCAGTTTAACTGGTATAGTAATGTAGTCATACTACAAAGAAAATAGTAATTTGGGCTTATACACAACCAACTATTCTACTTGTTAAATACCCTCATAGAAAATGAATGTTATTGTTACAGGAGAAATAACTCTATCGCCAGTGCCACTGCCAGGGATCAAACGCAAGCAACTGGCATGAAAGGCCACCATTTTACTACGTCACTATTATGCTGACGGTTTGGTGTTTTAAAACCCTTTCAACATTATTTAAGTCATATTGAGACAGTGGAAAGATGATAATGAAAAGTTCTGTGCAATAAAGCGCCCTAGGGCCTACAGTCAAGAGCTGAATTCTGGGTTATAAAATGGGACCTTGTGACAGTGAGCTATCCAGCTGTTCAATCTCTAAAAGAGCTGGCTTGTATTGCAAGGCAGTACAATTTTGTCATATACATGGACATTTCACTACTACAATAAGTGAAATAAAATATGTGTATTTTGGGTAACCTTATCCTATCTAACTTTCTTGGTGAAATAGAAGTCTATCATTTTTTCATGTTTTCTCAAAAAAAAAAAAAGGGTAGGTGGTACTATGATAAAATATTTATACTAAATCACTCTTACATTTAGGGTACAATCTTGGTCCAGATCTGGACTCTGAGGCCTAATCAAGTTTATTTAGCCATGTAATAGTTTCAATTACCAGCCACCCTGTTCCCCCAGCATGGTGCCACCAATAACACCTACTGACCTTGTCATAAAAAGTAATTAGTGGAAGCCAGATTATGAGGTAGGAAATGTGATAAGGTTGCAGGGTTATCTATCTATATGGCCTCAGTATCCCCGAAATCGGTCATTCAGAAATTTGCTGAGCTATTACATTTACAAATTTTGTATATGGAATCAGCTGGAAAACATGAAGCAATTCTTCCAAATTTCTTGCAAAGCAATTGTTTGCAAAAGAACCTTTCAAGTGAAATTGAGTATGATTTGGGATCTGAGAGCCAGTTTCAAAATTTTGAAGAGTTGCCAACACTGGTCCAAGGAGAAACTGTTGCAAGAAAACAACATGAGCGTATTGCATCAACTCCACAGAAGGGCTTAAGAAGAAAGTGACATCAAACATCTACACCAAAGCCAACTTATAAGGGTCCAACTAAGTAAGATGTACAGAAATTTATAGATTTCTGTTCATACTATGTGGTCATTTTTGGGCAATAAATGCTTATTTAAAATTTTGTCTGTAGACTCTCTATTCAGTGATGTCTGAGAGCCAGAAACTCCAAACAGTGTAATCCCTGAACAATAAGTAATCTTCATGTGTCTGTTTGTAACAACGGTCTCCTTTAGATTCTAAAATTCTGTCATTCTCACATATAAACTTTACCATTCGTGTAAAACATCCTAAGTTTCTGTCTTGTATTAAGTCTCTGTTGTTTACAGCTATGTTTAAGTTTAAGTTCTGCATTTAATCTTTAATAAAAGATTGTTTTCTTATCGGATCAGCCCTTTCCAGCAAGCTGCATTGTCTTCTGACAACTCATGTTTGTTTTCTGTTGTGGTTGAATTGGCAACTGTGTAAAGTTCGTACATTGTACCATACATGTATTTACCCTAATTATTGTGTACTAGGTTTTTCTTTGTTTTGTGTCATTTCCTAATATACTTTATTTACCCTAAGTATTAAGACACCTTATCTACCTAAAATACTTGTCCTAAAATTTTTTTTTTTTTGTTTTGTGTTAAGGTTTTACGGCCCAGTCAACCCAATGGGGTCATGTCGAGCGCGGTCAGTTTACTTAACCACACATTTACTGGGCAGGCTTAGTCCTCTAAGAGGTTAACCAGTATTGTGCACATTCGAAATAGCCCATTTTGCTACCCCTTGATCCATCTAAAATAATGCTGTGTGTATGGCAAACAGTGTAGACCCTGATCAGATGCCACATTTTGCGGTGTCTGATCTGGGTCTTCACTCTTTGCAAAGGCCTATCTCTCCCTATACTTAGGATTATCACGGTATACATAATTTATTAAATCCATATAATTAATACATTGTGTTAAATTAAAAGCAGACATTTGTACATTGAAATACAAGTGTCATTTTGAGATATACTAGTGTCATTTTGAGCATTTTGATCTGAAATAAAAGTGCATGTTTATTTTTGACTGAAATATATGTTCATATTGCAGCGCATAATAATTTGAGCCCGGGCATGGGAAAACCAACAATATGGTCTGTGTGCCCAGCGAAGACTCCGACCAGCCTGGACATCCACCCAGTCTGATCTGAGTCCTTGCTGTGTGCTATCTGGGTAGCTAAGGACCCATGAATTCTTCTTGCGGACAGCAAAGGCTCTGATATGATTGTGCAGAAGTCCTCTGTGTTTACAGGCCAAATATTGTTGGTTTTCTTGTCACATGACTATAGTTTTTAACTGAATGAATTTTTATCTGTATTGAATATTATGTATATTGAATATTCTATTCAAATTCTAATCAAATTTGTACTATTGTTATCGAATAATGTATGTTTGTCTTGTATCCACTGAATGAAATTAAATTTGCTTTGCTGTTTTACATTATTTTATCTCTACATCACACATGTTCATAGACAAGATTTTCTCTCTGCTGTCCACCACAACTGCAGACAGCTGCTATTAATTACACCCTGTGGGGCAAATTCATATGATGCTGATAATAATAACCCTAATTAACTAATTATATCTCAGAGTCCAGATCTGGACTGAGATCATCACGAAAACATGCCTATATAATACTGACCCCCTTAAACCCCACTTTTATATAGTAAAACTGGGGTTTACATTATTTTTCTTACTTCTGCTCAAAACATAGATTGTGGGTACTCATTAGAACCGCCTCTATAGATTGTGGGTACTCATTAGAACCGCCTCTCGGTGAGGAGGTTCTAATGAGTACCCACAATCTATGTTTTGAGCAGAAAAATGAACAATATCAGAGTTTTTATCTGAAAAATTACAGTTTTTAGAGGTGAAATTTTCTATATATTTGAATACATGTGTTTTCGTAATGTTGTACCATATATGTAAGACTGAAATATTCTGTCATGAAGGTCTGAGCAAACATTGTAGACCCAGATCAAACTGCTCCTGTAGGTAAACTGTTGGCCATTCTGTCAGTATTTTTGGACACATCTAACTTCTAAGGATAGGCAAACCAGTTTGGTAAAATTTTATGTGAAAACAGGCTTTCAAGTGCCCTCCAGTGAAAAAGTAGAGATATTAAGTATGGCTTAAAGTAGGGCAAAAGTAGGCATTTCAATCATGCAAAGTAGGGATAGTAAGGATGGTCTATTTTCAGCTCAGTGTGCGTGTGTGTGTGTGTGGGGGGGGGGGGGGGGGTGGGGGGTTAACTTCCTGTATATGACATAGTATTGATGTGTGTGTTGAATGGCCCCCGTTTTCAGTGATGCCAGGTATATGATTAGCCCCCTATTCAACAAAAAGTATATGATTGACCTGATTTTTCTTGAATCTTATGTGAAAGGCCCCACTTTTCTGGTTTTTTCACATCCCGGTAAATGCATATATTTTTTCACTCAGAGATTTGTCAAGACTTTTTCATCGTGATGGCTCAGATTATGTTGATCTGATATTTACAATTTCCAAGCAAGCGAGGGAAAAAAAAAAAAAATTACAATTTTTGGTCACATCAAACATTTTTGGACTAAAAATTAGAGTATCAAAAGGGCATTTTCAGACAAAATTAGGGAAAAGTTGGAGCACAAAAAAGTAGAGAAAAGTAGGGCCTGCTTGAAAGCCTATGTAAAGTCCAAATATATTTGGTATAATTGTTATGGTATAATTAAAATGAAATGTTTAAAAAATCCCTACCTATCCTACTCTAAATACCCTAAACACATTCTTTAGTTTGGCCTTATCACCCACAAATTCAGTATTGTCAGTTCAGATTCTAATAATGCAGAGATCTAACTGAATTTGATTTCAGATCACGACCTGAATTCACTACATGAATTGCGATATGTAACGTCTCAAGTCAACAATATTTCAATAGTTTAGAGACATTGCCTCCAAATTTGTGGGACTTTTACCCGACCCGATCACATGAATTCGGGTCCTGCATAATTTCTAGCAGCTCTGTCATGGAGGCTTTAGGCAGCCCATTTATTTCGCGGGCCCCGATGGGGGCGGGGACCGTGCTTTCCAGTGTATGCCGGTTGCCTATATATCGTTCGCTTACCTGAAATCCATTTTACTGCTGCAGGATTTTTCCTAAAGATATTTGACCGTTTGTGCGTTTTTGTCTTTGTTTCTTTTTGGTCATTTTTTTTTTTTTTTATTTGCGAGTCTACACCTTACGAAAAGCAAAAACAAACATAACAATGTTCAGTTTACAAACCGATCGAACACACATTAATGTGTCGAAGTTTTTTTCAGTAAATCACGTAAACAAAAAAGCATAGTGTATGTTTTAGATGAAATTCTACATCAATGTGTACCTTATGCACAAAACCAATCGTGCTTAGCTTGTAAGTAGACGGAGAATGGAGAGAAATAAAATTCGAATTGGAGAAAAATTCAAAATGGCCGCGACTGCAAATTTTTTAGGCTGACGTCACAAGTCTCGTGATTTACCATCTTGCATTTGGAATACTTGGCGTTATTGCCTGTTTTGTTGTTATTATCGGCACGGCGCTATGTCAATAGCCTGTGCCAACTCACCCTTGTTTTTCAGGATAAGCACCGAACCACCCAAGCGTTTGTTGGACCATCATTTTTCTGCATTTTTTTTTTTTTTTTTTTTTTGGAACTCTTGCTAATATAAGTCCGAAGTACAATAGACACAAAACATGATAATCTTTAAGAATTTTTAAGTTATGTCTGCAAAAATGACTAGCAGCATGCCAAAAATCGATTTTGTTTTTCTGACTACATACTTTGGTGTTAGACAATGTGCAAATCACTCATTTTCGATGCGGATTGTTAAAAGTAATAATACTTCAACGTATATAACCCTCAATTGTTTTAGCAACTAACAAAGGAACAGAACAACACATTATTTTCTTAAACCCTGACCTGATCCTGGGTCGCAGTTTGGTTACATACATGTAAAGGAGGCCAACATGAATAAACAGGATCCTACCTATTTATACTCGTAAAAATACCATTAACTATTTAAGAAAAAAAAAAAATAATAACACCGGATGCATTCCCATTGTCATTTTCGGCTAATAAGCGATATTTTAACCCTAACATATACAATCGATGAAATCTATGTTAGCGACTAAAACGTAAAATAATCTACTTAAACCCAGATAGAATATAAAAAAAAATCAAACCAATTTCCAATATTCGGTGCCAAAAAGTGAACTCAGGAACCAAACACCATGACTTAGGAACAGAACACCAAAATTTTAGGAACAGTGTACAATTCAGGAAGAGAACACTGTATCTAGAGACAGAACATCATTATTGTCCCAGCCCTAAAGGTCCAGGTAATTCATATGCTGTAAACGTTCCGAACGACGATGTCCCCATAACCGATAAAACACTTCACAAACACTGCAGAGATTACTGATGATAATTGTCAACATAAACTATCCGAAGCTTTTGCATTTCTCTTTGTCATATTGTTTCAAGAATCACCTAGTATACCATATTTAAGGTATTAACAAATCATAAACTCTTTAAGTGTTAGGTTTACGATTTATTTAAAATACGGGGTGTCTATATGTAACACCCATTAGTTTGTATAGTGTGTGATGCAAAATATGAGGTAAAAGTACTTGACATTTCATATAAACTGGCAAATTGGCTTAAAAAAAACAGTTAACAACTTTTGCTAGTTTATCACTCTAAAACTGTGGATTCACAATTTATATAACTACGGAGTGTATATGTAACTGAGATATGTAATACCATATTAGTCTGTCTTATATAAGATGTATATATTTTAAATGTGAGGTGAGAAGGTTTTGAGATTTTTTTTTTTTTTTTTTTCTTCATTTATGGGTAAAGCAGCTTAAAACAGACAGCAACTTTGCTAGTTTATCACTCTAAAACTGTAAATTGTATAAAATACGGGATGACTATATAACACCCTTAATCTGCCTAATATATGATGTGCATATAAAAATGTGGTGTGAGAAAGTATTTATTCCAAGGCGGTTCTTCTTGTGGTTTGATATTGTTATAGTTCGTTATAGCATGTATGTATTGCTGATATCATTTTTATTTTGAATAGCCGTTCGGCCAATTTGTGGGAAAGAAACTATCCTTTTGGCTTTCCACTTGTGACATTTCCTTTACGGTGAAGTTGTTTTATGTTTGTGTTTCTTTCCCTTTGGTGTCTTGGATGGAAGGTGTGAGGTAATTGCATCGATTCCTGACCATTGCCTTCACTTCTATTTTGATATTTGATTGAACCTCATGTGTGTTACGCTCTGGGTGGCTAAGACGCACCGAGGGTGACTTCTAACTTTTCGGAGCAATTCTAGGAAAATCTAACTTTTCGGAGCAATTCAGAAAACTTATTAACCATTATATAAGAATTGGCTATAGCTGGATATTATGCGACAGACTGCATGCCTAGTTGTCAATCATTGTTGATGGCTATGCTTCACTCTTTAATTGCACAACGGCGGTTCGGGCCTCAGACTCAATGATGGCCTCTTCGTAAAACTTTAACCAGTGGGTTGGGGCTTGGCGATATGTCTTTGGCTTGGCCCGCCGTGGTTCAGCTTTTGGTTTTCATTTACTCTGGCATACAGTAGAATTAGCCATGAGTATTCGTCTTTGTTTATTATAGTGATTAATTTGACTTTTTTGCTTTGATGCATTGACTGAGTTGGGAGCATTTAAGCGAACCGATTTTTTTAAGTATTTCTGTATTAAGAGAAGCATCGGGACCCAGGGTAAAGTTGGCTAGCTGTAAAAGTGCTTTAAACTCCGCCCCCGGTGGTTTACTCTACTGACCGTTCTAAGGCGATGGTCCCGGTGTTAGTCTTACTCTTTGTTGCTTTGTGGTTTATTCTACGAGGCGATTTGTTTTATGTCTTACCTTGTGTCATTTTGTTCTTGTGTTGTTGTTGTTTTTTTTTTTTTTTGTTGTTGTTGTTTTTTTCTCAGTCCTTTTAGCATTGCGATTACCTCGCTTGTGGAAGAGAGAGCTAAACTTAGTGCTTTTCGTACGTTTGTTCGATTTCTACCTGTTTGGATTTGTCGGTTTCCTCTTCCTCTTAGTGTCTGGGAAGAGCTGCGGTTTGTGATTGTGACACTCCTTGGACTTTTCTCTTACCTTTTTTTCCAATTTGATCAAGCTCCGGGTTTGCCCAACTGTACAATTTCACAGAAGCATCTAACAACGGTAGATTTTTTTTTTTTTTTTTTTTTTTTTTTTTTTTTTTTTTTTTACACATACAACTCATATAATAAACAGACATTAAAATAATACAACACTTCATACACAATTTTGACGCAAATCTCCTCACGTTGGCACGGTTGGAGAATTATACTGGTATATTACTTGATTAGCCTGCTTGGTTAATCAATTTAATACACTCAGTATATATACCCAACCAAATGAGGAGAACTGTGTGCCAGTGTGAAGAAATTGCCTCCCTTTCCAATAATATCTATACGGCGCCCTTATCTTTTTTTTTTTTTTTTTTTTTTTTTTTTTTAAAGTTTTATTACACTTTCTTAATTATTGATCGATCTCATTATTATTATTATTATTATTTATTAAGCTCATTTTAATTTTATCATTTCTCTGTTTAGTCAAGGCCTTAATAACGTTTTTGTATGTTGGCAATCCCTTGAACCTTTTGTTCACTGTTCCCAGTTCTGGCTGTTTATACCATTGTATTAGACCCTTATTTGGCGGCCCCGGCCCGTCCAAGACTCGATGGAGTCTAAGAACTGCACCTCACATTGAGGTCAACTGTCTTTGGAAGGACATGGAAGGACACAACAAAAAAATAAACAAAAACAGACTAAGGACATGTTCTATAATTACATAAGATGAAGCCTGCTAAGATTCTACCATTTATTCTACAATCACGCACGTCACCTTATAGAGTGACGTCATTTACGTCGCAGCTGTATATCCAGTGATGATAGACCCATCACTGACGTCGATGTATCACCCGCGACTTCTATCCCTATTAATGACATCGACGCGGTCGATGGTGAGCGCCTGCCAACTGGCGGCAACGTCGTCCGCGTAACGTCATATCATATGCAAGCCCCATTTCCATACATGCACAAACGATTATAATGTATGGATGACAATCAGGGACATGACGTTCCAAATGTCGCAATCCTAAATGTCACTGACATTACTAATGAAAAACACCTCCGACTTCCGGATAATGATAAGAGGGAGAGTAACTGGATCAACTCCGACTATTTTAAACTCGGTGCCCTGATCAGACGAAATCGGAACACTTAACGAAATCGGAACACTTAAAATATAACAGTGCTTATGCAGGCGGAATAATACAAATTTTCAACAATTTCTTAGACTCATTAAATTATCTATTAAACTTAGAAAGAGAAAAAAAAACAAAAAAAAAAAAAACTGCTATATAGGTGCCTGTATGTTCGTGCGTATGTTTGCGTATTGCATATGCGTATGTAAACCTAAATTTCTGGCCTACGCGATTCTTATGGTACTGCACATTTTACATTGGCTATTCCGATCCTGCACTGTTTTCTTATTTTGTATAAACTAAATCACACCTTGCGACTGCTGCCTCAAAACGACTGGTCAGTCCGCACATGCCAGCGCGGCCTGCTCAGTGTCCCCGATAGCAGTTACTATTCTCGCAACCCGAGAAGTTCCGACCAGACTGCATAACCTAGCGAAGCCTACTGAGCATTCCTGAAATAAGCCAGGTAACATATGCAGTATCGGACTAGCGCGCGCTGCAATATATAGTTTATAAGTTTACTATTCAGATACGGACATTTTCCTGCTTTTGATATTTGAACAGAAAAAGACTACAAACATAATATTAATATAAATTAACGACGCGCCGAACTGTCTAATCATAATTTAAACGGATCTTTTGCGTTGTCCAGTTGTCCTTCGAATTGGACTGTATCGGTGAGTTTATATATAATAAGGTTATACTCTTGCCACGCATCAATTGCACGATATGTGCGGGATTTTGCAAACATTATGCGATTTTCTCGCTTTTTGCGTTTCGCAACCAGTTTAGCATTATTAAATTTGCGTAACTTATATATCACGCTACTATTAATAACTATAACAAATGGTCCGACTGTGGAAAATGGACCCTACCTCTAATAGGTATTAAACTTAGTCAGCTGGCACTGCAGTCTGCTCTGGGTCGTAACAATGTGACTTCCCCATACAAATATCCCGTAGGCCTGAGGGCGATACTTTTTACTATTTCACTGCCAGTGTGATAGTAACAAAATGTCATCCTCCGGGTAAAAGTGAAAAAGATAGCACATGCACGGAATACCAGGGTGATAGTAAAATGTATGACATAGGAGGTACTACTTCAGCGTACGGGTCAGTAGTCTTGTTAGGTATCACATTCCTGAGAGAGTGATACTGAAAAAATGCCCGCCCGAGGAATATGAATATCATCAACCGAGGTGACATATAACCACCCCGTATTTTATATAAATTGTAGAGCCACCGTTGCAGAGTGAAAAAAAAATCTAATCAAAACTAGCAAAAGTAGTTGACTGTTTCCCACCTGATCCACTAGATCAGTTTTAAAACAACCAGAAAATCTATAAAAATATTGTTTTTGTTAAATGCTTTGTGCTTTTTTACATTATAAAATAGTAAAATATTAAAGTACCACATAAAAAATTCTATACCATCGAACATTGTTGAGTTGTTTTGTTTTCCTATTGAAAGATTTGTCCAACAATTAAATAAAATGTATTCTCCAGAATCACTAACATTGTAACCCCTGAATATACAAAAATGCAATACAAATGTTGATTTATTAGCAAATGTTGCCGTCGACCGTTTTAGCTACTTTTTCACGTTTTTATTTAGAAGTTGTTCGTACTGAAAAGCTGATTTTGGATATAAAAACTTTCAGGTTACCGAAAATTTCATATAAAACAAGTCAACCATGTTTTTGCTTTTCGATGTTTACCAAACACATTTTGCCAGTATTTTTTTTTTTTTTTTTTTTTTTTTTTTTTGCCAAATTAGAGTCTTCTGATCATATGGGCCTTTTAGCCTTTAACAACATAATCTTCTTGTAAAAAAAGAACAAAATTATCATTTACTTATGCATTCAGTATAGTAAGTGGTGTTACGCTTTTTGTTTCATTACATCATGAATTAAACAATTTGTTTTTCAAAAAAAATTATAACATTGTGTGAAAAAAATAAAGTGTTTTGATACATCTGACATTTAAAATGTTTGCTCTGAAATGTCTTTTCAATCTTAATAATGTACATTTTCAGAGACATTATAATATAGCGTTGATTACTGACATAAATTGTGACGATATCTACTACATTTCTTTTTTGGAGCAGCCTACAAATATAAAAATGGGAATCCATTATATATAGAATGACTTGTAGATCAAAAGCAAATAATACTTTGCTGATCAGAAATTTAAGATGGCTGCCACAGCTGTCATTTTGAAAACCAGTTTTTGACATCCTCCAGAACCATCGGGAGATTTGAGTTGAAAATTTCACTGTAGCAACAAGATGACCTCTAGATCGAAAATAGCTAAGATTGTGCTGATCCAAAATCCAAGAAGGCAATCACAGCCGCCATATTGTTTTTAAATGTCTTCTCTGAAACTGCTTGAGCAATTGTCACCAGATTTCACATAGGGCTTTCTGTCAAAACGGTATTGACAATTTGTTTGAATGGTTCCGTGCCACTGAACAAGATGACCGCCATGCCCAAATATGCTAAAAAAAACTTAAAATCTTCTTCTCGAGAACCAAGAAGCTTTGAAGCTGCATCTTGGTAAATAGCATCAGGAACTCAAGGTCTACAATGTTTGTTCAAATAACTCAAGGTCTACTAAGTTTTTCAAATAAAGTTTGTAGGTTGACCTTTGACCTTTTTACAGCAAGGCCAAATTTGTACCCCGTACATTTATATGGGGAAAATGTTGAAAAATCATTTTCTCAATGAATAATGAAGACTAATTGCTGAAAATTACAATGTTTGATTAAAGTAATAAAACTGTAGCTACTGTCAACATTTTGAAGGGGTGGGGAACGGGGGCCCTTTGTCCTTGGGCTATTTACATGTACAAAATTGTAAAATCTTTTAATGTCTTCTTCTTTGAAACAGTTTTCACTAGATTTCACATGGTTCACATAGGGCCTTCTTTCTGTCGAAAGGATATTGATAATTTGTTCAAATGGGTCTGCACCATTCAACAAGATGTCTGCCATGCCCATATATGGTAAAACACTTAAAATATTTTTTCTTCTGAACTCAGAAAGCTCTAAGGCTGAATCTCGGTATACAGCATCAGGGACTCAAAGGCTACTTAGTTTGTTGAAATGCTGATACTAGGATGACCGTTGATCTTTTTTTGGTAAGGTCAAATTTGTGTCCTAGTTGCTGTGGCAAATACTGGAAGAAGTTGCATGGCATTTGCAGATATGCAATAGCTGTTTTTATTAGGTGAGCGAATTGTGGCCCATGGGCATTTTGTTTCCAGAAAACAGGATATGACAGTTCATGAAAATCCATTAGTATGAATTTGAAATGTCAAACCTGTTTTTTGGGAAGAATAAGAAAAATGATTCAGTATGTTGTCTGCTGAAAATTTTACCCTGAGTGAAGTACCAGCACAAGCAATAAGGATTAATCCTTGCCAAGTTTGAACAAGCATATTTTACTGCTTGTTGATATGTCTAAAACAACTGGCTTGATGAATGGCAGTGGTGTGCAGTATATCTAGGTCTACATTTTTGCCCAAGCCTGTCGTGTCTGAATATTTAGTTTCAATATGGTAATTTAACTTTTACCATACACTGAACAAATTCAGCAGACTACAAACTGATGATATTTTTTTTTCCCAGAAAACAGGATTTGACATTTCATGCAAATTGTCTCCATTTGAGACAATATGCATGACATGTCAAAACCTGCAGTCTGGGAAAAATATGAAAATATTACAATATGACGTCTGCTGATAAAATTTTACCCAGAGTGCTACGAGTTAAGCAACCTCTCATTAAAAGTTCTCTTTTACTCTTTCACTACTACATACAGGGAAAATGGCTCTGCAAACAATGTAGATCCTGATGTGAGCCTCATTGCAAACAGCCTCATCAGGATCTGCATAGTTTGCCTTTCAGGTTTCAAATTTTGTCAAATTTTCTTGTCTAACAACCCTTTTGACATAACATTTGAATGGCTTTCACCTGTGTCTGACCATTATGTTATTGGAAGTCAAACCAGCTGTCAGGAGTCTGCAGTCAGAAAGTTTATGACTGTAATAAATTAGCTCTACTGCTGAGATGTAGCGGTAAACCTCATAATCAAAGAACAGCCAGTTGGAGCAAAATTCCTGGGCTAAACTGTAGACCTGTAAATTCACATGGACTTATTTGATTACATGCTCTCATAGGAACGCTCCACTGAGGCGATTCATTCGAATACCTTCAGTCATAATGTATGGAATAGTGGGGATTAGAAGATGAACAGTATTGTTCATATTTTTGTTCAAAGACATACATGTAGATTGTGGTAAACCCCACTTTATGTAGAAAAGTTTGGTTTACCAGGGTTTTATCATTTCCTTATTTCTGCTCAAAATATAGACTGTGAGTGCTCGTAAGTTAAATCTCAGACACTGTCACAAAGTTTCGCCAGATAAATGCCCTTTTTCAGAGGCTTAAAGGACAGCAGTATCTCAAATGGGGATAGGCTGGTAACCCTAACGAGCACCCACAATAATATGTTTGGACTAGAAAAGGAAACATCACAAATTTTCGCCAGAAAAATGTCATTGTAGAGATAAAATTTTAAAGCTAACTATTCTTTCTTGATGAAGACAAAAGCTCTCGTAATAAACACTCTTGTAAATCTCACTTTATATAGGGAAAACTTGGGTTTATATGGGTATGCAATACTTTCCGTTTTGTTCTAAAAATAGTATGTGGATACTCGTTAGAATCGCCTCAGTGAGACGGTAGAAACGCGCACCTATATGTCTAGAATAGAAAAATAAAGTTAAAACAAATCATTTGAACAATGCTTATTATAGAGATATGAACACACATGTGTCATATGATTAACATCGGTGCTCAGAACACAATACTTCATTTTGGAATGTACAGATAGATGAAGGTGTGCGTTAGAGATTCACGAATGAGTTGTCAAACTTTCGTTTCGAATATATTTGAGTAGTTTCAGGTTTTATAACACATCATGTATTGGTTGGCTATGCAGTTTACACGGACTATTCTCAGCTAATGATCTCGTGCAGTGATAACGTCTCCCAAATGGCAATTAAGCAGCTGTTACTTAATCAATTACTGACCACATCCAATCTGCAAATTTGTAATAATTTGAGACTAGGAAACTGAACTAGGTCCATCATACAGTGAAATCCAAGAAGTCTGTGTGTGTGTGTGTGTGTGCGTGCGTGCGTGCGTGCGCGCGCGTGCATGTGTGTGTGTGTGACGCTACAAAATTGAAATATAAATGAACAGACTGTACCATGCTTCAACTGACATTTTTTGTTAAGTCCACATGCTCCACGTTCATAAGCATTAAGCACAAACATATTTTTTATTGAGAATGAAATGAATTTTTTTTCTTCTTCTTCTTTTTCTTTTTCTGTCCCCGCTTTTGAAGTCAAAGCACTACTGGTGGGTCGACTGAACTTGCGTTTAGGCCCGAAACGGGATCCTAAACCTGAACCTGTTTCGTTAAGCTGTCTCGCGAAGAGAGAGAGAGAGAGAGAGAGAGAGAGAGAGAGAGAGAGTGAGTGAGAGAGAGAGATCACGTTAAAAATTCCTTACAAATGCCCTTGTAATCTGGGGTGTACAAGGGAATACATTTTTTCTATCAACCGTAAATTGTGAGTAGTCAATGAGGCGGTTCTAATGAGCACGAACATACTATGCTTGGAGCATCAATAAGAAAAAAAGGTTACAAAATGTCAACGGGAACAAATGTCTCACAGGAAAGTGTTATGTTACACGAGTGTGTTATCCAAATGAGAGAGAGAGAGAGGTTGCGTTATATCGCTTAGTCATGTGTATGGAATATCCTTTTACAGGTCACACTAGCCCGGTGTATTTTGGGTCGATTGTTTGTCAGTCGACCCAAAGTTACTAAGCTCAGAAGCTCTTCAGTGCTGATGTCCACGCGACTGTCAGTGAATTGGGGGAAATCCAGGAAAAGGTTATTTATAGAAAATAGTCGCGTTATTCTTGTCGTTGTGACGTCAGAGTGCTGTGTAAAAGAAATCTTTTTGTGAAACAATGACTGGGCGCATGTGCTGGGACATTGGCAAACATTTTAGCCCAGATCAGACGCCGAGTCTGATCAGGGTCTACATTGTTTGCTTAAAATACTGGAAGTTTTAGCGTTAAACGAAACAGTCTACGTCTCAGTTCAAGGCTATGTTCCCAGTCTGCACTAAAATACAATCGATTCTTCGGTGCTGTCAGTACTTTGATTTCTATAAATGTCAAAATTATGTACAATCTTCACCAAAGGCATAAATATGGTACAAAGAACTCTTGACACTCGCATTATCAGGGATAGTCCTTTAATTTTTTTTGTTTTCAGGTTTTACGTCCCCGTCAGGCTTAGACCTTCTAAGCGGTTCACCAGTACTCAAATTCGGTCGGTTTCAGCTCTGTGCGGAAGCACCATGCAGCCCTATCTATTTCTCCAAGCCCAGATGGGCGGGGGAGATGTATGTATGTATGTATGTATGTATGTATGTATGTATAGGCGTCAATTCATGCTCGCGTTCATCGGAAGGACGAATTGACGGAATGAGGGATCGATTTGGGTGTGCGTGTGAGAGAGTGAACATGCATTTGCAATGACGTCATTGTTTGCGAACGGATGGAGGGGAGGGAAGAACGGACATATATTTCTTAATTTATAACTTCTAATACCCCGTTTATATGCATACGTTTGCCCCTAGGGGTAAATTTACCCTAGGGGTAAACTCGTCATGTAAACGCATTTGCCCCTAGGGGTAAAATTTACCCACATGGGTAAAATACCCCTACTCAAGGGTAGAGGAAAATATAGGGGTATTTAACCCCTAGGGGTATATTCCGTCATGTAAACTTAATATTTAATTTACACATAGGGGTAAATTTTATAAATATATTTGGAATGTCTTAAAAAACATGTATACAATTTTTATTTTGAATACATTTTATTTGTTTATTTACTTGATTTCTGCAGGTATACTTTTACCTTCTCTATCACAAATAAACTTTGCAAGTTGTGGTCAGAAGTGATTTATTTGACATGAATACTATTATGTTAGCAGTTAGGATACTGATTCAAGGCAAATATAATTAATATTATTTCATGAAAATGGTCTCATCCCTTATTTTCTAAGAAAAGCAGGGACAATTTTTTTCTGTCAATTTGTCGTCTGTTAATTTTGCCCACAGAGCGGCGAAGGTTAAGGACAGAGCAAACATACGAAATGTCAGATATAAATAGAGGTGCCAGTTCAGACTATATATCTATTCAACAAACTCTGCACAGTCTGGTACTCACACACGTTGTATTTCAATAGTTCAATATGTGATAAACACTTGAGTACAAACGCACAAAATACTAATACCGCAAGTGGATTGTAATGATCATGGACAATTATTACCGATGAATTATTTCATCTTTATATGTAGAATCTAATCTGTAAATAGGAAATGCCTTGACCAGACTGTGCAGATCTAAAGGCTGGCAATGACCAAGTCTGCCAGGCATACTTTAAGATCACCAGAATTGAGTTTCCCGTTAGACTTGGTTTCAGATCGTATGCCAGCATTCAACATTATCATAGTCAGTCTGACCTAAATTAAAAAAAAAAAAAAAAAAAGCAATGTCAAATAGTTTATCTAGCTTATTAGCAGCTAGTTCTGTTAATCAGTGCTTGTTTCATGTCTGTAGCACACAGCTGATGAGTGGAAACTGTAAATAGAAACTGACTTTATTACATATATGACCAGCGTAAACGCAGATGGGCCTGCACATCTGCATGGGCAGTATAATAGGGGTCTATACCGTTTGCAAACAGAATCTTTGTAGTATAGTGACAAGTGTAGACCCATGAATGCACAAGCTCATCTGAGTGTAACCTGTTAATATATGTCATAAGGTCAGTTTCTATTTGGAGAGCCTCAATTGATTTTGGGACCAGCCTGGATTCTGATGAACATATCTATGTACAGTATGGTGAGTAGAATGTTATAAACCCTGCAGAAACTTTGATGGGGCTATACTGTCTTGCTGTTGGGGAATGTTGGCACAACATTTTGGGATACAACAGTAAAATAGGAAACAATGGAACATATATTACTGACCACTAAATAATACTTTTTTCTTCCAAATCTTCCACAGCAAATTGCCTCGTAAACTTTCTCAAACAATTCATTTTTGATAATGACAATTAACGCTGAGTACTCTCGGTAAAATTTTCAGCAGACGACATGAAATAGTTTTCTTATTCTTTTTCTCACGATACAGGCTTTGATATCCCATACAAATTGTCTCTAATGATAACAATTTCCATGAAATGCCAAATCCAATTCTCTGGCAAAAATAAATATTATCAATTTGTCATCTGCTTTTTTTTTTCTCAGAGAGTGAAGGTAAAAGAAACAATGTAATTATAGATAGGCTTTTAAATAAAAGAGAAAACTATCATTTGCCCCTTCTTCCTATAACACATATAAACGAACCCGTTTATCCACGAGGGTATCTAACAAGGAGGGGCAAATATTTACCCCTAGGGGTAAATATACCCCAAGAGGTAACATTAATGCATGTAAAAGGGGCTTAAGTTCTTATTTCTAACTTTTAACTTCTTACTTCTAACTTCTAACTTTTAACCTCTGACTTCTAACTTCTTACTTCTAACTTTTTACTTCTAACTTCCACTATGTATGTATGTATGTATGTATGTATGTATGTATGTATTTGTATGTATGTATGTATGTATGTATTAGTAGGCGTCAGTACATACATACATGCATACATACACACATACAACGTAGAAGTTAGAAGTAAGAGGTTAAAAGTAAGAAGTTAGAAATAAGAAATGTCCCTACCAGGCTTTCGTACTTTTCAAATTGAGGCGTGTTCCTTTTTGTCGTTAGTGTTATTACATGTACGGAGTATTACTGTACGTTGCGTTCGATTGATCTGAGATTTCAAAAGGATCTGTTGGGTACCTTTTTTTTTTTTTTTTTTTTTTTTTTTTTTTGTCGATTGTTTGTCAGTCGACACAAAGTTATTAAGCACAGCAGCATTTCGTTTGTTGATGTCCACGTGACCATCACTTATGATTTGTATGAAAGCCAGGTAACAGTTATTTACAGAAAATAGCCGCGTTGTTCTTATCGCTGTGAGGTCAGCTTGTTGCGTAAGAGGGTTATCTAAAATCTTCTGCTGGGTTTGGCAAACAGTGTCAGACGCCGCAGTACACGGCGTCTGATCGGGGTCTACACTGTTGGCTTTCAGTAGATGAATTAAAGGGGTAAACGAAACAAGTCTTAAGTCCCCGTCCAGGACCATTTTCCCATCCTACAATCAATCGACCCACCAGTGCTTTCAGTGCTTTGATTGTCACCACTGCGAACTGTGCTCGGCATGTACCAGGGTTGTGGTCTCCCATCCAAGGTTGCTGGTTTTTTCTGCCACATACAGTCACATTACGCCAGTAGTCTAGTCTATGAGTCTAAAATAAGTTTGGTGTCGAAGTAAACTAAGTAAGCTATAGTTGAACATAGCGAATGTTAACGTTATAATCTCCGACTGTCAACATTTTTATTTGCATTTGTAAATGAACCAGCTCATGAGAAAAGAGATCGCAGAGTCGACCAAGGAAGGCTAAGGTGAGCCTGATCATAAGTGCAGCCTCGCCAGGGCCTAGCATTTCGATAAAAGTACACGCAGCATTTTTAGATTATTCATTATATATTTTCCTTATTTCTGTTCCAATCATAAATGGCAGGTCCTCGTTAGAACCGCCTCAATGAGGCTTTATAACGTGTATCCACAATTTATGTTCAGAGCACAAATAAGGAGACTAATGTGCATCTAAGGTCTCAAATGTTGTATAAAGTTTTAATTAGTGTTGGAATTAAGCAAAAAAAAAATAAAAAAATAAAAATAAAAAAAAAATAAATAAATAAATTAATTAATTAATAAAAATAAAACAAAATGAATAGAATTGACATCCAACTTAAATGCACGATAGGGCCTTCATGTAATTATTTTCAATGAATCCAAATATTTTAAGTAAATCAGTATTATATTGTGCTAATGGTTGTTGTTGATGTTCTTGTTCTTTTTCGGAGAGAGCGAAATATATTGTAGAGACACGGTCACATATGAGGCGACAAGTTCTGGAACGGAAGATCAGGTGTTTTTTCTCCAGGTTCTACGCTTTTCGCCCACATCTAATTAACGATCGGCTCGAACTGAGTGAAATAATCTTGAAAACGCTGCGAATCCAAAATATAAAATAAATGTAGAGACACACTGCATATTTTTATTTCGAAGGTTTAACATCACCGAAAAAATCTTTCCAAACTTGTTTTGCTGCGCAATGCGGCCGTCAGAACTAGAAACAAAAATCGATAATACCACTAACAGAGTTTTGTTGTGTGGTGTTATATATTACAGGTAAATTTTGTGGGGTGATATATTTTCTCAGCGGGAATTTAATATCGGTCTTGCGCTAGCCGACGCAAGGGAGACTACTGTGAAACTACATATATATATAACCCTTATAAAACCGAGATGCTGGAAAACAACCTAGGGAGGGTAAAATGGATGCCCTGAGTCTACTGTAGTGCTTAAAAAAAATGCGGGGTGGTATAAACACCCCACAATTTTTTCACACCCCACAAGAAAGGTTTCATATATAGAAACGCCCCATATCTGGCAACTTTCTTTCTATATATATATATATATATATATATATATATATATAAATAAATATATATATATATATATATATATATATATATATATATATATATATATATATATATATATATATATATATAAAACAAAAAAAACCAAAAAAAACCCCAAAACCTTGCATTATCATATTTGATCAAAGCTATGCATGGAGATTATTATATGACAATTTTCATATCATACCCCATATCAATCCGAGACACCCATATCAGCCCGAGGGTCTAAGAACAATCTTGTTATATTTAATTTTACGTTTCTTCGTTCCCCTTTTTCAACCATGTTATAGCCAAAAGTAAATGGAAAAAAAAAAAAAAATCCCCAAAAGACTTCCGTTTGCATTATGCATCTATTCAACATATGTCAACTACATGATGGGTAGATACCAGTCATAGTGACACGAGCCGTGACGTCAGAAAATGTACCTTCGGACATGTGCTATGTCAGGAAATGTACATCCTGACATGTGCGCCCAACGAAGACTCAAAACAGTCTGCGAATCTGTACAGTCTGATCAGACACTTCGTTGTCCTCACGAAAAACATTTGCATCCTTGGCTCTCCAAAATGCGCTCAGCGAGGATTCAGATCAGACTGCGCGAATGCGCTGGCTGATCTGAATCTTTACTGGGCGCAAACGCGAAGCTCCGTTTACTCACGTTGCGGCTTAATTAGTTGAATTGGTGTGATATACTGAACAATATGGAACGATAACAATTGAAGATATGCTGACTTATTTCTGTAGCTTTTCACGATTTTTTTTTTTTTTTGTAATAAAATACCAAGTTGCTTTCGCGAGTTTGTTAATTAATAAAACCTTAAAGTACATGTAGCTGGATATATCTGGTAGTTTTTTTCCATCATCTATTATAAGAAAGACACTTTTGTCGACTTCCTGTTCGCATACATGAACTTGCATTCCAACCCCTTCTGAAAAAGGGTGTACTCCAAAAGGAAACAATTAGCTCGTGAAATTCTGTCCTTTTGGAGTAGACCCTTTTTTCGGAATTTCAAGGGGTGGGTGCGCGGGAAGGAGAAAACTGGATAAGTTGCCCCCGCTTTAAATGTATCTATCTCCCTTAAATAACTGGACCCAGTCTATCATTTCTTTGGGTTTGACACGCAAAGCGTGGGCTATTAATTTAAAATGTGTGAAAATCACTTCTCTGTGGGTATTGTCATGCCATCAAGTATTGTAAGTAGTTCCCCACATATTCAATCCATATATAGCCAAACGTGCGAACTGTCTACATATAAATTAGGTCAGTAGAAGCTAGCGAAATGCGTTCAGTAAAATTCCGCTATTAACCCTAGTCCTGCGGAGCCCGGATATAAACCGCTTTGAAGAAGCCAACTGATCTGGCTCTGCACTGTTTGCCATTAAGTATGTGAATATATAGCAACAATCCGGATCAAGTAATCTGACTGGCTGAAAATTAGAAGTAGGTGTGGCATCTTAATTTATTCAGCAGGAAAAGGCCCACTTTTGGGACTGCCAAAAAGTGGTCTAATTAGTGGGGCGGTCTTAATACTGAACATGGACTGATACGAAATAAATCATTTGGGACCGGCAAAAATTGCTCTTAATAGCGGGGTGGTCGTAATTTCGAGCGGTCTTATCAAATAACGGAATGTTACCATTGATTGTTGATTCGTTTCAAATTTCGAGCCGTCACTTAGCGAAATAAGTATACTTTGTTGATCCGTGTCAAATTTCGAGCCGTCAATATTAGCATTACAGCACTGAAAATGATCTCCTTTGCCAACATACATGTATATAGTACCCAATCAATTTGTACATTAGAAACAAAATTTTCATATTTATTAGCAGAGAAAATTTCATGCTCAGGTGAGTTGAACATGAAAAAAGTTTTATAACCTCGGGGCCAGACTGATTTGCTAAAGTTAGTAGAAAGTGTTGACCAATGAGCCGGGGCACAGCATTTCCTTCAAAATTGCATGTGGTCCCAGAGAAGACTCAGACGGGCGTGTATTATTCCGAGAAAGTCGCGTGTACAGACAACTCTCTTTATACTGACACTCGATACAACGATAAAATTTGACTGTCACGAAACAGTCATATGTCCAAAACATATGTTTTATAAAAAATACGGATAAAATAAGACTTTCTTACATATTAATCTGCTCATTAAGTATTCTGTAAAACAGTAAAATTCTTTTAATGGCAACGTCTTTGGGAACAAATTCTGTCGTTGTAACGAGGGTTCACTGTATGATTAAGTATTGGGGACGGTTACCAAACCGCCACAAGGTTTAACATACCAGATTTCGACAATCCGTTTTCCTGTTAGTGCCAACCTAATAACTACCTAACAAATTGTTCCCTGCTAACGCTGATAACGCTAAATTCTTCATTCAAATATATTAGCCTCATACACTCTCAGGCTGTTAAATAGCGAATTAATAAATAAAACCAAAGAAAACTTAAAACATTTGAAGACATACGATTTAAATCATATTGAGTACAATATAGACGGACGAATATGAACACTCCAGTAAAATGCACCAAATCTATAGCGTTGGGTAAAAAGTGTAACCCAAGCCGCGGTCCTACTAAACATCGAAACGGAAGATGGACTATCGAATATCGATAAGGACGTTTATATAAAATATAGCATAGATCCTAATCAGTTCTAGACGCGGATAGAATTTCAGGCTACTGCCCCATCAGCACTCTCAGTGCTGTGAATTTCACGGTTCTTTGTGAGGGAACGTAACACAATGACTATAGCTCTTTGGGAGGGAATATAATACCTTGATATGGCTTTGTGAGGGAATATAATACCATGACTATGGTTCTTTGAGGGGGGGGGGGGGGGGGGGGGGAATGTAGAGGGGTATAATAACTATGGCTTTGTGAAGGAATGTATTACCATAAATATGCCTCTTTATGAAGATATGTAATAGCATTACTGGTTCTTTTGTTAGGGAATATAATACCCTGACTATGCTTCTTTGTGAAGGAATGTAATACTATGACTATGTTTCTTTGAAAGTAATAATTTGTGAAGGAGTGTAATATACCAGGAAAACTCAGATAAGAAACAAAATTACAATTTTATTAAATAAACTTTGATTCTATAAACATATACATAGCATGTAACAATTATACATAAAAGAAATTGACATTATGAAAACACGCCCATTCAAATATATAGAAAATTTCACCTCAAAAAACTGAAAATTTTCAGATAAAAAACTTTGATATTTTTCATATTTCTGCTCAAAACATAGATTGTGGGTACTCGTTAGAACCGCCTCGGCGAGGCGGTTCTAACGAGTACCCACAATCTATGTTTTTCAGCAGAAATAAGAAAACAATAAAGTATACCCCTGTAAACTCTAGTTTTACTATATAAAAATGGGGTTTAAGGGAATCAAAATTATATAGGCATGTTTTCGTGATGAACAGACGGAAACTATCATGATCAATACAAACATTGCAGACGATAAATATTTTATGTTTGTTTCTGATTTTCCCCGTCATTTCATTCAAATCGCCTTCTTTTTATGATTTAAATGAAATCCAAAGACTTATTTTAAAGAAACATAATCATCATAAAAATGTCCACTGCAAACCGAGCCGCGCCATGCATAAACATTTCTGGGGTATAACCGGGTAGCCAGGATCAGACTTGCTGGATTCTACTTAGAATGATATGGAGTTGCAACAAATATTGTGTGTGTGTGTGTGTGTATGTGTGTGTGTGTGTGTGTGTGTGTGTGTGTGTGTGTGTGTGTGTGTGTAGTTTAGAGCAGTAGGGTTTGGCGTTTTCACGTTTTATGTGAATCATCACCTATGAGACAATGAAATGCATATGAAAGGGCACCTTTTCTGAGTACAGACAAAAATTTAACCTTGACAGATGGCATTAGGCTTCTGGTTACAATTTTCTTTTTGACATAATGTAGCTGGGAGCCAGAAGTCTGAGGTTACCAAACAAGGTTATAGTTTGATCTATATATATTATAACTAGCTATACATAAACGCAAACAAAAATATTTATCTTTATTTCTTTAATTTTTTTTTATACTTTGTTTTAATATTATTATGGACTGACCAAATTCACCAGTCGTTTTGACATATAAGCATATGGACAGAAAGGCCTGAACAAACGATGTAGACCCAGATCAGACGCCGCAGAACGCGGCGTCTGATCAGGGTCTACACTGTTTGTCACTTATACAGCAACTTTTAGAAACATCACAAGATGATAAAATCAAGTTATAATTTTAGGACATGTATGTAAGGCACTAAGGTATCTTAACATTTAGAGTATATATGATATTCAAAAACATACCTAAGATTGTCTGGGCGGGTCTGTATTGTCAATAACTGTCAAAAACAGAGCAGTCTATCAAAGAGTTAGGTTGAGGCTTTTGCACGCTCTCCGCGCGCAGACTGTAATTATATACGTTTCAATTGGATTTTTGTTTGTTTACATGCAGCGTTCTAAAAATCCACACTTCTCACCCAAAAAATAAACAAGCGGTTAAACAATGTACAGTTATACATAATTCGTTTGGTATCAGTGCTCCCCAACACCGAGTAGAGGGAGGGTTTGGAAAGAGAGAGCCAGGCCAAACATTGGAAGTTCATCTTATTGTCCCTTAGTGCAGGATGTGCAGTGATTTTGTTCGGAACAAGCGTTGGTAGGACTTGCTAGGCGCAAAACACTTCTCATGATAATGATAAGGGTGAGCCTTTGCAATAGCCTTTGCAATATTATTACTCCATAAATTGACTGAAATACTATAGAAGGGACATTAAACAAGGCCTGAATTATGCAGGAAAACTTCAGAGTGTTTTATTTATTTGTATTCGTCCCTACAGGGCATACTTTATACCAGGGCTCGTAAACATAAACTGTCAATATCCCTGCCGTTTCCTCGTAGGGACAGGATTACAAATGACTATACACATTCACTAATTAGATTTTTAACTCTTTCGGTGCCAAATTTAAGACTACATTTGTCGTCTGCTTTCTTTTTACACATACTATCAATTGGAAAGAAGTTTCTATGAAAAGTTTAAAAGACTGAATGTCAAACAGCGTAGATCCTGATGAGACGGCTCATTATGAGCCGTCTCATCTGGATCTACGCTGTTTGCTAAAGCCTATTATTATCGCCTGTGGCACTGAAAGAGCTAACCAACAGATTCTTCATCTCCCGCCATTTTGACCACATGAACAACAACGTGTGAATTAAAACGTATCTTCTGCCATGTTCGTCAAGAGAAGACTCAAATCAAATCAATCTGCGCATCCGCGCAGTCTGATCAGAGTCTTCGTTGTCCGTAAGAAGAAACTTTGCATCCTTAGTCATCCAAAATGCGCCCAGTGAAGACTATTTCAGACGGCACGAATGCGGAGGCTGATCTGAATCTTCGCTGGGCCCACGCGTCAGAAGTTACTGTTTCTGACATTGTGGTTCATATAGAATGTTTAAAATAAATAATGATTTAACCCATTGTAGACTGAATGAACTCCCCCATACTATATATCGGAAGAGTCCAATTTCAAATTTTAGGTATGCCAGGATATGTGGTTTAGATATTCCTAGAGAAAATGGTTGGATTATTTGCAAACAGTGGAGACCTTGATCAGACGCCGCGTTCTGCGGCGTCTGATCTGGGTCTGCACTGTTTTCCAAGTACCTTTTAGGGGTTTCCGGACTACAGTTGGTTAATAGTATACTGATGATGATTGTCGATTATTTGAAGCCGATTATTACAACAGAAGAAGAATTAATCATAAATTATGAAGAAAACATCAACGTGCAAAGTTCACGCGATGACCACGTGCAATTCAATTATTCGCTCTCTGGATTGTACAAGTGCATGATATTTTAGTTATACTGTCGAACTTCAATGGCTCGAACATCTTTGGGACCATGGACATTTGTTCGAGATATGGGTAGTTATAGCCGCTGAGAGTTAATCATGACGCCAGGTCAGGAAGCTGACAATTTCGAGAATTTATTAGACCTTCTATGCAATAATGGCAAGTTGAGTGTAATTTGATTCGCCTCGATAATGCGATTCTAATGAGTACACACAATATACAATTTCATGATAAAAAAAAAATAAATATTTGATTTTTTGAGTTATCGGAAGAATCAAAAACGTGTTCGAATTAGCCATGGTAATCGAGCCATCGGTGTTCGAGCTATTGAGGATTGGCTATATAAGTGAGTTGCGTTAAGCTAAAATGCATCTTCTGGACATGTGGATTACGATGGCCCATTTCAGCATTCGCATCCGCGCAGTTTGATTAGGTTCTTCGCTACCCTCTTTCAGAATCGATAGAAACTGTGGACCTGCAAAGACCATGATGAGATAGAATCTACGCAGTTTGTTTTTGTTCGAAGACACTTGTTTGCTTAATGCGGTTCGTATAACCCTGTACACCAATTTGCAAATAGAATATTCTTTGGACAGGTACATGCAATAGCTCCGCCCACACATGATTATGGTGAATGAGTATACCTGTTAAATTTCCCGCCATGTTTACAAGGGAGACCTTTTTTTTTTTTTTTTTTTTTTTTTTTTTGCGAATTCCTATTTGCTTATCTGTACATGCCCCTTCTGAAAAGGGGTCTAATCTGAAAGGAAAGAATTCTCGCCTTTCAGATTAGACCCCTTTTCAGAAGAAAAAAAAGAGTGAGTTTCCTCCCCTGAAAGTGTATCAGTGTCCCTAAACTAGGATTACAATCGGTGATTTTGTATTTTTGAACGACCCTCGTCGACGGATTAAGGTTAAGGGACGAGTTTTTAACTTTTTATTTTATTGCTTTAAGTAAGCTTGGCAACAACGTGCTGTTGAATAGCAGGTCTTCAGCAGAGATTCCAGTCTTGCCACCATCTCGCCTAGTACCTCGTGAGCGCCTCCGATGGCGACGTCGGTGTCGGTGCTTGTTACCTCTCCGTTTGTTTCTGTTTCGTCGGGATACGGGTTCTTCTAAAAGCATTTCAAAGAAAAACATGAATGCACCTTCATCGTCGGAGTTGCTGCTTTTGATACCCTTACAGGTACAGTCTTCGTGCGTATTCTCTGCGGCCAGCTGATCGTGCGTATGCTCAGCGACCACTTGGTCGTCTTCCGAAACACTCATTGGATTGTTCTTTCCCTCAACGGGGACAGATGCCAGCTTCAGCTCATCAAAGATTTCAGGAACATGCCGAGGCCTTGCCATGATGTAGCTGCAGCAACTGAAAAAAAATAGACCACCATATCGTAATTATTCTAGCGGGCACGCAACGCTGAAACAACGTCGATTCAACGCCAAGAACACAACGTTGAAACAACGTCGATTCAATGTTGATTCAACGTCTTGACGTTGAATCAACGTTGAATCGACGTTGTTTTAACATTGTATGTAATACTTTGAATCAACGTTGAATCGACGTTGTTTCATTATTGTGCCTGCTGGGTATCCTACATATTCCGACACAGTAACCCCTTACCGCAATGTACGCATGCGTATATTAACTACCCATCATCGTCCACCCTGTGAAACATGGGTAAAATACGTACGCTAAGAAAATAAGAGGAGTTGATGAAGTGTGAGGGGAGTAGCTCCATCAAAATTAATTTTATGTCCTTTTTGAAAGGGTGTATTGTCTAAAAGGAAAGGAGTAGTCTTTTTAGACCACTTTTCAGAAGGGAATTGGTGTACGGAAAGCAAACAGGAAGTAACAAAGTAGCGATCCATTGCACAAAATAGCGGAAAATGTTTGCAGTCCCTTTAATAGATAAGTAACGCATAAAAAATACTTTCATATCACAAAGAAAGAGAAGGTCCTGAACAGACTGCGAGCACAGACTGAACAGACTGCGCGCACGCCCATATTGATATATGTATCCCCTATAATATAGTGAAAACAGGGGTTTGCAAAAGTCTACATTGTTAGAAGGAATTTCAGAATTTTGCAGTTCAAAACCAGCTTTTCAATGTTTTTATTTTTTCAACTTTTTTGTTTGTAATTCTAACAACTTTCTTTACCGCATAACTCTATAAATCTGCCTTAATTCTTATTAACCAAACTATTTCCCCATATTGTATTGTTAACCCTTGTCCTGCTGAACCCGGATATGCCCTGCCTTTGCAAACAGTCTAGATCCAGAGCAGTTTGCCATTCTGTATTTGCATTTGTATCAACAACCTAGCTCAAGTAATCTGATTGGCTGAAAACTAGAAGTGGTGTGGCGTCTTAATTTATTCAGCATAACAAGGGTTAAAATGTCATGCCTTACGTAGCTCTAGGTAAGAGGGGTAACAAGATAAATATTTTTTTCTTATTCCTTCATAAACACATACAGTCGCTCTCATTATCCCGAAGTCCAAGGGATGCTCTGAAATACTTCGAAATATCAGTACCTTGACATATCAGATTTGCAGAATTGAGGAAAAAATTCTCAAATGAATATGTAACTTGAATCCTGAAGATACAGATATACTGAAAATATTGCGGAAAAGAGGAGAAATTCACTTCGAGATAAGAGGTTATTCGAGATAAGCGAAGCTGAGATAACGAGAGTCGACCATATACTGTGGGCCCCCACAAATATGTTTTTTATGAGTTAGTGGCGGAATTAGAAACCAAACAAAAAAAAAAAAATAAAACAAAAACAATACAGTCGAACCTCGTTATCTCGAATTCGTTTATTTCGAATTACCGCTTATCTCGAAGTGAAAATCTGGTCCCTGTTTTAACATGAAACTATGACAACAGGTAACAAAATAATGTGGAAAAGAGGAGAAATTGCTCCTAAAGAGCAATTTCTCCTTTTCCACATTATTATTATTATTATTATATATATATATATATTTCTAACCTCAGGAGTCAAATTACATATTCATTTGTTAAATGTGGTTGTTCAATTTATTGGTTTCCTCACTCTCTCAACTCTAATATGTCGAGGTACGGATATCTCGAAGTGTTTCAGCGAGTCCCTTGGAATTCGAGATAACGAGAGTCGATTGTATTTTGATTAAACTGGTTAAGTCAGAACTAAGGCTAAGAAATGTACATTTTACATAGACGTGTAACTGTAATGGAAAGAACAAATAAATAAATAAATAAATCATACCTTGAGAGTAAAAGAACTGCTACAACAGTGTTTCCTTGAAATCCCATGATCAGAGAGGAACTTTACTGCTAATCTAAAGCGTGCAAAAATGATATAGCACAACTTTTAAAATATTGCAGAAGTTATTTCGCCTCCTGATACATGACAGTAGCGATCAAAGTTGCAGGAAATTTGATTTATAGCCATGTGTAACGGATTCTGGTGACGCATCTACGTTACCATGACAAATCCGTAGGCGCTTTCATTTCATTCACAAGATTCGACCACTTGACAAAACCGTATTTACTCTACGGGCCTGAACAAGGGAACAGGGTACCAGTTCGTGTGGTGGAGACTGTCACCAGAAAAAATGTACGCAGATCAGTGGTTATATTTGATAAAAAGCTTGACTCTGATTAGACAATACTAGATGAGACTGTTTGAATTTATGTCAGTTTTACACAAAAAAGTTGCAGACCAAACTGAATTTGACAATGGTAATTTTAGTAAGCTTGTGTTAAACATCAGACCTCGTAAACCTTTTTGTTTCTTACTTTGTTTATTTTCCATTAAAATGAGGGAGCATGTGTAAAATAACACACACACACACTCACACACACACACACACACACACACACACACACACACACACACACACACACACACACACACACACACACACACACACACAGAGAGAGAACTAATTTGCTGTGAAATTTATAAAAAAGATTATAATGATTACATCTGTTTCAGTAAATTGTCGTTTGCTGATTCAGCTTATGGGATCGGGTGCTAAGCGTTAACCAAAGACTAAGCGCTGTTGTGTAACGTTTTACGCAACTCTCCCCGGGTCTTCATCCCTTATAGGATTGTTTAGTTAAGAACTTCCTCCTGTTCACCTGGAAAACAACGTAATTGCTCCGAAGAGGTCTAAACAGAATGTCGGTGGGAGAGTCTGCATGACATCTAAATCCCAGTCTTTCCTTGTGTTGTGGGCTTGTCTTTCTATCGAACAGTTCGTGACATACCGGGTATTCAGACGGAAACGTCCGAAAAACGTATCTTTGGACGTGCGCCTAGCAAAGATTCAGATCAGCCTGCGCATTCGCGCAGTCTGATCAGAATCTTTGCTGGGCGCATTTTGGATATCTAAGAATGTAAAGTTTCTAGTTTAGTAGAGAGGAGTTTGGTGGTTTTCAACTTCATTACTGCTTATGAAGTCTCAATAAAACCGAGACTCCCATTTTCTAATCTGTAGTGTGTTCTTTGTTTCCAAAGGCAATTCTTGTGACGTTTATTTTACTATACTGCAGCTTGCGTTAGTGCCGTGTGGCGGCCATAGAACGTCTCCCCGTACTTCACCATAGTGCAGATTATATTTCATTTCCTTTGGGATCACTGGGCCCATTGTTGTATCTTTGAAAATGGAGTTCTGCTCATGTATACGATAGAGGGCGTAAGCAGTGTTGCAAACTTCATTACTGCTTATGAAGAGTCTCAATAAAACCGACACTCCAATTTTCTAAACTGTAGTGTGTTCTTTGTTTCCAAAGGCAATCTTTTTGACGTTTATTTCAATATTGTGCAGCATATCTATACAACAAGCTAGTCTCAATGCATACGAGTATTTCACTACACATGAACGAAATGACTCACCTCCCTGTTACAGTTTGGCGATTGTGCGTATTTCTCCGTCTTCATGCGGACAACGAAGACTCAGATCAGACTGCGCGGATGCGCAGTCTGATCTGAGTCTCCGTTGGGCGCATATGTCAAAAGGTACGTTTTCTCAACAGTGGTTCATATAGGTAGTGCCAAATATCACACTGAAAACAAACCATTAAAACCTCAGCCTCTAGAACTGTCAGGATCGTGTTCCAGGACTCATGTTTCTTGTGAAATGTTGTGTTCGAGGTAAGCGTTTAGTCGAGCTTTTGTGAGTTATCAACCTTGTTGTTGTTTGTTGTTGTTGTGCAGATTTTTAAGGCTACCAGACACCCGAGGCACATGGAGGCAGCGGTGAATGTGTTATGTATGTGCAATTGTAAAAAATGATTTCATGGATCACCTATGTGCACTTGGTGCCGCTGTTTGTCACCAAGCGCTACCCAGTCCAGTTATATTCAATTTGGACATGTTGGCCATACCAAATTGTTTTGGTCATTCTGGAGAATTTTTTCTTAAAGAGTCCATAACAGAGAGATTAACATTCACTAATATCTTATTATCTTTAACTTTTTTGTCAGTTACAAACAATGTTTTTAAATAGTATATCCTTATGGACTGCAGTTTTGACCAGTAAAAGAAAAATTATATCTGATTAAAACAAAACAAAAAAAAAAAAAACAAAAAAAAAAAAAAGCAAAAAAAAAAAAAAAAAAAAAAACAAAAAAAAAAACAACAACAAACAAACAAACAAAAAAAAAAACAAAAAAAAAAAAACAACAAAAAACAAAAAAAAAACAAAAAAAAAAAATATATATATATCCGATTAAAAATACAAAACAAAAGAAAAAAAAAAAAAACAAAAAAAAAACACAAAACCAAAACAACAACAACAAAAAAACAACAACAAACAAACAAAAAAAAACAACAACAACAAACAAAACAGAACAACAACAAAAACAAACCAAAACAACAACAACAACAAAGAAACAACAACAAAAAAACAGGAGACTTACCCATTCTGAAATTAATGGGTAGGAGCACAGCAATGTCCATGTCAGAAGGTACATTTTCTCATGTCTCTATTCTGATAATATTGTCCTACGTAGTGAGTAAAACCTGTGTAAGACAGCCACCTTTGAAATTGACCTTAGCGGTTGATGTGGAAAGGTGGTTCTCTTATAAAGATACATGTCATGTAATTTTGCTAGCAAAATTACATGACATGTACCTTTATAAGACAGACAACTTTTTTCACATCTACCACTATTTAAAGTCAGTCTCGAAGGTGGCTCTCTTACACAGGTCTTACAGGAATTACAGTCAACCCTCTTTATATCTTCACTCGATACAACAACAAAATTAGTTATAATGATAATTTGACTGGCACAAAACCTACGCGCTGTGATAGTTAAACAAAAAGAACCAAAATGTACACAAACAGTGTCCAAACACCAGAAACTATGCACCAGGACTGCATTCAGTGTTTCAGTAGTGAGTATTTTTCCAAAACTATCTTGCGTCTTCTGAACGATTATCGCAAAACCGTCTCATGTGGCCTCAGAGAATGACCGTTAATCTCGTATACAGGACGTGATATTAGATCGAATAGATCGAATAAATCATATCAATAATAAGCAATTTAATTTAGAATCAAATAGATACTATCAAAGCAGTAAACATTCTCATATTTTTAGTTACAAACAAGAATACATACATTTTATTCGCATAGGCCGCCATCTTGGATGTGCTAAAAGACAGCTTGAGAACAGTTTGGGGATGTTCGCTACCTTCATGGCGCCAGGTCAAAAAGCAAATAGTGACAATATAGGGAAGTCCTTTTGATCTTCTATACTACGTTTAATGATATGTTGAATGTACTTATTAGAATCTCCTCGATGATTACACACAACACGTGCAATTTCATGATGAAATAAGAAACCTTCCTAAATATACGTTTTCTTGAGCTGTTGGAAGAATTTCGTAGGGACTCAAAAACGAGTTGGAATTATCCAACGAGCCGTCGAGCTTTGACTGTATGTTTACACAACTCTTACTTCTATCACTTTGCCGCCATGTTTGTTCTTTGGTTGTGGTGTCGCATTCAAGAAATATCAGAGTTCGCTCGGCGTTCTCGAGTCGTGGTCTGGCTGTTTGTGCAAATATAGCAAAGACAAAAAACAAAACAAAAAAGAAAAAACAAAACAAAAAAAAACAAAAAACAAAAACAGCTCCCTATTACCTGTACCCCCTGTATAAAAAACATTCCAGGGAGATGCTTAAGTAAACAAAAACAAAAATAAAACACTCTCGCAGAAAATTAGTGTTTAAAATTACAAAATAACACACAGAACACGAGACGTCTGTGGGTAAATGCAGGAATTAAGAGGTATTGATATGCCTGGTGTATTTTCCGCCACTTCCGCCGAGGGAGACATTTTTTGTGACTTTCTGCTTGCTTTCCTGGAATTGTTTTGAAAATTTATATAAGGCTTACTGATGAGACTTTATTTGTCGAAACTGGCTAGTCTGGTTCAGAAAGTAAACTGGACACGTCAGTTTTTTTTTAAAATTACAATCGACTCTCGTTATCTCAGCTTCGCTTATCTCGAATAATCGCTTATCTCGAAGTCAAAATCTGGTTCCTGTTTTAACATGGGTAGATAACAGCAGGTGGCAAAACATTGTGGAAAAGATAAGAAATTTTTATGAGGGTCATTGATGAGGCCGTCTAGGCTGAAAACTATTTACAGTTGACTCTCGTTATCTCGAACTCGCTTATCTAGAATAACCCCTTTATCTCGAAGTAAAAATCTTGTCCCTGCCTAAACATGAAAAATTGCTCCTCTTTTCCACAATATTTTCGATATATCTCTAACGTCAAGAGTCCAATTATATATAAATTTGTTAAATGTGGTTGTTCGAATTACTTTTTCCTCAATTCTGAAAATCTGGTATGTCGAGGTATGGATATCTCGAAGTATTTCAGAGAGTTCCTTGGACTTCGAGATAAAGAGAGTCAATTCTGTGTGTGTGTGTGTGTGTGTGTGTGTGTGTGTGTGTGTATGTGTGTGTGTATGTGTGTGTGTGTGTGTCTGTGTGTGTTCATAGCTCTCAATGGGTTTTCCTTTTAGGCTCTGTTTATTCTCACTACAGATGGTGTTAAGTGCCGTATCGCGGCCGTAAAACGTCTCCCCGTACTTCACCATAGTGCAGTTTTTATTTTCGGTCTTTTATGCTCATTCTGGGATTTTTGATAAGTTTTACGAGGGTCATTGATGAGGCCTTCTAGGCTGAAACTACCTAGTTTGACCCAGAAACCTTGACACTTCAGCTTTGTAGTTTTGTAAGTACAGTCGAACCTCGTTATCTCGAACTCGCTTATTTCGAATAACCGCTTATCTCGAAGTGAAAATCTGGTCCCTGTTTTAACATGAAACTATGACAACAGGTAACAAAATAATGTGGAAAAGAGGAGAAATTGCTCCTCAGGAGCAATTTCTCCTCTTTTCCACTTTATTTTATATATATATTTCTAACTTCAGGAGTCAAATTACTTGCCTTGCAAACCTCATTGCTGTATATGAAGAGACTTAATAAAACCGAGTCTCTGATTTTCGGTCTTTTGCGTGTTCTTGGTCTTAAAAGGCAAACTTTTAGATTTTTGTTGACTAAGTTTGATCAGGAGTAGTTGGTAATGGATGAGAAAAATATAAAAACGAGAGTTCCGATAAGAAACTGTAGCTGTACTGGTCACTCTCAGATGGGGTAGACAATGACGTAAACACAACGAAATTATTTCTATGCATACCTAGGAAAGACTCTAGAAAAAGTATCTTTAGTACATCTCCCAAAATGGGGGCTATTCTTAGAGAAAATGATTTGCTCCCAGATGAGGACTACTCTTAAAGGAAAATATTTGCTCCCAGTGGGAGCAAATTCTTTCCTTTAAGAGTAGTCCCTATGATAGAGGAGGAAAACATCTTATTTTAAGTGATCTCTCTTTACTGCAAATACTTTCCCTCCTACGTACATGCGTAACGTGCATAATGAGTCCTCCACCTGTGGTAGAAGCTGTGTGTAAGTAGAACTGTTTTAATCATCGATCGCTTATTCAAACCAAGCCCTGCGAGTTGATGTCGAACCTAGCTATATTTCGAATATGAACGACTATAATTTTAAATCCGTCTCATATGACCTCTCTCTCTCTCTCCCCCTCTCTCTCTCTCTCTCTCTCTCTCTCTCTCTATATATATATATATATATATATCTTGCATCACGCCCGCAAGGACATTCTAGGTAGTAGCCGTTATTCTCATATACGAGACTTGATGTTAGATCGAATAAACTAATCAAGAATTATCAATTTTATATAGAATCAAATAAATAATATCAACGCAGCAGACATTGCCATAGTTTTAGTAACAATTAAACATACATAAATTTACTCGCATAGGCCGTCATTTGGGTTGTGTCAAAGACAGCTTTAGAATAGTTCGCGGAAACTCACTACCGTCCGCCGGAAACGATATAATGATAATAACTTTCTATTCTCACAGGTTAGCGAACTGACAACATGTGGAGCATACATACAATTGCAAACAAATTCGATTATGGCAGCTAGCCATCATAACACATGAGGGTAACAAACTCAGAAAAAACAAAACAAAACAAAAAAAAAAACAAAAAAAAAAAAAAAAAAAAACAATGTGTACTGTTTTTCCATGGGCCGCCCCGACGGGAACAAACAGCGAAGCATTGCCATCGCCCCCAACGCTGCGTCCCTACCGGTGCGGCAGTCAAAGAAAAAGAAAACAACAAAACAAACATATGCGATCTGTGCCGACCTAGATCAGACCCAGGGATCCGAATGAGGCCTGCACTTCTTGCATATACATAAGTAAATAAGTAAATCCCGAAAGATCCTGGTGAGACGGAGCTGTCCCATCAGGGTCCACACTGTTCACAAATCCGTCTTTCATTTTTGACTGACCACTCCAGGAACTCAAAAGGGTGCGTCCAAACTCAAAGACAGAAAGGTCCACGAAGGTTACAACTGAACTATTAGTTTGCAATAGTTTCCGAGTAACCGCGAATGTTTTAGTTAACTGAACGCAGCCAAGGAGTTTCAAATAAGGAAATAGTTCCCGGGAGGGTTGGAAATCTAAAACACAAAGAAGTGCTTTAGAGTGGGCCACTTTTCAGAAGGGAGACAAAAATCAATTCAACATTGGTGCTTCACTGATAATTTTATTCAAACATTTTTTAACAATCTTGTAGGCCTATAAAGACAAAAATCAATTCGACATGGGTGCTTTACTGACAATTTTATTCAAACATGTTTTAACAATCTTTTAGGCCTATGAAAACATTTCCTGTGAGGTAATATTAATATTCCTGAATATATACGTTATATAGTTATACATACATTATCCAGCGCACGACAAAACCGACAATAAGGCTTGTGCGACCAGCGAAGACTCAGATCAGACTGCGCATTCGCGCAGTCTGATCTGAGTCTTCGCTGATCGCATGTGCCTTCTACAGCCTCCAAGCTGTTCAAAGAGGAATAAACGAGAACACTTGCCATACATCATAGTGGGTGGATGTACAGGCTGATCTGAGTCTTTGCTAGTCACACAGATCATATTTTAGGTTTTATCGTGCTTCTCTTCAATTATTTTAAAGGCTCCATATTCCTCAAAAATAGACATTTATTATCCAAGAAAGGACGATCATAAAACATGGCATCTGACAGCCTGTAAAATATCATTTAGTCTCTCGTTTTTGAACTGGATCAAAAATGAAATGATTTTTTTTATCGTATTTCTGAATTAATGTTGGCAATATTAATTCAGAGATACGATAAGAAACATTTTATTTCAAGAACGAGAGACTAACTGAAATTTTACAGGCTGTCAGGTGCCACATTTGATGATTGTATCAATACCATATACAAGAAAACATTGATGCAAAGCATCAATACGCCGGGAAACTAATCTGTCATGCATTACTCAGCTCCCTATAGATCGTAGTATAGTGAAAAAATGTTATAATTTATGAAAGGTTGTAATTAATCGCAATATTCAACGATAAAAACATTATAGACGTTATCAGAGCTATGTAAAAAAATCAACTATGATCGTCTGTTTTCTAGCCCGCATACATAATTACATGTCGCCATCCATAGCCTAGGCCGAAGACACTATATCCGAAATCATCTATAAGGGGGAATGGGGGCTGGGGGTAGGGGGGCGATACTCTAATTTTGACTGCTACATAGACTGGGCCCTAGCATTTAGTATTAGAAAGATCTGCGAAATAAAATGTTTCAAAACATGGCTGTTCTAAATAACCATTAAAAGAGCAGTTCATCAAACTAATGGCATCTACAGACGATACTGTTTTGAAATCCATTGGATTATTTGTAAGCGAATGTAATATATCATAGCATGTCATCAAGGCTATATAGGTGTATATGTATGTGTATGTACATTTTTTTTCTCTTTTTTCAATCAAATGATGATGAAATTACTTTCATATCATTGTATAATGTATTATGTCATGTTTGTATTTGCTTGCCTTTAACCCTTACAGGGTATTGTTGTGCAGTAAATAAAATACTATTCTATTCTATTCTGTTCTACGTAGCAGTGTTTCGTTCTTTTTTCCACTCATAAACGTTTTCTTTCGGCCAAAATCTTTCCATGGTTGAATATCAAATTAAACTGTATTATTAAACCAGCTTATAATCCGTCCGATTTGAGAATGCATATTTCCAATCGTAAACAAAGAAAAATACATTTTGTTTTTCCTTCGTAGTACGACTAAAAAACGAAATGAATAAATTCAAACGTGTACGAATATTGACAGCAAGAAGCTCATTTCAGGTCGAATGGTCAAATTGGTGCTTCTACAGGAAAACTGTTCATTTCTCTTTTAAATGAGCAAAACCCACATTCAGTGATTTATTTACAATTTTATACCTATGCGTCCCAGGACTCGCTTGGGCTATATAAAGTGAGTCCTACTAGAAAATCATTGCGTCCATTACAGAATTTTCCACTACAACTTTTGAGTCCTGGGACTCGCTGAGATTTAAAATGTGAGTCCCAAAGCAAAAAATGTGAGTATGGGACTCGGGATGCGCAGGTAAAAAAATCACTGCCCACATTGGTACATTCATTCTACACGGTACTTCCCATTTTTATTTCACTATGTTACCAATAGTACAGTTCTCTGCTGCAAAAGTGTGACTTTGAATAATAATAATAATAATAATAATAATAATAATAATAATAATAATAATAATAATGATAATAATAAAAAAAATGGGGGTGAATAGTTATATAACCCCACTACGAACCCCATAAAACTGGAAGAAAGCCGATGTTCTCCGAATGCATACACATTTTACAAATTTTTAAAACAACCTCAAATAGATACGCCCGGCGTAAATCAATTTATTAAACCTTTCTTGGATATTAAAATCTCTATCCTTGAGGAATATGGAGCCTTTAAGGTATATGAGCTCGGGCACAGTATTTCCAACAAGATTGCATTTGCGCCCTGAGAAGACTCACACCAGCCTATGTAAAAGAGGCTGATCAGAGTTTTCGCTGTCCGACAGTAGACGTTTTGGATACTTGGCTACACAAAAGCGTCATGAGAATACTGATCAGTCAGCACGAATGCGTAGGCTGATCTGAATCTTCGCTGGGAGTACATGCAATCTTGTAGGAGATACTGAGTCCCGGCTCAGTTGTGCAATATGACGTATGTTAATCCTTGTCACATTGAATAAATTAAGATGCAACGCCCATTTCTAATTATCAGCCAATGAGATTACTTCATTCAAGTTGTTGATACAAATTCGCATACTGAATGACCAACAGTGCAGATCCAGATCAGTTGGCTTCTTTAGAAGCCAACTGATCTTTATCTGCACTGTTTGCAAAGGCAAGGCATATCCGAGTTCAGCAGGAGCAGGGTTAAATATGTATACATGTAACTATAGTAAGTAGAATTTTTCAGTTTGCAGGAGACAAAAAATATTACAGAAATATCTGTGTTCGGATTTATACAGTTTTAAGTATACAGATAAGACTATGCGCATACAAAAGGTATACCGAAACTTCTCCGAGGATCAGTCCAGACAAAAACCACATTTAAATTAACTGCTGAATATTAGGATGAAACCATGATGCTGGTGATGAAACTAGGCAGATTGAAGAATTTATGGTTATTAACACAACAATACCCAGTTGGTACGCAACGTCGAAACAACGTCGTATCGACGTCGATGCAGCGTAATGACGTTGCCACGAAGTTGTATAATCGCCATGTGCCCGCCAGGCATAGATTCAGTAAAATTCAGAATGATCAAAAGCACAAGCTTAAAGTAGATAAAAACGCCCAAACTGCGAAATAATGCCAAATAGTAGATACACCCACTTACCCCAGTTCACTGTCTCAGCCTGAACGTGAGAAAATATACTGATATGTGCGCCCGACGAAGACTCAAATCAGCCACGCATCCGCGCAGTCTGATCAGTGTCTTCCTTGTCCGCAGGAAGTCACTTTGCATCCTTTGCTATCCAGAATGTACCCAGTGAAGATTCCGATCAGACTGCGCAAATGCGCAGTCTGATCAGAATCTTCGATGGGCGCACATTTCCGAAGGTACGATTTTTAATGTTGTGTCTTATATACTAGGTGGGAAGCTGGGTTGGTTGATCTCATAGACTTATTAAGGTAATGGAATACATCTGTACATGTAGACATTCCTTTGTTTGAAGTTTTCTTAGTTTGTCATTAGGCAATTTATTTTAAGAATCAGTTTATACTCTTCTGCTGTACATTTCCTTACGATGTCAAAGTAAGCGAACAGTACGTGGGCGTGACGTAAAAGCCAATGGGTTCATTGATAAAAGTACCGAGTAAATAGTCCCGAGCAGCAATACAAGGGTCAAATAAAAAAAAAAAACAACAAAAAAAAAAAAACAACTAAAGAACGGACAGACACAAACACGGGAAAGACAAAACAAAAACTATATACAATTTGGCATACTTTGTATGCCAGGGGTACAAATATATCCCCTTGGCATACCATGTAGGCTGGGGTATAGTTAACATGTGTTGCAAGATCCTAGGTGCAATAGTTCCCTAGAAAATATTGACACAAAATTTCCTGTGCAATACCATAAGTGAAAGAAGGAAAAAGGAAAAATAAAATAGCGTATAAATAAAACTCAGCAACTTAGTTTTCTTTCCCACTATATCTAAAGGTGTTTATAAAGTATGAAGACCTAGGCTTCTGCAGAAGCTGGTAAATTTTAATTGGCTAGAAAGAAAAAGGGACACATAAATGAAAAATAAGTACACCCATTCTCTTTTATGCAATCCAACAAATTATACATAGCATTTGTACCAAGTAAGTTTAAAGATCCTACTGGTTCTAATCAGTAATTCCAGAGAAAATATTGACGGAAAAATGTGAACACACACGCACACGCGCACACGCGCACACACGCACACGCACACACAAACCGGGGTATAAATATTGAGGCCCCTTAATTCGTTCCATTCTGTATCTGGAACAAGCACACTTTTCATTACGAAAACATACCTATTCAAATATACTGAAAAATTAATAACCGAAAAATTGGAAATTTTCAGACAAAAAAAAAAAATCAAATATTTTTCATATTTCTGCTCAAAACATAGATTGTGGGTACTCGTTAGAAGCGCCTCGCAGAGGCGGTTCTAACGAATACCCCACAATCTATGTTTTTGAGCAGAAATAAGTAAAATAATGTATACCCCTGTAAACCCCAGTTTTACTACATAAAAGTGGGGTTTAAGGGGGTCAAAATTATATAGGCATGTTTTCGTGTTGGTACCTGGTGATGTGCCTAAATTTTGCTGTATGGTGACAAATGGGAACAGATTCTTTCCTTCTGAAAGGAGCCCATTATAAAAGGAAAGAATGTTCTCCTAACAGCAGCAAATTCTGTCCTTTTAGCGTAGACCTCTACAGAATCCTCCCCGAAAAATGTGTTTTAGGGAGGGAGCTGTGTTAACTCTTAAAACGCTAAGAAAACCTACATCTGAAAATATCGCCTGTTTATGTCGTCTGCTGAATATTCTTGCAAACTTTTCAAATCTACTTTTACATTCGTACAGGCAAACAGAGTGGACCTAGAGGAGCAGTCTGATCTGGATCCACACTGTTTGCAAAAATGACTTAAAATCACAAGCAGATAACAAAGCAGACGACAGCTGTTGTGATTGGCAGTTTAAGGGTTAAAATTGTTTTTGCCCCCTTATGAAAAGTGGTCAACTCAAAAAGGAATTTTATTTTCTCTCGCTGGACGAAATTGTCTCCTATCTGAGTAGACCTCTTTCCACTATACAGAAAAGCAAACAGGAAGTCACAAAAGTTGTCTCCCTGGTGCAAAATTGCGATCAGTCTGTTCCCCTGAAATATCGCATTTGTATTCTCTTTAACTAGCGTACAGCCACTTTTTTAGCGCCGGTATTAGTCTGTTCATGGACTCGATGTTGTTTATCACCTTTTCTTTCGCTTGTTGGAAAAACTGACTGCCTTGTAGGTGGCTAGAGACACCAAAATCTTCCAGCTGAAACAGACCGGGAAAGCCAATGCAAAACAAAAATTGCTACAGTTTATTTTTTCTTCCTGACTGAAAATTTATATCGCGCTTAATGAATGGCTCCACTTTTAAATAATAAACGTCCAAGTGCCCAAACCAACATCCTCCCTACCCCTCCCCCCCCCACACCAATCACCCCGATTTCGGATCATGAGGCCCTGAGTTCGAAACCTACTCAAGGGGCTCAACTCATGACCGTACTCGCTTCGTTGCACAGAGCCTTTCTTTCATTATCGCTCCCCCATCGTCTTGATATAGTGTTTTAAACAATGTTTGAAAGAGACGTAAAACACACCAAATCATGATCATATTTAAATATGGAAGCTATATAGCTTTAACAAAGGCAGGGAACGTTTCATAGGTTGTCCTGTTAGCAAATAAACACTTTTATTTCTCATTTTCCAGCTCTTTTCTGTTTAAGGTGATTGGATACGCTTTTCGGTGAGGCAACTCTGTCAAAAGTGTTTCACCTCCCTTCTGGGGGAGCAAATTCTTTCCTTTTAGAGTAGACACCGTTTCAGAAGAGAAGGCTTGGTGTGCAGAAAAGCAAACAGGAAGTCCCAAAAATGGTCTCCCTTGTAAATAAATAAAATATTAACCTTGTATGTCTAGTCCCCTTAAGAACCTTGTATATCAGTCACCTCAAGGCTATTTGTACGGTTCTGGACCACTGCTTGAAAAGAGTTAAACAGTGGAACACACGAATACTTGTAAGCAAACCATACATGCTTTTAGAGAAAATAATGTATATTCCCATCACTTTATCATCACCTATAATAAACTACTGTGTGATTTTTATGATGACCTTGCATAAAAAAAACAAAACAAAACAAAAAAAAACAACACTTCTACGGTCAGTCAGGGTTTCAATCGAGTTTGGTTTAAACAATATTTTATTTGTATAATTCATACATACATATATGTAAAGTAATAAGGCCTAAAAAAATAGCTGCGTTTCCGCTAATATGCTGAAAAAAATTTGGTCGGTAGGTATGAGAAACTTTTTTTTTTTTTATTTTTCTATTTCTTTCTCCAGAAAAGAACAGGTACGGGTCTGTAATTTTAGGAAAATACAGGTATTTTGTTGAGGGTCGGTGCTTTACTTTTTTATATTTGTACTGATAAAGAATAGCAAAGTCGGGTGTTTGAAACAGGGTCGGTCGGGCTATTTTTTTTTTTTCGCCTAATTCAACATCGCACTTCTCATACGAATAGGATTCAGAAGAAAGTCTTTACACTTATGTGAATATGTATACCACTTTTACAAAACATACAGAAAATAGAAATACGATTTGAAATTCGTACATAAACTACATAGCAACATCAGCAAAAATTCTCCTCTTAACAAAATTTACATAAAGTTCAAGCTGCGGACTGAATAACCTGTTATAAATTAGCAGAAGCTAAATTCGACTGCTCGATTTTATACTGGCACCAAATCTTCACCCTAGGTTTGCTGATGATCATACAAACTGTCTTCGGATAAATGACTAACTAAGATCTGATAATGACGTTGGTACACGACCTGTGCTTTCTGAGATGATATTGCGTGACCCATTGACCGACAGGTGCATGAACTGGCCCTCTAGGTTATAAAGGGTTTTTCATGCTCAACTCATTTTTCATACTTATCAGCAGAGAAAGTTTCATACTCTTCATATCGACACTCGATACAACGACAAAATTCGTTATAATGACAATTTGACTGTCACGAAACCTTTGTTTGAGAGGTAACAGTTAGCCACAAATTACGCAAGAATATTGTATTTAATAGTTTAAAGAAACATATGTTTAGGATATTTGTTAGAATCGCCTCACTCAGAGATTTATAAGCAGGACGAATTTCATGCTCAGCTGAGTTGAGCGTAAAAAAGTTTTATAACCTCGGGGCCAGGGTTCAAAACTGGGGTTTACAGGGGTATACATTTTTTGTTATTTCTGCTAAAAAACATAGTCTTGTCGAGGCGGTTCTAACGGGTACCCACAATCTATGTTTTGAGCAGAAATATGAAAAATATCAGAATTTTTATCCGAAAATTTTCATTTTTTGGTGGTAAAACTTTCATTATATTTGAATAGGCGTGTTTTCGTAATGCAGCCTTCCCGAGGCACCAAAAGAAGTACAAATGAGGAACAAATATTGGCAAAACAAATTTCACAAATAAAACCACAGACTACACACAAAGACGAATAGACTGGCTCCAGTCTCTAGTGACTAAATATTTTTCACATAATCCTGTTTGATAATCTACTAAATTAAAACCAAAATAATATCATGACTGTAAAGGCTGGTCAATAGTGACCAGCCTTTACAGTCATGATATTATTTTGGTTTTATTTTAGTGGAATCTTGAACAGGATTATAAGAGAAAAATTTATAGTTACTGGAGACTGGAGCCAGTCTAAAAAGAAGAATTGCAACAGAGGAACCGCCTTGGAACGGTCAGTAGAAAAACTTCTGATGAAAGGGTTGGGGTGTGGGGAGGGCTAAAACAAGGTTTACTCGCGCGAAAACTCACCCTTAATTCTGATGCAGCTACAAAGTAAAGTAATTTGTTCAGTCCGCATTGGGGTGAAGTCAAGTCCTTTTTTTTAAATTTTATTTGGGCCTTTGCTGCTCATTTAAACTCTAAAGTGTTCTATAATATTAAATATCGGACAGCGCTTTCGTACCCTGATTGTGTCGTTGTCCGCAAATAATCCTAAGACGCCCTTTCCCGTGGCACGGCTCAATTATGTTCCTAACTCCACAGATTACTTTATTGCAAAGAGCTACATGTATCGATGCAGTTTGATCTGAGCATTCACCGTCCGCATATATGTGCGTACTCATTTTCGATTGTCGTGGCCAAATATAAACTCTGCAATGGCATACTTCAAAGCCTGAACCTTTTCAATTCTATTTTATTCTCTTCCTTTTCTAGTCTATAAACCAGTATATCTGCACCATTTCCCGGCAGGGGTATAGATAAACCCAAACTGTTAGTAGGAAATTATGCCTTAACATGAAAAAATGGGACCTTATTGCATACGCGGACAGTGCAGCCCCAGATCAAACTTCACCATGCCAATACTGATCAGAGCCTTTGTTGCCTGTTTACACAATCACAGACTACTGCGTAATGTATTAATGACCAGAGAGGGCACTGATTGGATGATTTGGATTTGGATGCACAGGCTGATCTGGGTCTTTGATTTACGCATCTTACCTCTTTTAAGCGACGAGGGGTGTTGAAATGGCTTGCAAGCTCTAGTATAGGTTGCTGGCCCCAAAATCCACCCGATCTGGAACGACATTTAACCATTAAAGCACCCATCAAAATTGCAGCAGCCGACATTCTGAACGTTTCAAATTTATCTTCCAGAGAAAGTAGGTCTTGACATTTCATGTGAATCGTCTGCTAAGCAGACGATTCACATGAAATATCAAGACTTATTTTTCCAATAAGGACATGAAAATGTCGCCGGGCACTTTACAGATTATAATAAATGGACACATCTCCAAGGGAAAGCACTCTGCGCTGCTATTTGTACACCTGTTCAAAGGCATACCAGGACAAAAGAGTTTGTCTCAAAGCGACGTACTGTTAACGTTTAGGTGGGGACAATTTGCATAAAATGTCAAAGACTATGTTCTTGGAAAAATACTATAAGGATCATCAATTTTTACGACTACTAAATTTGCCCAGAGAAGGGTAAAGCTTAAAGGAAATGGTCTGCTTCCACAACCGGTATGGGAGGCAAAGTATTTATTTTTAAAGTACACCCCTACGTAGAAGTGGGATGATTATTTCCTGATTAAGGAGCGCTCCTTTTGATGACGAAAGTCCATTTATACTAAAGGCAATCGGTACACTTTGTAGGGAGGAAACATGTTCAAACTGTTTTAGACCCTCTTCTGAAATGGAGCCTATTCTTATAAATGAAAATAATTTTCTCCCACCTTTGCCTATATGAGAGATTTTTTGCCCGCCCATGTGAGAAACTGCTATCTCCCACGGCGATGTCTTTCGCCGACTGGTCCTAGGTACAATCCACTTGAAGGTGGGAGAAAAAGAACGTTTTTCACGTGTAATGATAGGCAGAATATCTGCATGTACCAGGGCTGCAGTAAGAAGAGCAAGTTTGCCATGGACCCCTGCTTCTATTTGCGCTCGTCACTAGGTACAGGGATCCAGGGCACAAAGTTCGCTATCACCTAGCACTTCTGAACGCAGCCCATTAGTATTCATTCATCATAATCTTTACCACAGACACTGGGCAAATTCAGCAGACGACATTTTTTTCAAAAATGTATCAGAAAATAGGATGTTCATTTCATATAAATTGTCTCCTTAGGCATATACTCAGCAGACAATAAATTGACAATAGTTAGTTTCCTTATTTTGTTTTCCAGAAAATATACGCTTTGGCAGTTCATGTCGACTGCATGAAATATTAAATCCTATTTTGTGGGAAAATAAGAAAACTGTTTCAAAATGTCATCTGCTGAAATCTTTATTCAGTATGCAAAGAGTTAACCCTTCTTCCTTGCAGACCAAATACACATTACGAAAACACGTCTATTCAAATATATTGAAAATTTCACCACCAAAATATTTCTGCTCAAACCATAGACTGTGGGTACTCGTTAGAACCGCCTCGCCGAGGCGGATCTAACGAGTACCCACAATTTATGTTTTTCAGCAGAAATTAGAAAAGTAATGTATACCCCTGTAAACCCCAGTTTTACTATACAAAAGAGGGGGTTAAGGGGGTAAAAATAATATAGGTATGTTTTCGTGATGAGATACCTTTGCAAACAGTGCAGATTCAGATGAGGCGAGCTGCCTCATCAGGATCTACACGGTTTGCTATTCTGATATAGAGATTTCTCAAATCCCTATTTGCAATAATGTATGTGTCCAAATTCGGAGGTGGAAGAGTCCATTTTAGAAATGCAGGGATGAACGGGTTCAAGGCTCTATATTCCTCAAAAGTAGACATTTTATTATCCGAGAAAGGTTTAATAAATTGATATATTGTATTAATACAATCATAAAATGTGGCATCTGACAGCCTGTAAAATTCATTTAGTCTCTCGTTCTTGAAATGAAATAATTTTTATCGTATCTCTGAAATAATGTTGCAAACATTAATGCAAAGATATGATAAAAAATCAATTCATTTTTGATCCAGTTCAAAAATGAAGGACTGACTGAAATATTACATGTTGTCAGATGCCACATTTAATGATCGTCTAAATACTATATATCAAATTATTAAATCTCTCTTGGATAAAAAATGTCTATTTTTGTGGAATATAGAACCTTTAGGCAAAAGTAATGTCAACATGGACAACATAGTCATAGTATAAAGCCTACATGAACTGCTTACTTCCTTCACACTCCCATACCTAAACTACGATCCCTTTTGAACTGATACATTTCACCCGCCAAATCTTCATCACCATACAGACTGTATTTTATTTCGTTTGGGATCACTGAGCCAATGTAGGTTAATTTGAAAATCGAACACCGCTGCTAGGTGTAGTCTAGCTCCAGTCTCTAGTGACAAAATAATTTTTCTTATAATCTGTTTAATAATCCACTAAAATAAAACCAAAGTAATATCATGACTATAAAGGCTAGTCACTAGTGACCAGCCTTTATAGTCATGATATTTTTTTGGTTTTATCTTAGTGGATTATCAAACAGGATTTTGAGAAAAATATTTAGTCACTGGAGACTGGAGCCAGTCTACTGCTACGTGGTGTATGCAGTCTCGCAAACTACAGTCGACTCTCGTTATCTCGACTTCGCTTATCTCGAATAACCGCTTATCTCGAAGTGAAAATCTGGTCCCTGTTTTAACACAGGGATCTACCAACAGGCAACAAAATATTGTGGAAAAGAGGAGCAATTACTCGTCTTCTCCACAATATTTTCAATATATCTCTAACTTAGGAGTCAAATACATAGGCAGTCTGTTAAAGGTGTTTGTTCGATTAACTGTTTTCCTCAATTCCGCAAATCTGATATATCGAGGTAGGGATATCTCGAAGTATTCCAGATAATCCATTGGACTTCGAGATAACGAGAGTCGACTGTATATTGTTTCGTATGAAAGATTTGATACAACCGAGTCTCTGGTTTTCGTTCTTTTCTGTGGTCTTTGTTTCTGTTATTTTTCAGTTCTCTTGGCTATTTCAGCAAATGAAAAAACTGGTGATAGTTTATTCTTTTTCCCAGAAAATAGTCTTTGACATTTCTTAAAGCTGGTGATAGTTTATTCTTTTTCCCAGAAAATAGTCTTTGACATTTCTTAAAGCTGATGATATTTTTTTCTTTTTCCCAGAAAAGAATCTTTGACATTACTTAAAGCTGGTGATATTTTTTCTTTTTCCCAGAAAAGAATCTTGACATTACTTAAAGCTGGTGATATTTTTTTCTTTTTCCCAGAAAAGAATCTTTGACATTTCTTAAAGATTGTCTCCTGAGGAGACAATTTGCCTGAAATATCAGAGCCTAATTTCTGGGAAAAATAAGAAAAAAATATTTCAAAATGTCGTCTGCTGAAATTTTTAACCAACATGCTAAATGTATAATTAAAATATTCTATCGTAATATTTTAGAACAATTAGACCAAATTACAGTCTATGAACTGTATACAATTTTAACACTACCTTTTAAAATCAGTCAAACGTACATGTAACCTTCAAACATTCCCACCTCTCTCATTATCCCGCCAGAAAACAAATGAAAATAAACGTTAGTATGAGCTATAAAACGAGCCAGCGCACGACAAAACCTACAATAAGACCAGTGAGACCAGCAAAGACTCAGATCAGCCTGTAACTCTACCCAGTATAGCAAAAGTACTTGTTTATTCCTCTTTGTATAGTCTGGAGGCTGTAGAAGGTAGGTGCGATCAGCGAAGACTCTGATCATACTGAACATCTACCCAGTGTGGCAAGGGTTCCCGTTTATCTCTCTTTGGATAGCCAGGAGGCCGTGAAAGGCACATGCGACCGACCAGCGAAGACTCGGATCAGACTGCGCGGATGCGCAGGCTGATCCGAGTCTTCGCTGGTCGCACAAGTCTTATTGTAGGTCTTGTCATGCGCTGGCTTATTTATTTTAAAAATTAAATCTAACAATAAGAAATACCTTTCAAATATTACGTTAATATGTTCCCTGAAAAAGTCCCAGACCACGGGTAAGGCATCTTTGTTTAGAGTCATATACTGGACAACCCTCCATAGTTCATTAGCATACACCTCATTTGCATCCAACATCAACTCTGTTGTCCTATAACCAAAATTATAATCAGCTTATAAAGTATTGTTTCTGTCAGGGTTGTAATCAAAAGACCAGGGCCCAGTTGTTGAAAACTTAACGAAGTTATTAGCTAACAGTAACGTTAAAATTTCTGTATTGAAATATAGCAAATACATTGATAGTTTTGCTGAAAAAAAAAATGATAGTAGCTTTTGCATTGCAAAGATGACTTTTTTGCAGCAAAAATACCAATTTATTTGAAAAGACCTAAGTTACATCAGTTAACGAGTTTGTCATGCTTTGAACAATTGAGCCCTGATTAATGTGCATATTTTGTTTTATTTCTTTCCGTTTGATTAAAATTCAAGATTTTTTTCGATTAATTTACTATAGTAAACTATCAACTTTATAACGCAGTGACCCAATTATGTTGAATATCGCATTTACTATAAGTGTTGGGGTATAGAGGTCTGAGCAAACAGTGTAGACCCAGATCAGACGCCGCAGAACTCATCCAGTAGTTTGTAAACAAGTCACCATGTTGTCAAATGGACGTTTTCTTTAAGGACTATGGTAAAGAGTTAAGGTATCCGAATATTAGAGGAAATACGGTTAACTACACCCTATATACAATAATTTCTCCAATCCACATAACTACACTAAGATAAGCAATGTGACTTCCTAATTGACTTAATAAACCATAAGTGTAAAAGACTGCCATCATTTTTGTACCGATCTGTACCGTCTTGTCTATCAGGCAAGGATTAGTCAATCAATGTGAAATATACCACAGTTTGACTTTTGGATATGTTCCGAACATGATTAACCATTTGATCTGCAACTTAAAAAGAGGGTATTAATTTCATATGCGAGCATCGAAGGTCCAAATTAGCAAGCACGGGCTGATCATGGCTTCTTCTTTTCGTTGATATAATCACAAGTACTGAATCTGTAAAATGGACAATGAGGATCTTGGTCAGGCAGCACGAATTAATGTGCGAAATGACTTAAGTGGGGCGAATACATTTTATTCGATCTAATTACCGCACATACCCCTATAAGCGCACAGTCAAGCAATTCCGTAGTCTACCGACTACAGTCAGTGCACGTTTTGTCTACTGGTTTATAAGGACATATGTTGTGGGTACCCATTTGAATTGCATCGACAAGTCGATGCAATTCAAATGAGTACCCGCAACATATGCATTTATAAAGAGAATCAAGATAAAAAGACGCATAAACAGCACCAAATAAGTCCTTTGCTAGTCTTTTTTTTAAGTGTACCCTTAGTAAGAAGATACATGTTACCACAAGTTTTCCTAGTAATTTTGAAAGAAAAAAAAACAAAAACAAAAACAAAAAACTAAGCACACAGTGCGGTTATTAGGTCGAATACGGTACTTATTTATCACCATGGGGAGCAATTGTTTTCCTGTAAACAAAGCCACCTCTGAAAATGCGTCTATTATAAAAGGAAATAATTCGCTCCTTACTGCTCTTTCCTATTATTGTAGACCTCTATTCAGGTGAGAGGCTTAACATTTGGCAGGACAGACTGGCTCCAGCCTCCAGTGACTAAATACTTTTTCTTATAATCCTGTTTGATAATCCACTTAAATACAACCAAAATAATATCATGACTATAAAGGCTGGTCACTCTAGTGACCAGCTCCTATAGTCATGATTATTTTGGTTTTATTTTAGTGGATTATCAAACAGGATTATAAGAAACAAATTTTTACTCACTAGAGACTGGAGCCAATCTTATGGCAGAGCTGCATGCCTTGAGAGCGCATTTGTTCCCCTTAAAAATGACTATCATCAAATGACAATACCTTGTTAGAAGCCACTGCTGCTTAGTGCATGTTAGGGCTTTCAACAATCGAAGCCGTTCAGCGAGGTAATTTTCCGTCTTAAGACGGCTGTATACATAAATCCATTCCTCTGCACCACCGTGTTTCACCGCTGTGCAATAATACGTGTCTGAGAATGTCGGATCTATGCTGTAAACAAAAGTGAATGCATTATAGTCTGTGAGACGACATTCCAAGTAAGCACTCTACATAAATCTATAGCGGGCCATTATCGGCCCGTCAGGGTAGCTGACGGGCCGATAATGGCCCGCTATAGATTTATGTAGAATGCTAGCTGGCTTATTACTTAACCTGCTGAATTTAAAAAGCAGAACTATTTTCTTCTTTTTCAGAGAAATAATGAGTTCGCACTTCATCGAGTTATATCCAGAGTATTTCATCCGAACTGTCAAAAGTGGTAGTTCAGGTTTTAAAGCCTTCATTCACTAAAGCCTTTCTGTAAGAATTAACAAATATGCTGATCAACCAGCAGCAAATGCAAACAACATGCCATATATCGCTTGCCCATAGTTGCTGTTAGTTCGTCTCCGTGAGAGTCGCTTCTAATGTGTACCTATAACGTATGTTGTCATGGAGAAATAAAAAACATATCCAGACATTTTGGACAAAAATATGCGTCTTGACTGAAACTATGCCTCTAAAAGGACACATTAACCCTTGTCCTGCTGAACCCACATATACCCTGCCTTTGCAAACAGTGTAAACCCAGATCAGTTGGCTTCTGAAGAAGCCAACTGATCTGGATCGGCACTGTTTGCCATTAAGTAATTGAATTTAAAGCAATAATCCGGATCAAGTAATCTGAAAATTAGAAGAGGGTGTGGCATCTTAATTATTCAGCAGGACAAAGGTTAATCAGGGATATCTCTTTCATACTTTTCATCCTTCCTATGCATATTTATTAATTTTTTTTCACAGTATCTAAACATACCTACTCGTATCATCTCGAGTGGTCTACTCCTCATACTTCATTATAATGCAGATTATATATATTTTTTTATTATTTTTGTTTGGGATCATTGAGCACTTTCTGGTTCCTTTGAAAATCGAACACCGCTTAAACCCTTTCATCCCGGAGTTTTTGAGATGGACTCTTCCTTCTTTGAATCTGGTCACAACCATTATTCAAAATAGGAGTAAAAGTAAAAAAAAAAAAAAAAAAAAAAAACAGAAGGGAAAATTGTTTAGATCCTAATGAGAAAGCTTATTATGGGCCGTCTCATCAGGATCTACACCGTTTGCAAAACTATTAGTTTGCTCAGCAGGACTGAAAGGGTTAAGCAAACTGCTTTGTGTCATATGAAGAGACTTAACCCTTATATTGCTGTTCACGACAACCCCTACCTTTGCAAACAGTGTAGATCCAGATCAGATGGCTTCTGAAGAAGCCATCTGATCAGGATCTACACTGTTTGTCATTCAGTTTGTGCATTTGAACTAAAACGTTATATGATGTAATCTGATTGGCTGATAGTCAGAAATGGGTGCGGCTAATCAAATTATTCAGCAGGATAAAGGTTAATAAAACAGTCTCCGATTTCCATTTTCTTGTGTGTTCTTTGTTTCCAAAGGCAACCTTTTGGATTTTTATTTCATTTCAGGTATACAGATATAGACAAAAGTATACTTGCCCTGTGACATTGTCATTTGAGAAAGCTGTTTTCGCCGCAGTAATACAACTGTCCATCTCAAACGCACATGATAAGTACATTTGTTTGTCCCTCACTCCGCTGCAATATATAAAGACACAAATATATTTTCTTTAAAAATCCAAAAAACACGACATTAGCATTCATATTAATATTTCAAGTACAACAGGAGTAAAAACCATACATCAGAGTAACGGCACAATCTTGAAGACCATGTACATCTGTGTTGGGATTGCAACTGCACAGACAAAGCATGCAATGTACATATCGTTTAAAATACAACGACGATTTGATGTAATATAATTTATTTCAATTTCTTGTTTGTTCGTTATGTTTTTGATGAAGTGCCGCTTATGTTATGTCACTCCTTATCCAGGGCCTTGGAAGAGCTGGTTCCGTGATGGGGGCATTTCCTGGGTATCTGCATACAGGGAACCCTCGTTACAAGGATAGCATTTCTTCTCAAAGACGTTGCCAATAAAATGAATTTGCTGTTGTAAAGGATCCTTAATGAGCAGAATGATACGTAAGAAAGGTCTTGTTTTGTTCGTATTTCCTCATAGAACATATGTTTAGGATATTTGTTAGAATCGCCTCATTGAGGCGATTCTAACAAATATCCTAAACATATGTTTCTTTAAAGTATTAAATACAATATTCTTGCATAATTTGTGACTAACTGTTACCTCTTAAGCGAAGGTTTCGTGACAGTCAAATTGTCATTATAACGAATTTTGTCATTGTATCGAGAGTCGGTATAAAGAGGTTTATCTGTATTTAGTTTGCAATAACTTGGGAAGGTTATGTTTGGTGATTGTGGCCGTTGTTAGGTAACCTCCTTTCTGTTTGTTTGTATCATTGCTCTAGCATAACGGATTGTTATATAGTTTATTGTTATATAATTGATTATTACATAGCGTTTCTGATAGCCTTGCGCCTGTATGAGACAAGGGAGGTAGAGTTCATTCTGTCTTGGACATATCAAATGAAAGGCATGGCTAAACCTGCACTTTCGCCGCCTTACATGAAGGTAATCCAGTTTACAGCATAGCAGATTGAGCGAACCTTTAGTCCATTGTCTGAACCAGGCTCGAACATGCAACCTCCAGTACCACAGACTATGAGTATGAGCCGGGGCACAGCATTTCCTGCAGGGTTGCATGTGCGCTCAACGAAGACTCAGATCAGACTGCGCATTCGCGCAGTCTGATCAGAGTCTTCGCAGGGCATCTGAGTTTTCGCTGGGCGAACAGGCAGTATTTTTGGGATTGCTGTGCCTCGGTTCAGTATAATGAAGCTAAGAAGCTGTATACAATCTGTCTTACTCTGAGTTCACATCACCGCCTGTTGCTAGTGAGATAGGTTTTAGGATGTCTCGCATCTTCATCTGAAATATGACCAAAATAAACAAAAACTGTGTAAGAATCTAACTGGGCCAAGTCAATCGAAAAAGTGTCTTCGAGCATGCGCAAAATGTGCGGATTCACGTCATCCTGCACATGCGCAAAGTCCCTTCCGCGCATTTGCTCTCTTTTAAAACATTCTAATGTATCCAGTGATTTTGTTTCGGACAGTGAATGCCCTGATCAGCCTGCGCGGATCTGCATATGCCCGGAATGTTTTTTGCATATCACGGTGCAATTTTACCCCGCTCTAGAGCTTCAGTGAACAGAATCACAATCTATTGATGTAGATATCATAGCACACTGTCTACCTGGATGAAAAGTTTAAAAGAAAAAACATGACTAGTTGCTGAGATAACGAATGTAAAATATGTAACAATCGAAGTACAGAATTGATTTTCATGTAAGGCGAATACAAAATCAGGCGAATAACATATTGTAAAGTGGAATTCCAGAATGACGGAATATTGAATTAATGACAGTTTGATTGACAGGACAAATCTAGTGTAACTCCACTGTATCAATCATATACTATAATGAACAAAAATGCCCAAAATATGTGAATGTACGTTTTGCCACATGTATTCAATCATGAGTTTATATTCACAGGCTTATGACACAAACGTTTATTCAGGTTAGTCAATAAGTACATATGCTGTAAGCAAAATTTGTATGACAATCCCAGCCGAGAGAATGAAAAAAAAAATGATACGGCGCTTAACCGTAATATGGCGGTCAAGATCAGTTTGCGTTTGTGCGTAGCCTTATCTGAGTCTTTACATTTTTGTTTAATTATAATACCCATCTTTAATATAATCAATATTACCTAACTGAGTGGTAGGTGTTAACACTTTTAATGTAGTCGGTACTTTGAGGACGGGATACACTTGGCAGATTTTCCGCCGTTTTGTACAAAGTAGACGACTTTTATGACGTCCTGTTTGCTCCACACATATCCTTCTGAAGAGAAATATACTCTAAAAGAGAGTAAATTATTTCATTTTAGAGTAGTTTACTTTTCAGATGGAAGGCAAAGCAGTTTTAACCCTTGTCCTGCTGAACCCAGACATACACTGCCTTAGCAAACAATGTAGATCCAGATCAGTTGGCTTCTAAGAAGCCAACTGATCTGGATCTGCACTGTTTGTCATTCAGTATGTGAATTTATATCAACAATCAGGATCCAGTAATCTGATTGGCTGAAAGTTTGAAAAAAGGCGTGGCATCTTTATTTATTCAGCAGGACAAGGGTTAACAGAGTTTCCTCTGTTGACGATGTCTCCATTGACCTTAAGTATCGTTTCCCATTTTCGTGGCCAATAGAGTGTTAGTGTCAATGGCAGAGAATATAAGGAACTATGGACATACCTGAAACGCCCCGTACAGAGTGTGTGAAAACAGGAGTTTGTGAAGGGTATCTATCTCGTCCACAAAAGCAAACCACGGAGACATTTCTCCTTCCAGTCCGATGTACTCAAACAGTCTTAATGGTATTTCGAAGCTCAAATCACCAGACCTATTAGCATAAAACCGTAACACTACAAAAACACGTCTATTTAAATATATTGAAAATTTACAACAAAAAATGGAAAGTTTTCAGATAGAAAATTCTGATATATTTCATATTCCTGCTCAAAACATAAATTGTGGGTACTCGTTAAAGCCGCCTCGGAGAGGCGGTTCTAACGAGTACCCACAATCTCTGTTTTTAAGCAAAATAAGAAAAATAATGAATACCCATGTAAACCCCAGTTTTACTATATATATATGGGATTTAAGGGGGGCAAAATTATATAGGCGTGTTTTCATGATGAATCAGTGAAACCAAATGTAGCACGTTTATCTAAAATAAAAGTCAAAAAGGATTGCCTTTGGAAAAAAAAAAAACACACACACAATCACGAAAATCGGAGATTCGGTTTGATTGAGTCTCTTCATATGCAACACTATAGTAAAACTACTGTTTAGTGTAACCAGATGTACCGTGTCTACCCTAAGTATTTGGACAGACAAGCCCGAGAAAAGAGTGATACCAGCCGCGACTACAGATAAAATTTTGGAATGCTTATAATGAATATTACAGTTTTAATTTGCCAAAATTAAATAATGTCTGAAATAAAATATGTTGGCACAAACACAGTGTTGAAAGATGCTCAATGTATTAGTGACACAAACATTAAACAGAGAAAATGTGTCTTAGCTTAGCGTATATATAAAAGAATAAAAATAAAATGGAAAACATGGCTAGGATTATCAATACCTCCCCACCCCTTCCCCCATATATATTTTCTCTCCAGTCAGGTGTGTTTAAAAATAAATAGGCGGGCATTTCCTACAAACTCGCATGTCCACTAAACACTCAGATCAGACTGCGCAAATCCGCAGCTGGTCAGTCATTGCTTCGCGCTCTATGGGTAGCCAAGCATGCAAGCTTTCTTAAGAAGGATGAGCAGAAATTCTGATAAGAATGTGCGGATGCGTAGGGTGATTTGAGTTTTCGCTTCGCTGGGCAAAATGAAATGTAGGAAACGCTTCCCCCTGCTCGTTTAGTGATTAACTCTTACCTTGCAAGCGCCCATGTATCATGAATAATCTGGACTCTGTTTGTTGTTGCTATGACCTGAAAGAGATCAGGGCGTATTCATATGCATTTTTGATTCTGCATGATAAAACTGCATGATAAAAAAAGGTCTTCTGAATGTGGTTCGGGAGGTAAGGTTGTGAGGTTTTCGGTAGATAAATCTTGTTAACCCTTGTCCTGCTGAATAAATTAAGATGCCACACCCACTTCTAATTTTCAGCCGATCAGATTACTTGATCCACATTGTTGATACAAAGCCCCATACTTAATGACAAACAGTGCGGCTCCAGATCATTTGGCTTCTTCAGAAGCCAACTGATCTGGATCTACATTGTTTGCAATATGAGGGTATATCCGGGTTCAGCAGTACTGGGGTTAACCCTTTCAACCCTGTAGTCCGGTACAAATACCTAAGCTAACAGTTTAGATCCAGATGAGACGGTCTCATCTGGATCTACACTGTTTGCAAGCCTGTTAACAATTTTCAGTAAAAGCCCCTATTGCCAACAATGGACCCGGCCGAATACAAAGATGGAAGAGTCCACTTCAAACTGTCCATGCATGATAGTGTCTTGTTTTTCCGACCTTTCCACCTTTCCAGGGCGGTTCCCCTGTTGCAGCTGTTCTTTGTTCGTCCGTTATGGTTTCATATACAATCGACTCTCGTTATCTCGAAGTTCAAGGGACTCTGAAATACTTCGAGATATCTGTATCTCGATTATCAGATTTTTTGCAGTTCATGAAAAAAGATATATCGAACAATTAATTTCACAAATGAATATGTAAACAGCTCTTGCAGCTTTGCATGCCTGTATAGTCTTTCCGTAGCGTTTGTCCACAGGCACGCGACTGTATATTTGTGTTTTTTTTTTTTTTTTTTTTTTTTTTTACATATTATAAAATGTTAGTCTGTTTTTACTTTTCTGTCAAATTTCAAGTCGATCGGTTATGAAATAAGTTATTTGCAAAATGTCACGTCAATAGACAATAAAAACTATAGGAATATAATGTTTCACGTCTTTGTTATTTCGCAACCGATCGAATTGAAACTTGTCAGTGCGCTAGAGGATATTTCCAGACCTCATAATCTGTAGAAAAAAAAGTCCGTCGAACTGATACAAAGTCGGCTTGATTATAGAGCACTTACCAAAATTGGCCTTAACGCCCAACATTGACGGGCCGTGCAATTTGACTCCTGAAGTTTGAGATATTGAAAATATTGTGGAAAAGAGGAGAAATTGCTCCTTAGGAGCAATTTCTCCTCTTTTCCACAATATTTTGTTACTTGTTGTTAGATTTTCATGTTGAAACAGGGACCCGATTTTCACTTCGAGATAAGCGGTTATTCGAGATAAGCAAAGTCGAGATAACGAAAGTCGACATTATGACATTTGTTTTGTCATTGTTATGGCCTCATCTCTTTTTCATTCTTTGCCCTAGAAAGGCTGTGCTTCGATATTGTGGCATTTCCTGCATATCTTCACATATAGTTTAGCGTCTCCTCATTCTTCAGTTCTTCAATGGTCTCGGTGGTTCAGTTGGATGCGCCGTCCGACTGGAGACCAGGAAGTCGCGGGTTCGACCCCCGCCGAGGTCGGCAATATTCTTATGTGGAGATTGATCATGAAATATTTTCTGTGGTCATTCTCTCCCTTCCGCTGATTCAAGAAGGGCAGTTGTCAGTTTCTGGCGAAAGAATGTGCACAATACTGGTTAACCGCTTAGAGGATTAAGCCTGCCCAGTAAACGTGTGGTTAGGTAAACTAACCGCGCTCGACATGACCCCATTGGGTTGACTGGGCCGAAAAACCTCAACACAAAAGTTCTTCAATGACTTTCTGTGTATCGTGTATCGTTCACACTTAATTCCCTCCAAACAGAAAATGATCTTATGCCATATGGGACCAGTGCCTACAATTCTGCACAGTCTGGTTGGAGTCTTATTAGGTCGCTAACATAATACGTTGGCCTTAAACGTTCTGTTTGCGAGCAGCGTAGACCCCGATTAAACTGCACGGATGCGCAGGCTGATCCGAGTCTATTTGGAGGAAACTTTTCTGATTACATGTTTGATATTCGTCACTCCCACGTTCGATAATTTGAAAAAATTGTGAATGTGACATTTCCTGGTTTCTTCACGTCGCTGATGATTATGTGGACAGTCTGGTACCAACTGGTCGATTCAATGTTGATTCGACATCCATCCGAGCCTTTCGTCTCCATTCATACGATATTCCGTTGGCGGACAGTGAAGGCCTTGATCAGACTGCGCGGATGCGCAGGCTGATCTGGGCCTTCGATGGCCGCATATGCCCGAAGACACGCTTTCACATGGCGGGCCCAAATGGAACTTTACAGCATATCAGATAAAATGTCCTTTCTTAATATTTCTCAGCATGCTAAGCGTTAAATTTGAATAAAGCTGTTTTTGTTTTCCAAGGAGCCGGCCTCGATGGTTAAATCGGATGCGCGTCCGACTGGTGATCAGGAGGTCGAGGGTTCGATCCCCGCCGGGTCCGGCAACATTCTTTTCTGGAGATCGATCATGAAATATTTTCTATGGTCATTTTCTCGCTTCCGCTGATTCAAGAATGGCAGTTGTCAGTTTCTGGCGAAAGAATGTGTACAAATACTGGTTAACCGCTTAGAAGACTAAGCCTGCCCAGGAAAAGTGGGTTAGGTAAACTGACCAGATCGACATTACCCTAATGGGTTGACTGGGCCGTTAAACCTCAACCCAATCAATTTTGTTTTCAAAACAGAAATGATGATACACAAAAAAAGGTCATAAACAAGTAGCACACCCCGCTCAAGCCACTGGATAAATGTTTTGTGACATGAAATCTCAGCACAAAACAAAATTTAGTTCTTGAAAACTGGCCCCGAGGTTATAAAACTTTTTTCATGTCCAACGTAGCTGAAATTTAGCCTGGTAACAAATCTCAAATTACTAACCATTGCAAATTCTTTCGTGCTAAACATAGCTGAGCATGAAATTTTCTCTGCTAATAAATATGAAAACAGAGGAAAATTCATGCTCAGCTGTGTTCAGCTTTCAATTATGACCTTGACCTTTTGAGTCTACATCGTTGAGTTATAGGTTCTACACATCATCTCACTAAGGTAACATTTAACCCACATTTAAACAAGGCAGTCTGAATGACAATGGAGCGCCTCAAACTGGTGACCTTCAATTGTGGATTTGACCTTGAGTCAGCATAGTTGATTTATGGGTTCTGCACATCATCTCACTGAGGCAAACATTTGACCAACGTTTAAAGAAAATCCTTTCAGGGGTAAAGGAGATATGGAGCCGAAACCAAATTCAAGGCTTAAACTCGTGACCTTCAACTGTGACCTTGGCCTTAAATCCGCAGGGCTATGTTATGGGTTCTGCACATTGTCTCACCGAGGTGAACATTTGACCAAAGTGTAGAGAAAATCCTCCCAGGGGTAATAGAGATAAAATTCAAAGCTCAACTTGAACTGTGACCTTGTGAGTCTGCATGGTTGAGCTATGGGTTCTGCACATCATCTCACTGTGGTAAACATTTGACCAAAATTAAGAGAAAACCCTTCCAGGGGTGAAGGAGAGATCAAGTGGACACGAAATTCAGAACTCAAGCTCGCGACCTTGAACTGTGACATTGTCCTTAAGTCCCCATGGCTGCGTTATGGGTTCTGCACATCGTCCACAGGTGAACATTTGACCAAAGTTTAGAGAAAATCCTCCAAGGGGTGAAGGAGATACAGAGCGGACTCGAAATGCAAGGCTCAAACCCATGACCTTGAACTGTGACCTTGACCTTGAGTCGGCATGGTTGAGTTATTGATTTTGCACATCGTCTCACTAATGTGAATATTTGACCAAAGTTTAAAGAAAATCCTCCCACTGGTACAGGAGATACAGAGCAGACACGAAATTCCAGGCTCAAACCTGTGACCTTGAACTGTGACCTTGACCTTGTGTCGGCATGGTTGAGTTATAAGTTCTGCACATCGTCTCACTGAGGCAAACATATGACCAAAGTTTAAAGAAAATCCTTCCAGGGGTATAGGAGATATAGGAGATATGGAGCGGACACGAAATTCAAGGCTCCAACCCATGACCTTGACCTGTGACCTTGACCTTGACCTTGAGTTGGCATGGTTGACATGGGTTCTGCACATCGACTTACTGAGGCGAACATTTGACCAAAGTTTAATGAAAATCTTTCAAAGGGTTCAGGAGATATTGAGCGGACAAGAAAGTGTTACGGAAGGACAGACGGACGGACAGATGGACAGACGGACAGACGAAGGCCATTTCTACAATTCTCTGAGCACTTAGTCCTCTGATCTTAAAATGGTCAATAGTACAGTTTTATTATGTGCATAACAAGGAAAGAACACAATCTCTGAAAACAGCTATCACTTCACACAAACATTGGTTCATTTCCAGGCAATATGATTAGTAATGGCTACGTTTAACAAATTTCACCTACTCGTGAACGGATGCGGTCAATGTGTAACTGTCGATATCGAATAACAGACATACTTTCACTACCTATCATAATAACGCATAAAATGACATTTATTTCAACTGCACATACATATTTGAAACCTTAGTATAGGTCAATGCAGACCAAGCATTCAACAAATATGAATGTATTTTTCTAGTTTGAGTTTGTGTTTTACGATCCAGTCAAACACTGTTAAGGTCATGTTGACTGTTACGGTTATATTAAGCCGCTCATTTGGCCTACTCAAACCTTTTTATCTGAGCACTTAGTCCTCTAAACGGTTAACTAGTACTTGTGCACATCATTTCGTCCGTAACCGTCAACTGCCCTTCTTGAATCAGCTGAAGGGACAGAATGGCCCTAGAATTGATCTCGTGATCAATGGTCACGAAAGGTATATGGCCGAGTTAGGATTCCAACTTGCGAACCATGGACTTGCAGTCAGACGCACTACCGAGGGCGCTATGGAACCCGGCCCATTTTCGGGGTGACTGGTTTATAAACTGAGAAGACATTTTGTAGAATTCATATTTATCTCTTTTCCCCTGATGATGTATTTTACACAAGAAATATATTTCTATGGGATGCTTTTGCACGGTCATTATGATATCAGCCTTTATATTTGCTTGCCTGCTTCTGAGTTTTCGGTTAAGGGGACTGTATATTTTCTGTATATTTTAAGGGACTATATACACTAGCTATATATTTTCGGATTTTTTCACATGGGAGACAAATTTTGTGGCGTTATGTTTTCTTTCCTGCACATCAAACCACTTCTGAAAAGGGGTCTTCTTTGCCAGGAAGGAATTTGCTTCCTCCTTTTAGAAGAGAGCCCTTTTCGGAAGGGGGGCAAATCCAATTTTGATAGTGTTGTCTCGTCGTTCAGCATATCAGTTTCACTTAAAATAACAGTCAGGGCCCAGTTGTTCAAAGCGTCGTTAGCTTAACGAGCTCGTTAAGGGTAATTTCGTTAACTGTTTTAGCGGATTCAATACACAGTATTCTGATATTTTTTGCTGATATTTTTGACCCCTGCTGTATCTAAATAACTTACCGTAGGGTCAGTTTTTAATTGATCAATTATAGCATTCCAGTTTCTTTCATCGTAGTTAACTAGGTAATATCCCAAGTACTTTAAATTCCCTATAATCCAGTTATTGCCACTTGGTGACGGTATCTTGTCACTCGAAACTAAAACTAAACAAAAATGAAACATAAATATAACAAGAGGCCCACGAGCCACAATTCGCTCACCTGAGTGACATAGCCACTGCAGACATGCAGATGTTATGCAACATTTTGCCAGTCCTATCATCGCAACTAATGAAAATATCATCATTTGAACAGTTCTTAGTTTTGAAGAAGAATATATGAGCCTGACAGTCAATGGAGTATGATCATTTGAATAAACTATCAAACACATTTCAGCAGAAGGATCAATGTGAAATTTGGTGGAATTCAGCTAAGTGGTTTCTGAATTTTAACAGAAGGATCAATGTGAAATTTGGTGGAAATTGGCTAAGTGGTTTCTGAAGAATCGTGATTTTATACATGTAAACAGCACAGTGGCAGGGAAATATTATAAATATAAACCAGATGATGGCCATCTCAGATTTCCAATCAGAACAATTTTAACTAATGTTGATCTACAAGTCACTTCGATACTTTCAATATAAATGTATAGGGCCCACACAAATAGGGAAGCAAATTTGACCTTGGAGGCAAAAAGGTCAAATGTCAACATAGAACCATCATTTGAGCAATTTTGGTAGGTCTCCTGTCTCCCGTAACTTGTGCAAAGATTAGGACCCAGGGCATATTTGGTTATGGAGAAGACGATTTTTAAAGGTTTTTACCATATATGGGTATGGCAGCCATTTTGATCAATGGACCATACCCATTTTAGCAATCTTTCATTCTCCTGCCCACGGAGGCTCCGCATGAAATTTGAGCAACACTGGCCCGGAGGCGTCTGAGGAAAAGCCATTTGAAATTATCAACATTTTTTCCATATAAATGTATGGGGCCCATACAAATGCATACAGAAGCAAACTTGACCTCGCCCTAAAAAGGTTAAATGTCAATGTATGACAATTATTTTAGCAACTTCGGTAGATTGCCTGTTCCAGATGATATATGCAAAGATTCAGCCACAAGCCATCCTCGGTTTTTGAGATTAAGGATTTTAAATGTTTTTTCCCATGCAAATGCATAAGGAAGCAACTTGACCTTGCCGTAAAAAGTTTAAATGTCAATGTATGACCATTATTTTAGCAACTTTGGTAGACCCCCTGTCACCGATGATTTATGCAAACATTCAGCCCCAAAGCATCCTCGGTTCTAGAGTAGAAGATTTATAAAGGTTTTTACCATATATGGGCATGGCGCCCATCTTGGTCAACAAACCGTGACCATTTTAGCTATCTTTTGTTCCCCCTACCTAAGGAGGCTCCATATGAAATTTGAGCAAAATTGGCCCAGAGGCTCCAGAGGAGAAGTTGTTTGAAATTCTGAACATTTTTCCATACAAATGCATAAGGAAGCAAAATTGACCTTAACGTAAAAAGGTCAAATGTCAATGTATGACCATTATTTTAGCAATTTTGGTAGCCCTCCTGTTCCCGAAGATATATGCAAAGATTCAGCCATAAGGCTGCTCGGTTTTGGAAAATAAGATTTTTAAAGGTTTTTCCCATACAAATGCACAGGGAAGCAAACTTGACCTTGCTGTAAAAAGGTCAAATGTCAACGTACGACAATTCTTTTAGCAATGTTGGTAGACCTCCCGTCCCCAATGATTCCTGCAAAGGTTCAGCCCCAAGGCATTCTCGGTTCTGAAGAAGAAGATTTTTAAAGATTTTTACCATATATGGGCGTGGCGGCCATCTTGGTCAACGGACCGTGACCATTTTAGCAATTTTCTGTTCCCCCACCCTAAGGAGGCTCCATATGAAATTTGAGCAAAATTGGCCCAGAGGCTCCAGAGGAGAAGTTGTTTGAAATTCTGAACATTTTTCCCATACAAATGCATAAGGAAGCAAAATTGACCTTACCGTAAAAAGGTCAAATGTCAATGTACCACCATTATTTTAGCAATTTTGGTAGCTCTCCTGTTCCCACAGATATATGCAAAGATTCAGCCATAAGGCATGCTGGGTTTTGGAAAAGAAGATTTTTAAAGGTTTTTCCCATACAAATGCATAGGGAAGCAAACTTGACCTTGCCGTAAAAAGGTCAAACGTCAACGTACGACAATTCTTTTAGCAATTTTGGTAGACCTCCCGTTCCCGATGATTCCTGTAAAAGTTCAGCCCCAAGGCATTCTTGGTTCTGGAGGAGAAGATTTTTAAAGGTTTTTACCATATATGGGCGTGGCGGCCATCTTGGTCAACGGACCGCAACCATTTTAGCAATTTTTCGTTCCCCCATCCTAAGGAGGCTCCATATGAAATTTGAGCAAAATTGGCTCGGCGGTTTCAGAGGAGAAGTCGTTTGAAAATGTTAACGGACGGACGCACGGACGGACGGACGGACGCACGCACGAACGGACGGACGGACGACGGACGAAAAGTGATCACAATAGCTCATCCTGAGCAGAGCTCAGGTGAGCTAAAAAACTGAAACAATTAGAAGTTTGTCGTAGAACCATTATAAATAATAAATGGACATATCTTTACGGGGAATAGATTTACTTCCAAAGGAAATAAATATCTCCGACATGGAATTATATACTACTTATATGTATCCATTCTCACTGCGGGTTATTCTAAAGAAAGTACTTGCTGCCGCTGGGAGCAAACATTCATTCTTTTAAGAGAAGTCACTAATTGTTTTAATCAGTTGCTATTTCCGAAAGCATTCACATACTAGAAAGATAATTTCCTGTTTGCAAAAGTTGTCTCCCCTTTCATAATGGCTTCAAATTCTTTCACATAAAGACAAAATTTATGATATTCTAAACAACATACATTAATGCGGAGGACTTATAATTTCAAAATATAAAAATCAGGGCCCAGTTGTTCAAAGCTAACGATGTCGTCAGTTAACGATTCGTTAAAATTTACATCAAATGATACGCAAATATGCTGTAATTTTTTGCTGAAAAAATTTGAGTAGCTTTTGCATTGCAAAAGCTACTCACATTTTGTCCAAAAAATATCAGAATATTGTGTACTGAATCCGCTAAAACAGTTAACGAAATGACCCTTTAAGAGCTAGTTAAGCTAACGACGCTTTGAACAACTGGGCCCAGCTTTTTATAGTTAACAATTTATGCAGCATTTCGTATATACAGTCGAACCTCAATGACTCGAACTCCGACGACTCATTTACCATAGCTAATTCGAACTCGGTTTTGAGTCCCAACGAAATTCTTTAGATAGCTGAAGAAAACAAATATTTAAGGATTTTTTTTTCATTTCATGAACTTGTATGTAGAATGTACTCATTAGAATCGCCTCGATAAGGCAATTCAACACTCAACGTACAATCATTTTGTAGAAAATCGAGAACATTTCCCTAAATTATCGCTATTTGCTTCCTGTCCTATCACCATGATTAACCCTCAGTGGCTCGAACTACCCATGTCTCGAACAATTTTGTATGGTCCAAAAAATGTTCGAGCCATTGAAGTTCGCCTGTACAATTAATTTGAAAACAATTAAACCCAGTCAACCAGGAAATGTTACAAGCACGAAGCACAGCCTTCCCGAGGCGCCGAAAGATAGCCTTCCCGTGGCGCCGAGCGATATCCTTCCCGGGGCGCCGAAAGATAACCTTCGTGAGGCGCCGAAAAATAGCCTTCTTGAGGCGCCGGGATTGTCTTCTCTTAGCGCCGAAAGATTTACCTTCCCGAGGCGCCGAAATATAGGCTCCCCGAGACGCCTTAAGATAGCCTGCCCGCGACGCCGTAAGATAGCCTTCTCGAGGCGCCGAAAGATAGCTCTTTCCTTGGCGCCGAAAGATAGCCTTCTCGAAGTGCCAAAAGATAGCCTTTCCGAGGCGCAAGTTGCCTTCTCGTGGCATCGACAGATAGCTTTCCCGAGGCGCCGAAAGATAGCCTTCCCGTGGCGCCGAAAGATAGCCTTTCCGTGGCGCCGAAAGATAGCCTTCCCGTGGCGCCGAAAGATAGCCTTCCCGAGGCGCCGAAAGATAGCCTTCCCGTGGCGCCGAAAGATAGCCTTCCCGAAGCGGCGAAAGATAGCCTTCCGGAGGCGCCGAAAGATAGCCTTCCCGTGGCGCCGAAAGATAGCCTTCCGGAAGCGCCGAAGGATAGCCTTCCCGAGCCACCGAAAGATAGCCTTCCCGAGCCGCTATAAGATAGCCTTCCCATGGCGCCGAAAGATAGCCTTCCCGAGGCACTGAAAGATAGCGTTCCCGAAGCGCCGAAAGATAGTCTTCCCGAGACGCCTAAAGATAGCCTCCCCGAGGCGCCGAAATATAGCCTTCCCGAGGCGATGGATGATAGCCTCCCCGAGGCACCGAAATATAGTCTCCCCAAGGCACCGAAAGATAGCCTCCCTGAGGCGCCGAAATATAGTATCCCCAAGGCACCGAAAGATAGCCTCCCCGAGGCGCCGAAATAAAGCCTTCCCGAGCGATGGATGATGATGAGTTCAGGTTTAACGACGCATCAACCCATGAGGGTAATTTGCGTCAAAATGGTGAACTAACATGGTTCTGTAATGAAACAATTATAATGATAAGTCATAAATGCATAAAATGTAAAACTAGAACGAATTTAAAAATTAAAGCAGTTATACTTTGTTAAAAAGATTGATGTGTTTTAAAAACATAAGTATGTTATCAGTTGGTACATTTTCAAATAAGTATCTCAGGTCATTTGTTTGGAAGATAGCCTTCTCGAGGCGATGAAAGATAGACTTGCCAAGGCGCCGAAAGATAGCCTTCCCGAGGCGCCAAAATGTAGCGAAAGATAGCCTCCCCGAGAGGCCGAAATATAGCCTCCCCAAGGCACCGAAAGATTGCCTCCCCGAGGCACCGAAATATAGCCTCCCGAAGACACCGAAAGATAGCCTTCCCCAGGCGCTGAAATATAGCCTCCCCAAGGCACCAAAAGATAGCCTTCCCGAGGCGCCGAAATATAGCCTTCCCGAGGCGCCGAAAGACATCCTTCCCGAGCGATGGAAGATAGCCTTCTCGAGGCGATGGAAGATAGCCTTCCCAAAGCGCCGAAATATAGCCTCCCCAAGGCGCCGAAATATAGCCTCCCCAAGGCACCGAAAGATAGCCTCCCCGAGGCGCCGAAATATAGCCTCCCCAAGACACCGAAAGATAGCCTCCCCGAGGCGCCGAAATATAGCCTTCACGAGGCGCTGAAATATAGCCTTCCAAAATCGCCGAAAAACAGCCTTCCCGAGCGATGGAAGATAACCTTCTCGAGGCGATGGAAGATAGCCTTCCCGAGGCGCCGAAAGATAGCCTCCCCGAGGCGCCGAAATATAGCCTCCCAAAGGCACCGAAAGATAGCCTCCTAAGGCGCCGAAATATAGCCACGAGGCGCCGAAATATAGCTTTCCCGAGGAGCCGAAAGACTTCCTTCCCCAAGCGATGGAAGATAGCCTTCTCGAGGCGATGGAATATAGCCTTCCCGAGGCGCCGAAAGATAGCCTCCCCGAGGCGCCGAAATATAGCCTCCCCAAGGCACCGAAAGATAGCCTCCCGAGGCGCCGAAATATAGATATTCATGAGGCGCCGAAAGATAGCCTCCCCGAGGCACCGAACGATACCCTTTCCGAGGCGCCGAAAGAGTAAGAGATCAGGAGCAATGCCCAACCAAAATGACACCTTTACAAATACCATGACTCGTAAAAATGGATCTTCGAGACATATGCGGACAGCGAAGGCTCTGATCATGCCAAAGAATCATTGGATAATGTAGAACATGTCGGTGTACAGAAAACCTCCATATCAGATAGTGTGTTTTAGTTGGCTGCTTACTGTGAGAAAAAAACCGCGAAGGCCCACTTTCTCATTGCTTGGATCAATTACAGTTACCAGTTCCTAGATTGAAATGTCATCAATGTTTAAGTGTGTTAAGGCATATTACCACTGCCGTCCTGTATATCCATCAAAATAATGTCTTCATCACCCTTTTCAAACTTCTTCTCAGAGCTGCTGGTGTATGTGAAAGGGATATACCACTTGTAGCTGTAATACAGATATGTTCTGTAAAATAGTATTCTTAGGAAGCAAGGAACAATATAAAAATATAAAGAAATCAAAACGCCTATTTATCTGTTTTTTTTTGTTGTTTTGTTTTTTTTTTTACTGTAGGTAGCATATGATGATTTCACAAATAGCCGTGTTGGCGTTTATCTGATTAACAGAAGACTCACTAAATTCAAAATAGTTAAAGTGTCAATATTTCTGGACCAGACTAGCTTGTTTTGGCCAAATAAGCCTGTTCATTGACTCTTATATACACTTGTATAAATCAAGTATGAAAAAAGGAAGGCCTCTCTGAAAAAGATGTCTACTCTAAAAGAAAATTATTTGTTTCCTTTTACAGTAGATTATTATTCAGAAGGGGATAACAATTTGGCAGAACTATCTCCCTGAAAGTGGATAAATTCACCTTAATGTCAATGTATTTGAGTTTATAAAAGCACCCTAACCCATGTCCTGCTGAACCCGGATATACCCTGCCTTTGCAAACAGTGTAGCTCCAGATCAGTTGGCTTCTACAGAAGTACAGAAGCCAACTGATCTGGATCTGCACTGTTTGTCATTAAGTGTGTGAATTTATACCAACAATCCGGATCAAGTAACCTGACTGGCTGATAATTATCTTAATTTATTCAGTATGACAAAGGTTAATAACGTATTTAGAGTAAGAAATAATTTTCATATAAACGTTAAGGACATAAATAAGATAAGCACAAAAAATTAAAGCATTTCCACTACGTTTAGTGAACACTGTTTTTATCAGTGCAGCTTGTACAATACTATGTACGGTAAGCAGCGTACATATATGTCGAGTTCAGCATGCAAAATCGCACTGAACTGGTGAAGGATATTTCCTGTTCGCACAAATATATACTCTTGGACTTTAAAATCCAATTAGCAAAGGCACTTGGCAGATTAGAAAGATTACAAAGATACACAGCTTCACTTATATTTTGTCTGGATGTCCGTTATGCACATGCGGCACTCTCATTACGAAAACACACCTATTCAAATATATAGAAAATTTCACCTCCAAAAACTGAAAATTGTCAGATAAAAACTCTTGATACTTTTCATATTTCTGCTGAAAACACAGATTGTTGGTACTCGTTAGAACCGCCTCGGCGAGGCGGTTCTAATGAGTACCCACAATCTATGTTTTCAGCAGACATAAGAAAAATAATGTATACCCCTGTAAACCCCAGTTTTACTATATAAAAGTGGGGTTAAAAGGGGTCAAAATCATATACGCATGTTTTCGTAATGTTTAAATGTGAACCTATAACTAAGACGTTTGTCAAATTCAGATGAGTATGGATCTTTTTTGTAAATGCGAAATAAATAAATAAATAAATAAATAAATAAGCAAACATAAATAAGCGCCAGTCATTTTTATTGACAGAACAACAATATAAACAGATAAATTTGTACAATTTAGTTTGGAACTTTGTTTATTCCAAAACGTTTAAAATGTTCATGTAAATCTATGCAACATCTGAACAACATTTATTTAAAAAATCACAAAACAAATACCCGAAATCAGACGTGAAAACTTCAGGATCCACGGCATTAGGATTTTCTAGGTATCTCTTCTGTGTCAACCTAATTCGACCATCAGTTTCCCATTCTACATTGACCACCGGATAATTCATTTGTCCTATCCAAGTATCCATGATCTCCTTAACATTCGTAATACTTCTGTTTTCTCTGACTGCTTGCTGTAAGAGATACATTACAGTATGAAAGAGATCCTATTCAATATATCCAATTATTGCATAAAAAGCAGTGTCTCACATTATTAATAGCCGTGCATTAACCGGGGAAAAGCCGTGTATTGACTAGGCAATTCACGCGCTGTTAATGCACGGCTACGCAACTTTCAATATGCTCATGCCGGGCCACAGAATTGCTGCCGTACTACCCTGCCCTAGAACAAGCATAGTACGTGGAAATAGCGTTCGAGCGCGACATCGGTGAAAAGGCGAAGCAAAATAGTGCAAGATATAACGCAAAATGTAGCAAATGTTTTCAATTTTTATGCAATAACAGCGATCGAACATAGCTTTTCAATGCATTGACATTCGCCAGGTCCCTTGGGAGGTGTTGAAGACCGCGGCCTTTGGCCTCGGTTTTCAACACCTCCCACGGGACCTGGCGAATGTTAATGCATGAAAAACCATGTTTGATCCCTATAATAATTGCGAAAAAATTTAAAGTCTTGATTAATTATGTCACAGACATCTACCTGCATACCAACAGAGTGCCATAAGCAGCTTTTGTTGACAAAAGTTACTATACTTTAGTCAAATTGTTTTTGTATGGCACTTTCTTAAACCAATTATTTTTCATACATTGAAATAATTATTAAAATCACAGCCATTGTCAAGTTATCCTAGGTAAAAACATGGAACATTAACAAAAGAGTTTCAAAGAAAGCTTAAAGACTCAATATTTCTCAAAAATAGACATTTTATTATCCAAAAACGATTTAATAAATTGATATATGATACTAATACAATAATAAAATGTGGCACCTGATAGCCTGTAAATTTTCAGTTAGACTTGTTCTTGAAATGAAATGATTTTTTTATCGTATCTCTGAATTAATGTTGCCAACATTAATACAGAGATACGATAAAAAAATCATTTCACTTTTGATCCAGTTCAAAAATAGGAGACTAACTGAAATTTTACAGGCTGTAAGATGCCACAATTAATGATCGTATCAATACTATACATCAATTTATTAAACCTTTCTTTAATAAAAAAAATGTCTATTTTTCAGAAATATGGAGCCTTTAAACGACCAAAAAAAAAAAAATAAAAATAAAAAAACTTTTAAAGTCATTCGATTTAGAATCTACCTATCTTCAATAGAACTTGTGTTCATCACGAAAACATATCAATATAAGTTTGACCCCCTTACACCCCACTTTTCTATAGTAAAACTGGGGTTTACAGGGATATACATTATTTTTCTTATATTGCTAAAAACATAGATTGTGGGTACTCGTTAGAACCGCCTCATCGAGACGGTTCTAACGAGTACCCACAATCTATGTTTTGAGCAGAAATATCGGAAAATTTTCATGTTTTTAGTTGTAAAATTTTCAATATATTTGAATAGGCGTGTTTTCGTAATGTGGTGCCGTGTGGAGGCCGTAAAATGCCTCCCCGTACTTCACTATAGTGTAGTTAATATTTTCTGGTCCTTTGTGATCACTGAGCCAATTACGGGTGTTTTGAAAGTTTATATGAATGTCTGATTACCTTCGTTGTCTGGTCAATTTGCTTCATGTCTGCGAGCAGGCAGTTGCTCCTTGGGCCTTTGCTGGTCACATATACCATAAGTACCATTATCTCGTGCACCGCTCCATTTTAATCATTGTTTTAAATAACTTGTTGTATGTATTTGTATGTATGTAGTTTTGTTGAGGGCCCCAAGGACGATTGGTAAAACCAATTGGGCTACCCTCGTAAAATAAAGAATTTACTTACTTACTTACTTACGGATGAACAATATAAGTGAAGATACACATGACATGCCATAATAACAGAACACAACCTTCATGAGGCACCCAAAGAAGGAGAGATGACAGATGAATACCGTATTCGACCTAATTACCGCACAGTGCGCTTAGGTTTTTCAAAATATGACTCTACTTACTAAGGATACCCTTAAAAACAAATATGTGCAAAGGCCTTATTTGGTGTTTATGCGAGTTTTTTTTTCTTCTGATTTTCTTTATTAAAACATATGTTGTGGGTACTCATTTGAATTGCATCGACAAGTCGATGCAATTCAAATGGGTACCCACAACATATGCCTTTATAAAGAAGTAGACAAAAAGTACATTGGCTATAATTTGAAGACTATGGAATTGCTTAACTGTGCGCTTATAGGAGTATGTGCGGTAATTAGGTCGAATACGGTATACAGATTGCCTTTGGAAACAAAGAATATATTACAGATTAGAAAACAGGAGTCTCGGTTTTATTGAGACTCTTCATAAACAGTAACTCCATTTTCAAATATACCACAATAGGCCCAATGATTCCAAAGGCAATGAAATATTACTTCTGCAGTGTGGTGAAGTACGCGGAGACGTTCTACGGCCGCCACACTGCACTAATTGTCCGAAACTAGCTAGTAAGGGCACACACCTTCACACATCAGTATTTTGTTTTCCATTTTGTAAGTGCGCTCGTTGCTCTAAAAAACAATACCGAAAACCATCACCTCAGAATGGTGACGGACAGTAGAACAGACAACCCTCTTTATACCGACACTCGATACAACGACATAATTCGATATAATTACAATTTGACTTCATAAAACCTTCGCTTAAGCGGTAACAATTAGTCACAAATTATGCAAAAATATTGTATTTAATACCATAAAGAAACATAAGTTTTAGATATTTGTTAGAATCGCCTCGGTGAGGCGATTCTAACAAATATCCAAAACATATCTTCTATGAGGAAATAAGATCAAAACAAGACCTTTCTTACATATCAATCTGCTCACTGAGTATTCTTTACAAATACAAATTCATTTTAATGGCAAAGTCTTTGGGAACAAATCTGTCGTTGTATCGAAGGGTCACTGTATTAACTACCGGGTTTTAAATCGATTTTACTGGTATCATCTCAATACATTACAATATGGGAGATACCACCCAGACCGCTCTCACAGGTCCAAATAATTATCAAAACATCTTCCTTTGGAAGACAACCTTGAGTATGGATCCCAAACTATAAGAGACGATACCTAAGAAATGCTACAATTACTAAGCACAGCCCTCCCGAGGCACCAAAAGAATGAGAGACGAGGAACAAATAAGGACAAAACAAACGTCGCATTTTAAAACACAGACGCACAAAGAAGCAAGCAACAGAGGAAACGCCTTGAAGCGGTCAGCCAGTTTTACTTGCGCGAAACCTTGGCTACCGACATATTATCCTACGAAAACTCTGATCGGACTGTGCTTATGCGCAGGCTGATCTGAGTCTTCGTTGTGCGCACATGCAATTTTTTAGGAAGTCCGAATAATTTTGGAAACATCTACTTATGTAAGATACTCCCGAGGACGAATGGGTAAGAAAATATCACCACCAAGAGTAAACATCCCCTTCGTTGGAAAACATCTCCTTACGTAAGAAGCACCCAGGATGGTACAGTATAGTAAACATCTTTGTGTAAAAACATCTTTGAGACGTTGCAAAGCAGTTCAAGTAAACATCTCTGTATGGAAGATACACGCACAAGTGCAAATAGTTATGAAAACATAATTGAGACGGTGCAAAACATTTCCTACAAGGTTGCATGTACGCCCAGCAAAAACTCAGATCAGCCTGCGCATCCGCGCAGTCTGATCATTCTTCGCTGCCTGAGTAGTCTGATCAGTCTTCGCAGTCCGCCTGAAGGCGTTATGGTTACGCACAGAGTTCCCTGCCAAGACTCTGATTAGGCTGTGTGGATTTGCACATGCAAAGTGGTAGGAAATGCTGTGTCCGGCTCAATTTATTATAGCTAAGGAATAAAAATCAGTCAAAAATTCGTTTATTGTATACTGTTCATTTAGGGGATAACTGTATTCAAATTTGTCATTTGGGGAGGTAAATCGGCGGTTTTACGGTCGGAAATTTCGTTTTACGGCGACGCGTCGGCGGAGCCTTAAAACGTAATTTGCGACTGTAAAACCCCCGATTTACCTCCCCAAATGACAAATTTGAATGCAGTTATCGCCATTCTAATGCATTTATTCATTTTTTTTTCTGTTGAAAAAATGTACTATTTGCACAAAGCGACAAGTGCTGTGAGCTGCGTATAACGAAATGCCAGCCAATGAGAAGCGATGACATGATGACGTCGGATTTCCGACAGTATATCGCAGAATATAGCGTCGCAAATTTTTGACGTTATGCAATCAGTTGTCGCGTTACATTCACAAGTGCATTAGAATAATAAATATACCTGCAAAAATAATCAAATAACTGTCTTACCTCCCCAATGGCTAACCATAAATCGTCGTGCTTTGCATTACCGTAAGACAGACGCTTCAGGTAATTCTGAAAAGAAGATGATAGTCCTTTTTATGCCGTACAGTCGAACCTCAAGAGCTCGAACATCGATGGCTCGTCTACAGACGGCTTAAGAAAAAAATATTTAGGGAAAGTTTTTGATTTTGTTATGACATTGTATGAGGCGATTCTAATGAGTATATCCAACATACAACTATCGTGTAGAAAATCGAAAATATTTCCTTAAATTATTGCTATCTGCGTCCTGACATGGCGCCATGATTAATCCTCAGTGACTCGAACTACCAATATCTCGAACAAATTTTCATGATCCCAAAAATGTTCGAACTATTGAAGTTCGACTGTATGCCAAATGCAATAAGGGAAACTGATACACTTGCAACTCTGTGAAACGTGTTTGCCTTTCTTCTGAAAAAGAGTTTACTCAAAACGAAATAAACATTTGCTCCAAATGGCAAATGCTTTTGTTGCAGAGCCGACACCTGTGTAAGAGAGCCACCTTTGAGTCTGATTTTAAATAGTGGTTGAACTGGAAAAGGTGGCTGTCTTATAAAGGTACATATCATGTAAGTTTGCTAGCAAAATTACATGACATGTACCTTTATAAGACAGCCATCTTTCCACATCAACCACTAAACTTAATCTCAAAGGTGGCTTTCTTACACAGGTTTTACTGTACATTTTCAAAACATTTTAGTGTGCAAGAAAACAAACAAAAACATGGGTTTGTCCCAAGTAAAAAACATCGGAATAATTACGTTGTTTATCCAATTACTCAAGCATCGACCTAGCATATGATATGTCAAGGGAAAAGGGAATTGATCGCATACTGATCGGAACTTCGTTGCCTTTTTACAAATTAATAAATAATGCAAAATATAACGACGGACAGACAAAAATAATAATTACCGAGTGACCCCTTCCATGGGCTTAGACCTGGATTTATTCGCACCAAACTGCACCCTGAATCCTGCTACAGTTCAAGGCACCCATAATTGTTTGGTCCGGATAATGATACCCCACCTCATCAGAGAAACACTAGTAAAACCAGAGGACTTGTTAAGGAGGAGTATCAGGTGATAATTCTAGGATAATTTTTCTTATTCCTCCATAAAAACATATGTTGTGGTACTCATTAGAAGCGCCTCGCCGAGGCGCTTCTAATGAGTACCCACAATATATGTTTTTATGGAGAACTGGAGAAAATTATCCCAGAATTATCATCATATACTCCTCCTTATCAAGTCCCCTGAAAACCACGGTGAACCTGACCACAGAGAAGAAAGGGTAGACACAAGATGTCTACAAAGCTATATAGTTGAACCACGACTGTATTTGCGGACCGGCCCATCGTCTTGGGAATAAACAGAACATTGAAATTGTTAACACATTAGATTAACTATTATGCGGGTTACGAAAAGTCCTTTTAAAGCTATTTGTTTCTGGATAGCTCAAAAGTGTTGTCTACTCCCAGCATATTACCCGATAGTGTATTCTTCTGTTTCACACTTTGGATAATGTCAGATTACAATTTTTGGGGAGCCTGGTTTACCTTATTTGCATCATGCCTATTACGGAATTTTTTGTGCTTAACAGCAACTGAGTAGACCATGATCGGAGGTCTGCTCTCGGTACATTTATACTATTTGCAAATATCGATTTTTTTGGTAGGCTAGCCATTAAAGGTTTAAGAGCATTACGAAAACATGCCTATTCAAATATACTGAAAATTTATTTTACCACCAAAAAATTAAAATTTTCAGATAAAAACTTCTGAAATTTTTCATACTTCTGCTCAGAACATAAATGGTGGGTATTTAGTAGAACAGCCTCGATGAGGCGGTTCAAACGAGTACCCACAATCTATGTTTTGAGCAGAAATAAGAAATACTAATGTATACCCCTGTAAACCCCAGTTTTACAAAACAAAAGTGGGGTTTAACGGGGTCAAAATTATATAGGCAAGTTTTCGTGATGAGATTATTCTTCTGGAGTATTTACCTCTAGTCCTTTTCTAAAGGTCTCTTTTCCGACGAAGAATTCCATCATTTTTATTACTGCACAACCCTGAAAATGGAAATCGTGACGTTACCAAATCTATGTAGTGTACCCGTCCCTCATATTTGCCTGTAATAGCCAATGAACACTACGGTGTGCATTGGTATACATTATCAGATCAGCTTTGGTTGTTTATAAACATAACACAAGTTTGTTAAACATTGTTGTTTGAGTGAATTTTCACTGCACACATTTGTTTCAGTGGACTTCATGGATTTTTGATCCTCTATGATCACGGAGCCTATTTTTGTAAACCTATATAAAGGTCAATGATGAGGCAAATCAGGCCAGAAAATTTGACACTTAACTTGTTTTCAGTTTTGTGAGTGTGATCATTGCTCTCAATGGCAATGCCTTTTGGACTCTATTCATAACCTTATTTGCTCACAATTGCTCATTTCTAGAATATGGAAAAGTTATGGGCTCGAAGAATAAAGTTCATATAGATAACCACATTTCTCACTATTTCAACTTTTTGGTGTGATAAATTGTAGTCTTCGAAGAGCATACTTCATACAAGTGTACGTATTACTGTAATGATTTATAAAATATTGTAAATCTTTTGTTTTACCCTTCATTAGAACAGGAAAGAAGTCATTTGTATTCTAAAACTGTTTTGAACATTATGCTTAGCAAACAGATATAACAGAAGCGCCGTCTGATCAAGGGCTACACTGTTTGCCACTCATCCAGAAATTTTATGGCATAGAATAGGTAGTAAAATGGACTTTGGAAGAGAAAGTGTTTGGCATACTCAATTTACCTTAAGAATTGAGACAGAAATGCTTGAACAAACAGTGTAGACCCTAATCAGATGCTGCAGAATACAGCATCTGATCAGGGTCTACACTGTTTACCACTCATATAGCAATTTTAAAGCACATCAACAGACATAACACTGACAGTTTCAAAGTTTAGGACAAGCATGGTAAGGAATTGAGGTCACCGAAAATTTTTGATGAATACAGAATATACCATTGTATCTTGTATTATTACATTTTGGACTGTATCGTTACTAACGGTAAATACACTGCTTAAGCACCAACAAATTAAATAACAGTTATGCCATCTCTATAATACAACTATTCTAAATTTGAAACGTAACAAAGTCATTCTACACCTTTCTGTAGATAATAAAGTCAAAATAGCTTAAGATCTGTCCGAGATCCGTAACACCTGGGATGTATATAGGATGTGATGTCACTAGACCATCTGTTTTCAACGCTTTTCCGGTTGCTTCGTAGGCAAGAAAGTCATTCTGGAAAAAAGGCATAAAATAAGAGAAGGTTTAAGAAAAAATGAAACTATTCTTTAGATGGTCTGGGCCGGAACTTTTTATGTCTGTTTCTCGGCCCACTGTCAGCTGGTACGAGTTTTCTGTGCTCCAGTATTCCAGTGGTGTTGTTTGACAACACAGGTATCTAAACACTTTGTATCTATCGAGTTCTCATTTTTGCTTCATTGTAGGTTTTATCTGTGATTTATGTGTTCCCTGTAATGATTCATGAACGGAGCAAATATATGTTTTTTTTCACCAGCGGGAAGGTGTTGGGATCTCATAAAGCTAGTTTAAGCCCCCCAGTAATATATTACGGACCATTCCAAGGGGGCACTTTCATTGTGGTATATTTTCTTATATGTTCAATAGTGTTTCACTCACACAGTGTCTCTTGTAACAATTATGCAAGTTAACGATATATTTAGTTAAGTTTGAGCATAAGCATTGCCGCCTTTTCGGAAAAGCTTTGCCAACTCTGCTTGCTATCTGCTCTTTTTGTGGCTGTTAATTTATATTTGTCTGTTTTCCCTTTGATGTTGATAACTTGATGTGATAATGACTGCATTAGTTCCTGAGTTCGCTGATTTTCTTTGCAAATATACAGATTAAGATAATTAAAAAAATAAGTTTTTCTTCTTTTACATGTTGTCTGTTACCAGTGGCAGCCCTTATATATTTTGTTTGGGTATATCATTACATGCTGCGTCCCATATATATTTTAACACTTAGGATACTCTAAGTTTCTTCAACAGACGATAAATGTCTGGACCCAGTTGTTCAAAACTAATGATGTTGTTAGATAACGTATCGTTAAAACTTTGATCATTAAATATGGCATATACGCTTATATTTTTGCTGAAAAAATGTGAGTAGCTTTTGCATTTGCAAAAGCTACTCACCTTTTTTAGCAAAAAATACCTGTGAATTAGATTTTGTACTTGGTAGAGCAGTTAATATTTTGACCACTAACGAGTTCGTTAAGCTAACGATGCTTTGAACAACTGGGCCCTAATATATTTCTTATTTTTTATAGCAAATATTTTAGCTGTAACCTTTTGCACAGGAAATTAAGCTAGTTCCAACCTTTTTGGGAAAGAGTTGCTAATACTGCTTGCCACCTGTTCATTTTGTTGCTGCTTTTTTGTATTTGTCCGTCTTTCCCTTTTGTATTGGGGCTTGATGTGGATCTGAATGTATCAGTTTCTGAGTTATCTTATTTACTTTTGACATTTCGTTCTGAATATTTCTTCTAATGGAGAGAATTTGGATTAAATGTCAAGCCATATTTTCTATGCGAAAGAAGAATACAGTTCAGATTAAACAGTGAGGTGGATTGCTTTCATCTTTGGAAACAATCCAATTTGGCTATACAGGCGCCATCTGCTTTAGTGTGTGAGGGAATGGTGAGGAAAAATAAACAGAAATGATTATTATATCCGTTCGAAGCAATACAGTGAAAGAAATATTAGAACGTCCTAATGCACTTAATTATGTAATAGGGAAAATGGCATGCGCGTGTGTTACAAGAGGTAATTTAGTGAAATCTACCGAAGTTTAAAATGTTGTTGTGATTGTTCTCACTAATAGAAATCATGAACAACCAAACATGATATGACGTGACAAGTATAACTTGAAATAGTTACATATACTTCGTAGAAGCACAAACAGCTCATTTTAAAATAGTAAAATGCAGTTACAAGTAAAACAAACAAAAACTAACAACATAAAAAAGATTGCCTTTGGAAATAAAAAACACACTACGGATATTATCCGACCATCTTAATTGTACTGGTCATAAAATATTCTGACAAAGACAATAGGCGAAAATATAAATAGATAACGTTTCATGTAAGAACTATTTATTAACTCAAATACTTCAGCAACGGAAGAAGTGAAAACTTGAGTGTAATCTATCTTTATAACAAGGAGCTAGAAGAATATATTTGATCTTATATGCGTGTTCTTTTCATATGAATCTTATTAAATGAGTTCAGTATCTGATATCATTAGCAAAACTATAAGTGAAGATAACCAGGAAATGCCACAATCATGACGCACAGCCCTCCTGAGTTACCAAAAGAAGACATCACGAAAACACGCCTACATAATTTTGACCCCCTTAAGCTCCACTTTTATATAGTAAAACTGAGGTTTACAGGGGTATACATTATTTTTTCTTATTTTACAAAAAAAAAAAGACATAGATTTTTACTCTTTAGATCCGCCACACCGAGGCGGTTCTAACGAGTACCCACAATCTATGTTTTGAGCAGGAATATAAAAAATATCAGATCTTTTTATCTGAAAATTTTCAGGTTTTGGAGGTGAAATGTTCTATATATTTGAATAGGCTTTTTTCGTAATGCAAGCCTCGGTGTGGCGACCTATCTCTGGATAAGAGGTTATTCAGGATTTTTTTTTCTCAATATCTCTCTAGGAAAGTATATCTTTTAGTAAAGCATTAGTAGCGCACAACGAGGCGATCCGAATGAGTAATCACAACATTAGTTTTTATTTCTCGAGAAATAAAAACAAATATGAATAGTTTTGTTTGTTGGAGAGGAATGAGAAATAATATTAACCAATTAGTCGGAAGACCAATAAAAGGGTAATTCACTTTTTGCAAATAGTTTAGCCATTTTTCTCTAGGAATATGTAAATCTCATAACCGGATGTACCTAAAATTGAAATTGGACTCTTCCAATATACGTATTGTATGGGAGAGTGTATTCTATCTACAATGGGTTATGGGGAACTGATACACTTTTAAGGGAGGAAACTCTTTTAAAATTGGTTTTGCTGCCCTTCTAAAAGAGGATGTAAGCAGTGTTGCAGTGTTGTGTCATTACTACTTATGAAGAGTCTCAATAAAACCGAGACTCCCATTTTCTAATCTGTAGTGTGTTCATGGTTTTCAAAAGGAAATCTTTTTGACGTTTATTATACTCTAAAAGGAAAGATTTTACTCCCAATTTTCATAAGATATTTGGTGCACATGAAGGCACAAAATAAGTCTCCCTTGCACAAAATTGCGGGAAATCTACGAAATGTAGTAAAATGTTTGTCAGCATCACGAAAACATACCTATATAATTTTGACAAACTTAAATCCCACTTTTATATAGTATTCAAGCGTAAACATAAGTTTTCTTATTTCTGCTCAAACACATAGACTGTGGATACTCGTTAGTACACATAATCTATATTTTGAGCAATGAAAAATATGAGAATTTTTATCTGAAAAATTTCAGTTTTTTGTGGTGAAATTTTCAACATACTTGAATAGGCGTGTTTTCGTATTGGAAAAGCGCCTTATTTACAGCCTTATCTAAGAAAAATGAATTTCACATAGCTGTGTATACTAAATACCATCGCAATTAAGGCTGGCACAATTAATCGGATAATCGATTTAGTTGATCGATAAATTCCACAAAAAATATTATCGTTACAGATTTGGTAATAATCGATCCTTTGATTTCTGTGCCTGTTACTTTACTGTATTTACCCTTAGTATTCAGACACATCAACTCCTTACCATTTACCACCCAATGTTGTGTCAAAAAAATAGCTGGATGAATGGCAAACAGTGTAGACCCTGATGAGACGCCACGTTTTGTGGCGTCTCCTCTGGGTCTATACACTGTTGGCTCAGGTCTGCCTGACGAAATATATACAGTAAAATATAACATTGTAAGCGGATCAAATTATGACAGACAGATCAAATTATGACAAAATCTTCAGTGATTACTAATCGATTATCGATCACAATAGCAGGACCGATAATCGATTATCTTTTCAGCTCTGATTAGCTAGCCTTAAATTCACAATAAACTGTGGACTTAAAGGTGAAAATTACAAGCTTCCATGTTGGTTCAGCAAGATCAACTCCCAGGAATTCTCCATATGTGGCAAACCCTTCGTTCAGCCAGAGGTCATCCCACCATGCAGGAGACACTAAATTACCAAACCACTGAAAATGTGAGATAGACAAAGTACAAACACGATAAGCATCAATATGAGAAAACGTACCCACTGGCATGTGCGCCCAACGAAGACTTAAATCAGCCTACGCATCCGTGCAGTCTAGCCAGTGTTAGTCTGGTCCGCATGACTATTCAATATGCGCCCAGTGAGTGATGATTCTGATCAGAATGTGCGAATACAAAAGCTGATCTGAATCTTCCTTGGACGCACATGTCCGACACATGTTGTGGTTTATATATAGCGTTACGAAAACATGCCTATTCAAATATACTGAAAATTCTGCCACCCAAAAAATTACCACTAAAATGAAAAATGTTCAGATAAAAATTCTGATATTTTTCATATTTCTACTCAAAATATAGATTGTGGGTACTCGTTAGAACCGCCTCGGCGAGGCTGTACAAACAAGTACCCACAATCTATGTTTTTGCTCAGAAATTAGAAAAATAATGTATACCCCTGTAAATCCCAGTTTTACAATATAAAGGTGGGGTTTAAGGGAGTCAACATTATATAGGCATGTTTTCGTGCTGGGCTGATCTCATTAACTATGTTGCCTATCAGAATTAATATAAGGAAGGGGTTTTTAGCTAGCACAACTAGGTTTGGCGAAGCGATACACATTTAAAGAGGCACCTTTGTCAAAATTTGATTTGACTCCCTTCTAAAAAGGGACCTAAAGGGAACGGGTTACAGGGAGCAAAGTCGTTTCTTTTAGAGCAGGTCCTTTTTCAAAAGGATTTTTTTATAAGAAATAAGCAAACAAGAATTCACCAATGTTGTCTTTTCTTGTAAAGAAATGAAAAATGTACCCTAAGCCCACTCCGCGGTAGTCGTTATGCACATAACGAAAACACGCCTATATAATTTTGACCCCCCTTAAACACCACTTTTATATAGTAAAACCTGGGTTTACAGGGGTATACATTATTTTTCTTATTTTTGCTCAAAAACATAGATTGTGGGTACTCGTTAGAGCCGCCTCGACGAGGCGGTTCTAACGAGTACCCACAATCTATGTTTTGATTAGAAATATGAAAAATATCAGTTTTTTATCTGAAAATTTTCAGTTTTTGGAGGTGAAATTTTCTATATATATGAATAGGTGTGTTTTCGTAATGCGGGACGGAGGGCTGTACTTCGTGATCGTGGCCTTTCTTGGGTATCTTTACTAATATTTTCATGCTGACTATCGCTTTTCGGTTTTTTTTTTGCCGTTCTTCCTTGTATTCAGGTCGGTTATTGCATCATTGCCTTTCACAGTTTATCACTCATTTCTTCTTCTTTCTTCTTGAATTGGTCTTTTTTGGGTACCTTCATTTATGTTTAAATAGTCTTTGTATTATAATTAAAGTTTGTATTCTGATACAGTGACATTAATTGCAAAAAGGCTACAATAGTTTGTAAGGGCGTGAGTAGCATTGCAGGCTACGCTGCTGTTCATGAAATTGGACCTTCTGTTGCTTTTACTGACTGACCCTTATTTTCATTGTCATAGCTCCTATTAAGAGTAGGTATCTGGTAAATATATGCTGTGGGTATGCGTTAAAATAATTTTGGGCTGTAAATCTGGAGCTATGGTTGTTATAATCTTTTCAGAATATGCTTAAATTATAGTAATCGAGGTTTAACTACCCAGTAAAATAGAAAGGAAGGCAATGATCAGGAATCGATACAATTATCCCACACCTCCTAACAGAGACGTCAAAGGGAAAGAAACACAAACCCGAAATAACTAGACCCTAAAGGAAACATCACTAGCAGAAAGCCAAACGAACAGTTCCCCACAAAGTGGTCAAATGGCTATCCAAAACAAAAAAATGTAAGCGACACACACATTCAAAGACAAACTATAACAAAAATAAACCATGACAGAAGAACCGGCTTGGAACGGTCAGTGAAAAATGTTTCACTGAGGGGCTTAAATCGATTTTACGTGGCCACAATCCTCGCCCTTACTTCTGCCGCTGTTTAGATACATAATTTGTTCAGGCTTCTTAACTCATCAGTGCTACATCTCCGAGAACACAAAAATCAACAAATTACAGAGATATTACATTCAACGGCCCGCTATAAATCTATAAAGAATGCTAGCTAGGTAATGTCACTGATAGGCTATTTTCCGTGTTCAAGAGCTTAGAACATATACAACGTTATTACATAGTTCACTCTTTGTTGGCTGCTTTTACTGTGAGCTTACATTAATGAAAATATCGTTTTACTTTGGCCGATAGTATAAAAATTTAACAGTTAATTCAGACAATGTCCGCTGGGTAAGGTTAATTCAGACAGTATAACAGTTAAACAGTTAATTCAGACAGTGTCCGCTGGGTAAGGTTGATTCGGATAGTTTAACAGTTAATTCAATGACCGCTGGGTAAGGTTAATTCAGATAATATAACAGTAAACCGAATAAACCCACGTTATGAGCTATCTCGTGGCTGATTACTAATGCAGAGTGTATCTTGTCCAGATATGACCCTTTCTGGTCATCAAAGAGAAACACGTCCTCCCTGTACACAATCAATCCCCAGTTCTCCATCGCCGTCCAAAGATACTGTAAATATGCTACTGAATCTGTAAAAAAAGACAGCGTTATACAATACGAGAAAAAAGTCACTCTCAATAGTTAAATGACTTCAACACTCCCAGAAAAAATACAATTTTGAGAGAAAAACAACGGCTGAACAAAACAAAAACAATTACAACAATCACTGACTATGATAATTACCCCAGCAATACGGCTTCCTTATTCAATGTAGTTCTTCATCGTTGTGCGTCTGTGATTTCGTGTATGGCGTTTGTGTTGTCCTTGTATGTTCCTAATCTCTCCATCCTTTGGTGCCTTGGGAGGGCTGTGCTACGTGACTGCGGCATTCTGGGTATCTTCATTACGAAAACATACCTATTCAAGTATACTGAAAATCTTACCATCAAAAAATTGAAAATTTTCAGATAAAAAATTCTGATATTTTTCATATTTTTGCTCAAAACATAGATTATGGGTACTCGTTAGAACCGCCTCGGCGAGGCGGTTCTAACGAGTACCCACAATCTATGTTTATGAGCAGAAATAAGAAAAATAATGTATACCCCTGTAAACCCCAGTTTTCCTATATAAAAGTGGGGTTTAAGGGGGTCAAAACTATACAGGTGTGTTTTCGTGATGACTTATATTGTTGACTTAAGGGGATTGGATACGGCTCGTACATTTCTACTATTTTACAAAGAATACGATTTTTGTTTGGTTCTTCCTGCATTAGTGCAGATTATATTTCATTTCCTTTGGGATCATTGGGCCCAGTGTGGTATATTTGAAAATGGAGATCTGCTCATGTACACGCTGGAGGGCGTAAGCAGTGTTGCAAACTTCATTACTGCTTATGAAGAGTCTCAATAAAACCGAGACTCTCATTTTCTAACCTGTAGTGTGTTCTGTGTTTCCAAAGGCAATCTTTTTTACGTTTATTTTACTACACTGCAGCTGGTGTTAGTGCCGTGTGGCAGCGGTAGAACGTCTCCCCGTCCTTCACCATAGTGCAGATCATATTTCATTTCCTTTTGAATCATTGGGCCCATTGTGGTATATTTGAAAATGGAGTTCTGCTCATGTACACGCTGGAGGGCGTAAGCAGTGTTGCAAACTTCATTACTGCTTATGAAGAGTCTCAATAAAACCGAAACTCGCATTTGCTAATCTCTAGTGTGTTCTTTGTTTCCAAAGGCTATTTTTTTTTATATTACTTCCTGTACACCAAGCCCCTTTTGATAATAAGGTCTGCTCTAAAGGGAAGAATATGCTCAATATTCTTTTCCTTTAGAATTTACCCTTTTTCAGAAGTGATTTCCTTGTGCTGGCATTGCAGAATGTGCATCTTTTTTCAATAACTATTATTATTATTAGTAGTAGTAGTACTAGTATTTATACAATATTTGAACCTAAGGTGAAACTTTGATACCATTAGAAAGCGATTTTAACCACCTGTACCTTTTTATTGTCTACTGACCGTTCTAAGGCAGTGATTCGGGTGCCATTGTTTATGCTTTGTGTGGCCTTGTGGCTACTCGCTGTGGTGCCTTTTTTTTCATGTTTTGTCTTGTAAGCTGCTGTCTTATTGTTGATCATTAAGCTGCTGTCTTATTGTTGATCATTGTTGTGTTTGTTGGATTCTGCCTGGTATTGTGATCGTCTCGTTGGGGAAGAGGGAGCTACAGTTCTTTCGACAACATTCGGAAAGACGTGTTTTGTTTAGAGTTTTATTTCAAATGAAAACATTTTGTTCTGATTGACCATATCTCATCAGAACCCATTTAATTGTCTTTCCTTTTTCTGTTTTTTGTTCTCGTAAAGTAAATATACGGCCTAAAATTGGTCAAGTTACCTACCCTACAGATTTCAAATACCTTCCATTCATTTTTAGTATGGAAAAAAGTGAAAATATTTGTTTGAAAACAACTACTTACCCATTTTTTCAAGAGGATACGGAATGTTGAAGTATGTCTCAAAATGTGTCAAAACTCTTGCGCTCATATTCAATGCAAATGCAGTCTGATTCACAACCTCAGGTCTGGTCCAGAGCTTCATCTGTTGTAAAGAAAGAATATTACTTTCATCTGCTGTAAAGAAAGAATATTAATTTCATCTGTTGTAGAGAAAGAATATCAGTTTCATCTGTTGTAAAGAAATAATAACAATTCAACATGTTGTAAAGAAAGAATACCAGTTTCATCTGTTGTAAAGAAAGAATATCGATTATATCTGCTGCAAAGAAAGAATACCAATTTCATCTGTTGTAGAGAAAGAATACCAATTTCAACTGTTATAAAGAAAGAATACCGATTATATCTGTTGTAAAGAAAGTATACCCATTTCATCTGTTGTAGAGAAAGAATAACAATTTCATCTGTTGTATAGAAAGAATACCCAATTTCATCTCTAGTAAAGAACGAATACCATTTCATCTCTTATATAGAAAGAATACCGATTATATCTGTTGTAAAGAAAGAATACCCATTTCATCTGTTGTAGAGAAGGAATAACAATTTCATCTGTTGTAAAGAAAGAATACCCAATTCCATCTGTTGTAAAGAAAGAATACCAATTCCATCTGTTATAGAGAAAGAAAACCAATTTCATCTGTTGTAAAGAAAGAATACCAATTTCATCTGTTGTAAAGAACGAATACCCAATTTCATCTGTTATAAAGGAAGAATACCAAATTCATCTGTTGTAAAGAAAGAGTACTGGTTATAGCTGTTGAAAAGAAAGATTACCAATTTCATCTGTTGTAAAGACAGAATACCCAATTTCATCTGTTGTAGAGAAACAATAACAATTTCATCTGTTGTAAAGAAAGAATACCCAATTTCATCTGTTGTAAAGAAAGAATACCATTTCATCTCTTGTAAAGAAAGAATACCAATTTCATCTCTTGTAGAGAAAGAATACCAATTTCATCTGTTGTAAATAAAGAATAACAATTTCATCTGTTGTAAAGAACGAATACCAAATTACATTTGATGTAAAGGAAGAATACCAATTTCATCTGTTGTAAAGAAAGAGTACTGGTTATAGCTGTTGAAAAGAAAGAATAACAATTTCATCTGTTGTAGAGAAAGAATACCAATTTCATCTGTTGTAAAGACAGAATACCCATTTTCATCTGTTGTTAAGAAAGAATACCAATTTCATTTGTTGTAGAGAAATAATACCAACTTCCTCTGTTGTGAAGAAAGAATACCAATTTCATCTGTTGTAAAGAAAGAATACCAATTTCATTTGTTGTAAAGAAAGAATACTGATTATTGCTGTTGAAAAGAAAGAATACCAATTTCATCTGTTATAGAGCAAGAATACCAATTTCATCTGTTGTAGAGAAAGCATACCAATTTCATCTGTTGTAAAGATACCAATTTTATCTATTGTAAAGGAAAGATACGAATTTCATCAGCTGTGAAGAAAGAATACCAATTACATCTGTTCTAAAGAAAGAATTACCAATTTCATCTGTTCTAAAGAAAGAATACCAATTTCATCTGTTCTAAAGAAAGAATTACCAATTTCATCTGTTCTAAAGAAAGAATACCATTTTCATCTGTTGTAAAGTAAGATTCGCAACGTCAGAAAACATACGGACATGTGCGCCTAAAGAAGATTCAGCTCAGCCTACGCTTCCGCACAGTCTTATCAGAATCTTCACTGGGTGCAGTTTGGATTGCCAAGGATGCAAAGTTTCTTCACGCGGACAACGAAGACTCTCATTGGTCAGCGCTGATGCGTAGGTTGATTTGAGTCGTCGTTTGGCGGACATGCTGGATGGTACGGTTTCTGACGTTGCGGCTTATTTGTGGGCATTTTGTCTTTTATCTAACATTTTCAGTGGTATGGTAATTTGGTGTTTTCTCACGTTGCAGCTCGTATATGTGTCCGGTAACATCACGAAATGATACCTATATTTTTTTCACCCCCTTAAACCCCACTTTTATATAGTAAAACTTGGGTTTACAGGGGTATACATTATTTTTGTTATTTTTGCTCAAAAACATAGACTGTGGGTACTCGTAAGAACCGCCTCACCGAGGCGGTTCTAACGAGTAACCACAATCTATGTTTTGAGTAGAAATATGAAAAAATATCAGAGTTAATTTTTCTATACATTTGAATAGGCGTGTTCTCGTAATGGAAAGTGGTCTATGGTCGTTGTTTATTTATATATAGGGTCAGAGGCTATAATATTTTGTAAGAGGCTGTTTGTTATTGCAACAGAGATTCGTGTATGACCTTTCACATTTTTGGCCGAAACTAGCTAGTCTCCCAGTCAGCATTCTACGTAAATCTATATCGGGCCGTCATCGGGTAGCTGACGGGCCGATGACGGCCCGATGTAGATTTACGTAGAATGCTAGCTGGGTCTAGTTCCGAAAACATGAACACTTCAGGATTTTTCAGTTTTATGTGTTCATTGCACTTGGAGGTCATTCCTTTTAGATTCTGATTCTAAAGGCATTAAATGTTGGCCTTTTACTGTGAGAGAACGCCACTTCCACAAATAATTCAGGTAAACGAGTTAATGGCCGAATGGTCACAATAGAGAACACGTGTACAGTGAATGACCTTAGTATATTTTAGTATTACTTTAAAGCTAAGCATGCTGAGTGAAAATTTCAGCAATCGACACTTTGAAACAGTTTTCCAAGTTTTGTTTAGAAAATAGGCTTTGACATTTTTGCATATTTTCTCCTCAGGAGACACGTTGTATGAAATCTCAAAACGTGTTTTCTAGGAAATATTAGAAAATATAAGCTATATAGACCAGTTTTGCTACTGACAGCCGTTTCTAGTGTTGTTCACTCTTTGTGGCTGCTTGCTGTGTGGTTAGTTTCTTGTATATATATTATTGTTGTGTAAGGTGGGTTCTGTCAGGCATGGTGCTTTTTTTTATGTTTTTTACCTGTTCGTTCTTGGGTTTTTATGGCTGTTCGATGCCTTCTTTATATGTTTAGTTCTGTTTGTTCATTGTTGTGCTTGGTGGGTCCTGTCTGATACTGTGTCATCACCTCTCTGGGAGAGAGGGAGCCAGTTTGCTTCCGTTGGTTTGTAACATGTGTTCTATCTGTCGCAGTTTGTCTACTTCTTTCACAAGGTGGCTAGGCTATATCATGTTTTTTTTTTTTTGTTTTTTTTTTTTGTTTTTTTGTTTTGTTTTTTGGGGCGTGGGGGGGGGGGGTGGTGGGGGAGGGGGAGGAGAATGCACACGTTTTCTTTAACGTAAAATCGCCCGATTCAAGGTAAAGAAAATTGCATTTTTCTCAGGTTACATCCAACCGATTTTTATAAAACACAGTACATACATCACATATTCGAATATGAGTATTATTCATAACATGCAGCGTGTTCATATTCTGCATGCAATATTTGCAAACTTTCGAAGCAAATGTAATTTTCGCGACGTAAATGTTGGAAGTGTTCACGCTAACATTAGCTTCGAATGTTTGCAAATACTGCACACAGGATTTAAACACGCTGCATGTTTATGAAAAGTGCTTATATTCGCATATGCGATGCACTTTGTTTTATGAAAATTGGTCGGATATAACCTGAGAAAAGTCAATTCGAGCGTTCAAAAAAGTGTGCACCCTTCCAAAAACCACGTGACATAGCCACCATGTTTCATTTAAAATTCATTAAAGAAGGTGAACGATCTAAAAAGTGACGGTGCTGACCATGCTGCATACACGCAATCTCTTCAGCACCGTCAACCTTTCATTACGAAAACACGCCTATTCAAATATATTTTACCACCAAAAAAATGAAAACTTTCAGATGAAAAATTCTGGTAGTTTTCATATTTCTGCTCGAAACATAGATTGTGGGTACGAGTTAGAACCGCCTCTGCGAGGCGGTTCTAACGAGTACCCACAATCTATGTTTTTGAGCAAAAAAAGGAAAATTAATGTATACCCCTGTGAATTCCAGTGATACTGTATGAAAGTGGGATTTGAGGGGATCACCCTCAAATCCCATTTGGCGTGTTTTCTTCATGTAGATCGCACACTGTTTTTTGCAACGGTTATATTCTGCAGTGTCATATCTGAGTCTACACTGTTTTCTCAGGCCTTCTGTCGGTGGAGTAGAGGGAGTTGGATGCTTTGGTTTCCGTTGGATATGTGAATGCTGTACGTTGTATTTTGTTTACTCTTCCTTCTGGTGCCATTGGTATTCTGTGTTCTGTGATTGTTGTACTTCATGGACGCGTTCTTTATTAATTAAAACCCCTATACTCGCCTTGTACTCGTAACTGACCATTCCAAGGGGTTTTGTTCTTTTGCAGTATTTATGTACTATCATCACGAAAACATGCCTATAATGTTGACCCCCTAAAATCCCACTTTTATATAGTGAAACTGGGGTTTACAGGGGTATACATTATTTTTCTCATTTCTGCTCAAAAAATATAATGTGGATACTCGTTAGAACCGCCTCGCTGAGGCGGTTCTAACGAGTACCCACAATCTATGTTTTGAGTAGAAATATGAAAAATATGAGACTTTTTTTTTATCTGAAGAGTTTCATTTTTTGGTGGTAAAATTTTCAGTATATTTGAACAGGCGTGTTTTCGTAATGTATCGTTGGTGACTGTACTTTATCTATATTGATTTTTTATGCTTAACAATACGTGCTGGGTAAAAATTTTTGCAGACGTCATTTGAAATATTTTTTCTTATTATTACAGAAAATAGGTTTTGGAATTTCAAGCAAATTGTCTCCTTGGAGACAATTTGCATGAAATGTCAAGGCATATTTTCTGGGAGAAAATATCATCAGTTTGTCGATTGCTGAATTACTATGTCAGAGAATAATTTTCTAAGAAAATAAATATAAGAAAAAAATATCATCAATTAGTCAGTTGCTGAACTATCTCAGAGAGTGGTACAGGTTTAGCGTGTCCCAATCCTAGCTTCATCTTTCAGCGCCTTGGCAAAATGTTCTACGGGTTTGACGTTTCCTTAGTTACGGAGTTACATTTTTTTTTTTTTTTTTTGAACTTCATGGAGTATCCAGAGAAATATTTTGTTTTATTTCTCTACAAAAGCATATATATTGTGGGAACCCATAACAAACGGCTCGGCTTGGCTTGGCTTGGCTCGGCTCGGCTGGGCCCGGCCCGGCCCGGCCCGGCTTGGCTCGGCTCGGCCCGGCTTGGCTTGGCTCGGCTCGGCTCGGCTCGGTCTTTGTGTACCCATAATATACGTTTAAGTGGAGAAATCAGACACATTCCAATACTTCAATTCGCCTATTGCAGCTTTTGAAAATTATGGAATGATGTCATAAATGTACATTAATATGGCAACAGGTTTGGTTAATATTTAATGCATTGAGTAAAAAATCGGCAGACAATATTTTGCTGAATTTTTATATTTTCCCAGAAAACAGGTCTGACATTTCATGCAAATTGTCTCCTTGTTTTCTGAGAAAATTAGAAAAAAAATCTGATTTTTTTTTCAAGCATGCTGAGCATTTAATAAGTTATGTCAGGAGAAACTGATCCTTATTTAATATGTGGCCAACGAAGTTTCTGATCATTTTGTCTTTGTTTTTATAGTTAAGTATGCAACACGAAACCCGGCCTTTTTAGTTTTGACCCGCTTAAACCTCACTGTTATATAGTAAAACTAGGGTTTACAGGCGTATACATTATTTTTCTTATTTCTGTTTAAAATATAGATTGTGGGTACTCGTTAGAGCCGCCTCGACGAGGCGGTTCTAACGAGTACCCACAATCTATGTTTTCAGCAGAAATATGAAAAATATCAGAAGAAAATTTTCATTTTTGGTGGTAAAATTTTCAGTATATTTGAATAGGCATGTTTTCGTAATGGCAAATGTAGCTTTGGTTATGTCATAGTCATCTTTTTCCTAAAGGTCATATAGTTTTAGATTAAATAATACCTTATCTGGAGAAATTGCACTTCTTATGCAACTTCATGAATTTTAACGAAATATCAAAATGCACCAATATGACATATGAGAATTTCGCATGATATTAAATAACTGCAACTTATTCTGGTCAACAGAAGCATTTTCATTACTGAAACAAGCCTATTCAAATCTATAGAAAAAATTTCACCTAAAAAAAAATGAAAATTTTCATATAAAAACTTTGATATTTTTCATATTTTATGCTCAAAACACAGATTGTGGTACTCGTTAGAACCGCATCGGCGAGGCGGTTCTAACGTGTACACACAATCTATGTTTTCGAGGAAAAATTAGAAAAATAATGTATATCCCTGCAAACCCCAATTTTACTCTATAAAACTGGGGTTTAAGTAAGTTAAAAATTATATAGGTATGTTTTCGCGATGATAATGACAAATTACACTTTCTTGTCTATCACCAGTCAAGGTATCTTCGATGTACCATTAAGTTTTAATTTGCTGAAATAAAATAATAGCAGCTAATACTCTTAACATACTTTTCCAAAATAAAGGTTCCCATGTTGCAGTTCTTCTTTGTGCATCAGTGGTTTCGGGCCTCAGACTCAATGACGGCCTCTTCGTAAAACTTTAACCAGTGGGTTGGGGCTTGACGATATGTCTTTGGCTTGGCCCGCCGTGGTTCAACTATTGGTTTTCATTTGCTCTGGCATACAGTAGAATTAGCCATGAGTACTCGTCTTTGTTTATAATAGTGATTAATTTGATTTTTATGTTTTCGCTTTGATGCATTGACTGAGTTGGGAGCCTTTATGCGAACCGAATTTTTATGTATTTCTGTATTAAGGGTAGCATCAGGACCCAGGGTGAAGTTAGCTAGCTGTAAAAGTGCTTTAAACCCCCGGTGGTTTGCTCTACCGACCGTTCTAAGGCGGTGGTCCCGGTGTTAGTCTTACTCTTTGTTGCTTTGTGGTTTATTCTACGAGGCGATTTGTTGTATGTCTTTTCGTGTGTCATTTTGTTCTTGTGTTTTTCAGTCCTTTTAGTATTGCGATTACCTCGCTTTGGGAAGAGAGAGCCAATCTTAGTGCTTTTCGTACGTTTGTTCGGTTTGTGCTTGTTTAGATTTGTCGGTTTCCTCTTCCTCTTGGGGTCTGGGAAAGGCTACGGTTTGTGATTGTGTCACTCCCTGGAATTTTCTCTTACCTTTTTTTCAAATGTGGAGTTTGTTTTGCCATTATTTGTTCCTCATCTCTCCTTCCTTTGGTGGCTCGGGAGGGCTATGCTTCGTGAATTGTGGCATTTCCGGTGTCTCTTTACTTGTAATTTTGACATTTCATTCAAAACGTCTAATTTTGAGACAACTTGTATGTAATATTTTGTCTTATTTTATAGGAATAACAAGTAAATACATGTAATTTGTCTACAAAAGAGTAATTACGTCTGTATCTGTCTTTGAAGAAAAAGAGGGGAAACTGCTCCAGTTGCAATCCAGGCCACTTGCAACTACGTTTAAACAAGCCTTGTTATGAAATAAGCGACAAACCAGCCCGGCTTATCTGAAAAGGTTTTACTCTAAAGGGAAAGAATTTGCTCCCCTTGGGATCAAAATCTTTCCTTTTAGAGTAAACCCCATTTTATGACGTGTATTAGTGAGCACAAAAGCAAACAAGAGGGCACAAAGTTGTCTGCCTTTTAAAATGGTGGAACGCTACCAATTGTGTCTAGTCCCCTTAAACTTACCTGCACGCCATTGGATGTTACAGCTTCCGCATAATCGTAATCACAAACGACAATATGAATGAGGTAGGTTGACATTTTTGGAGAACTTTTAAATACATCATACAACCAGTCATCAGGGCTGAAATTAGCAAGACAATATGAATGAAGTACGCTGATATTTTACAGAACATTTTTTTATACATCATATACATGTATCCGGCCATCAGGACTGAAACAAGCAAAACGATATGAATGAGATATGTTATCATTTTAGGATAAATTTTAGTACATCATATATCCAAGCATCAGGCCTGAAATTAGCAAGATGATTAGAATTAGATAGGTTGATATTTTTAAAACCTTTTAAACACATCATACAACAGGCACTCAGGGCTGAAATTAGTTGGACGATATGAATGACAAGGGTTAGTATTTTAGGAGCACTTTTTAAACGTGATACACCTAGTCATCAATGTTGAAATTAGCGGGACAAAATGAATGAGGTATGTCTAATATTTTAAGAACACTTTTAAAACATCATGTATCCAGGTATCAGAGCTGAATTTTGCAAGTTGATATGAATGTCTTAGGTTGACATTTTAGTAGTACTTTTAAACACATCATACAACCAGCCATCAGGGTTAAAATTAGCAAGACAATATAAATGAGGTAGGCTGATATTTTTGTAGTACTTTTCAGCACATCATATGCCCAGCCATCAGAACTGAAATGATTAAGACGTTATAAATGGGTTCGGTTGACATTCAAGGAGAACCTTTAAACACATCCTGTTACGAGCCGCCAAGGTTTAAATTAGCAAAAAAAAAAAAAAAAAAAAAAAAAAATATATATATATATATATATATATAATGAATGAGGCAGGTTAATATTTTAGTAGAACTTTTAAACACACCAAGCCATCAGGATTAAAATTAGTCAGACGTTATGAATGCGTTTGGCTGATATTTTAGGAGAACTTTTAAACACATCATACAACAAGCCATAAGTGCTGAAATTTACAAGGCGACGTTAAATAGATAGGATGACATTTTATGCAAAACACTTTACTTTAAACACTTCATAAGCCATCAGGGCTGAAATTAACAAGACGATGTGAATTAGATATAATGAAATTTTAGGAGAACGTTTACACACATCATACAACCAGTCACCAGGGCTGATATTGGCAAGACTATATGAATGAGACTGGTTGACATTTTAGGAGAACTATTTAACAAATCATACACCCAGTCATTAGTAGAACGATCTAATGAAATAGCTTGATATCTTCGGAAAACTTTTAGAAACATCATACAACCAGCCATCAAGGCTGAAATTAGCAAGAGGATATGACTAAGATAGGATAATATTTAGGAGAACATTTAAATGTATCTTGCTATATGATGAAAACAGGACACTTACAGAATGAACGTTTCTTATCATTTTTGAATTTGAAAGAAATCCTATTGGAGTAAATTCTTTTCTTTGAGAATTGACACATTTCCTGAAGCATCACAAAAGCATACCTATTCAAATATGCTGAAAAATTTTACCACCAAGAAACGAAAATTTTCAGATAAAAAATTCTGACAGTTTTTCATATTTCTGCTCAAAACATAGATTGTGTGTACTCGTTAGAACCGCCTCAACGAGTCGATTCTAACGAGTACTTACAATCTATATTTTGAACAGAAATAAGAAAACTAATATATACCACTGTATACCCCCCGTTTTACTATATAAAAGTGGGGTTTGAGGGGGTCAAAGTTATATAGCCATGTTTTCGTGATGGAGAGACAAAACAATTTTGACACAGTTGTCTCCCCTGAAGGCGCATCCATTTCCCTTAAAAGCATGTAACTGATTAATACGAGTGACCTATTAGACAAGTCTGAGTGTATTAGAGGCTGGAGACTTATTCAAGTAGAACCACGATGCGCATGACCAAAACCCAAAGGGAGCAAACTCTTTTCTTTTAGAGTATACCCATTTCCAGAAGGCCTCAGTTGGATGCGCGTCCGACTGGTGATCAGGAGGTTGCGGTTTCGACCCCCGCCGGGTCGGCAACATTCTTTCGCGGAATTTTGATCATGGAATATTTTCTACGGTCATTCTCTTCTTTCCTCTGATTCAAGACGGGCAGTTGTCAGTTTCTGGCGAAAGAATGCGCGCAATACTGGTAAACCGCTTAGAGGACTAAGCCTACCCAGTAAATGTATGGCCAGGTAAACTGACCGCGCTCGACATGACCTCATTGGGTTAAATGGGCCGTAAAACCTCAACACAAACAAACATATTTAACAGTTTTTGCATCCCCACTCAAAGTGTATCATTTTCCTTGAAGTTTGAACCATCACCTACCCTTGAACTGTTTTATCCTTCTGTCCGTTTGTCAGGGACAGTTTGCCAGGTTTTCGTGCCACCGTGAAGTCGAATACAGCTTTAAAATTCGGCTCGTCGAAGCAAGGGAAAATTCGTCGGGCTTCTGCGGGTTCCAGGTCTGTATTGACAATGTATCTACATGAAATGAAATATTTCAATAGAAGTTGTTATTCATGTCTAGCTGGGCCGCGTCAAGTACAATAGTGCCTTCCCAGCGGGCACGCAACGTTAACACAACGTCGAATCAACGTCGATGCAACGCATCGACGTTGTATTAACGTCATGTGCCTGCTGGGTTCGAATATACGTAAGATGCGCAGATTCAGGCCATCCTGCGGATGCGCAAAGTATCAGCCGAGCCTTTGCTCTCAAATCATACATTCTGTAGTATCCAATGGTTCTGTTAGCGGACAGTGAAGGCCCTGATCAGACTGCGCGGATGCGCAGGCTGATCTGGGTCTTCAATGTCCGCATATACCCAAAGACATTTTCTTACGTCGCGGCCCATTCTGAAAAATGTGGTCAATAATCGCAGTATCTTTTCTAAAATATAAATTAAGATACCCTGGAAATGCCACAATCTCGAAGCACAGCCTTCCTCCCATGGCGCCAAAAGATGAAGAGATGAAAAACAAACAATGTTATCATAAACGCTACATATAAAACCATAGACGCACGAACAAAGGAATCGCACTGGAAGGGTCAGTAGGAAAAAATTCTGCATGGTGATTTAAACCAGTTTTACTCGTGCGTCACCCTTCATCACGGAAACACGTCTACATAATGTTGACCCCTTAAACCCCACTTTTATATAGTAAAACTGGGGTTTACAGGGTATACATTATTTTTCTTAATTTTGCTCGAAAACATAGATTGTGGGTATTCGTTCTAACGAGTACGCACAATCTATGTTTTGAGCAGAAATTTGAAAAATATCAGAGTTTTTTTCTTTTTTATCTGAAAATTTTCAGTTTTTAGAAGTGAAATGTTCTATATATTTGAATAGGCGTGATTTTGTAATGTAATTCTGATGCAGCCTCAGATTAAAACATATGTTCGGTCCGCCTATGAGTCGGGTCCTTTACCTCATCAGTGAAACTTCCCAGTAAAACTTAGGTTCTCAAAAGCACTGTGATAAAACAAAGCAAAAGACAATGGCGATCTGAAGCCTGTACACAAGAAATCCACAAACAGGCCCGCAATTACAGACATACGTTCGTATCAGACGTTCAGGCGCCGGCCCTCTGAAACAGATTGAGGGAGCCATCATTTAGTCTGAGGACCGACGCACAGTCGTTCAGTTGAATAAGGATCGTTTGCCGCAGAAAATCCGTGTTGTAATCTATCTTTTTGTAGCGAATGGCAGCCGCAGAATATCCGTGTTGTAACCTATTTTTTGTAGCGGGTGGATAACTTTTTGAATTGTACCGAAACGTCAGGTTTGCCAATAACCTTTCCGGATTTGGTTTAAACTGTATTTATTTGACTTCACATTAGACATCTACAATGCATGAATTAGACATATATATGTCACAGGATTTGACGGTAAGCACTAGGACTTACTTGAGTCATCTCCTGGAAACAAAGAGCATAAGTTGCATCATCTATGAATGGAAGGCAGTGTAACACATTTAATGACTATGAAAAGAACAAAAAAGGAAGGAATGTAATAAAGAAGGAAAAAAAGAAAGAAAGAAAGAATTTATGAATTTATATACTAATTCTCTATACAATTCACTTTAGAATACAGGTTCTAAGTTACTATAAAATTCAGACGGACCTTCTTGCAAAAGTGTTTTCCAACCAGCGTTATACTTTGACATTAATTCAAAATGACTAAGACTTAAGATTGTCTTTTCATGAAAAATCAATTTTATATTTAACAGAAAAAGTTCATGATGAAAAAAGATAAAAACAAATTAAGACTGTTTGAAACAAAAAAAAAAAAAAAACACAAAAAAAAAACAAACAAAAAAAAAACAACAACAATGAAGTCTCCAGCAAGCAATACGCCACAAGGGTAGAGTTTTTTCGATAGCCAAGGATGCAAAATTTCTTCATGCGGACAAGAAGACTCTAATCAGACTGCGCGGATGCGCCGGCTAATTTGAGTCTTTATTGGGCGCACATGATAGAAGGTACGTTTTCTCAAGTTGCGAGTCATTTGGTTTTAGCTCGGTTATTGTTCTTATGATATTTTATACTCATACCAGGTTTCTCTTATCTATGTTCAACACCTTAATTGTTTTTGAACGGACAAAAATAAAAAAAAAATCGATATTAAAATAAAATTAACAAATCAGCATAATTTCGTTTAAAGAAAAAGAACACAGACAGGCAGACAGACACACACACAGACACACACATACACACACACACACACACACACATATATATATATATATATATATCATATCATATCATATATCATGTGCTGGCTCATTTAAATACTTTCAATAGTTTAAAAGTTAAGAATCATGAGTGTGAGTGGTTGATTGAGTGAGTGTGTGAGCAATTGGGTGATTGTGTGTGTGTGTGTGTGTGTGTGTGTGTGTGTGTGTGTGTGTGTGTGTGTGTGTGTGTGTGTGTGTGTGTGTGTGTGAATGACGAGTGAATGAGTGACTCTAAGAGGGTGTGTGAGTGAATAAGTGAGTGAGTGATATTGGATTTTATGGCCCATCGGCTCAGACACATCGTTCCGAAGAAAGGAACTACCAGTTAAAGTTGTATATGAGAACGTTTAGTCCCAGTAGGCACACATAGTTAAAACAACACCGTATCAACGTCGGTGCAACGTCATGACTTTGCACCGACGTTGATGCGACATTGTTGAAAGGTTGTATGACCACTGGGGTGTGTTTTTATTGACTAACTTACACCTTTTCGCCATTTCTTTCATACCACGTGTAGTAAAAGCCAAGAAAGTCTGTTCGAAATGGATACTGGAAGCCTCCGATTGTGATGGTATAATTTCTTCCTACCATCATCGGAGTCCGCGTTGTTATGGTTATTGTACTGAATTCAACACTGGCTTCATAGCTGTGAAATATATCGTCTATCTGGTTCTCTTCTCTCACGGAAATTTCTCCTGGAATATATATATATTATGGCCGTTTCATGCAAAATGTGCATTTAGGGCATATGCGGATAACAAAGCCCAGATCAGCCTGCACTTTTGCTTGCAGGGTCGTTGGACACAGTAGAATGTATCCATTCAAAAAGGCTTTGATCAGACAGAGCTCATGAACAGGCAAATCTGAACCTTGTCTGTTTGTACATGCATTGAAAAACATATTTCGCATGACGTTGTCTCAATTGTACATATACCCTAGTATTCGGACAATATTCTTAATTTCTTACCATACTTCTAAACTTTGAACACGCCAATTTTACTACATTTTGATGTGTTTAAAGCTTGCTGGATGAGTGTCAAACAGTGTAGACCTAGATCAGACGCCGCGGAACGCGGCGTCTGATCTGGGTCTACACTGTTTGCTAAGGCCTTTCTGTTTGAATATTTTCAAACTGATCTCTTTTTCTTTCTTTACTATTATATTTATAATATATAGTCTAACTATTTACATGAGATGAAAATTAACGATATTGTCCTTGGCTGCGTTCGGTAAAGCAAACATATTTTTTTTTTTTTTTTTTTTTTTTTTTTTTTTTGCAAACTAATGAACTTTTACTTAGTTGGGGTGTTTGGTTTGAGTTTAACGGCCCAGTCAACACTATTAAGGTCATGTCGAGCCGGTCAGTTTACCTAATCACACTTTGCCTGGGCAGGCTTATTCCTCTAAGCAGTTAACAGTTTCTCTCGTTGACGAAATAAATTATATCAATAACTATGATCTTTATGCAAGATATAAATAATATCAACATAGTAAACATATTTCCATATTTTAGTTACAAACAAACATACATAAGTTTATTTTGAAGATACTTCCACAAAAGAATTTCTCATTATATGTAACTATACAATGTTCTCACCTATTTTACATAGTAAACTGTTCTACACAACAGTAAAAGACTACCATAATTTTAACCTTAACCATTTCATCTCTATGTTTATGAATGGAAATGTCCATTGTTGCAAAATCGAGTGTTATTACAAAACAATGAGAACAGGTAGGAAAACGGTGGTGATCCAGACGGCTCACTGTCATCAGGACCTACACAGTTACAATTTTCACCCTTGCCATGCTGAATAAATTAAGATACCATGCCCACTTCTAATTTTAGCCAATCAGATTACTTGATCTTGATGACTGATATACACATACTTAATGAAAAACAGTACAGATCAAGATCAGTTGGCTTCTTCAGAAGCAACTGATCTGGATCTACACTGTTTGCAAAGGCAGGGTATATCCGGGCTCAGCAGGACAAGGGTTAATCTGTTGGGCTAAAAGGGTTCAAGAACGGGTTTACCCTCATTTATTTCCATATCTCTAGCATGTAGAATGACCTTGGCGGTGGTTTTGTAACAATGAACAAGAATCGACGTATTCCCCGTGACCAAAAATTCCGATGTGTTCTGGGAGTAAAAATCAGGTTGCAAAAAGACTTGATAGACCAAGGGCTTGAATGATGTGGGTAGTCGAGATAAGTCCACGGATGGTGCTGTCGTGGGTAATGGAGATTCGGTTAATGTTGAGAGAGTTGTTGACCTTGTTTCTTCTGGACATGCATCACCTGTTGACAAAAGTAAAGGAAAATATCAGAACTTAGACAATGTGAGAGCGAGAAGACCCATACCACCATGCGCATGCGGTCAGCATATCCGGTATTCCATTGTTAACCCATTAAAGACTGATTAAACTCTCCCACATTATATATTGGAAGAGTCCATTTTCGATTTTAGGTATGTCAGGCTAAATGATGTAGACATTCCTAAAGAAAAATGGTTGTACTATTAGCAAACAGTGGAGACCCTGATCTGCACCGTTTGCCAGTTACCCATTTTTGGGTCTCCAGGCTTCAATGGGTTAATACGTTTAGGTAAAATGTACACTTATAGCCAAAGCTCAAGATAAACAAGCTGAAAACAAAAAAAAAAGGTAATTTTCCTTATTTATCAACAAATTCATTTACTGTAGGTACTCATCAGAAGCGCCTCACATGGACTTATCCCGACTACCGATAATAGCACTCTGATCGTGGCCTTGCAGAGGCGCTTTAGTGAGTACCCAAGCACATAATACAAGGATGTGCAGGGTGATCTGAATCTATGCGTTTGGCATGTGCTCGAAGAAACATTTTCATTTGACGCGAATCAGTTCTGCTTTAAAGCATACCACAATGAGCACGTCGATATAAAGCCTGTTTTTAAAGTGAATGTATACACCTGAACAATTTTTTTTTTTTTTTTTTTTTTACTGGGCAGGCTTAGTCCTCTAAGCGGTTAACCAGTAGGTTTGTTTTTTCTTCCACCTCCGGCATTGCTGCCTCCGGTGGAGGTGTGTTTATCCGTCCACCTCCGGCATTGCTACCTCCGGGGAAGGATAGAACGTGCATCCAACGTGAAAACATAATTCCGCTACATGCGAAGAATCAAGAGGCCTTAAAGATATAGGCGTCTTTTTTATACACCTGAACAATGATGTACCATTTTGCTAAGGGGAACACTTTTGCAGAAAACAGGTGACCTCCTCAGTATTTAGCATTTGAAACCTTTAAAAGAATGGGGCTTGTGATAAAGGAAAGAATTTGCGCCCATGAGGGGCCACATTTTCTTTTTCTTTAAGTAAAGTCCTCAGCAAGAATGGCGGCAACTATAGCTAATTCCGGAACTATCCCTGTGCAAAGCAAGAATCGGGACAAAGTAAGAGTAATTCAGTGTGGTGATCAACTGTTGAATAAATCATTTTAGTTTACTTTATTGTTTTAATCGATCTTATTTTCGTTCTTCATATTCAAAAGGATTTCTGCGTCTTGTGTCAAAAGCAATTAAATCAAAGTGCATCTTCTACCGCTACTTGTTACTAGAAAACGTGGAATGTACATGAAAGAATGATGGAACATTTTGTTGTTGTTGGTATGTTCATGCATCTTTAAGTCCTATCTACAAGAAAAAATAAGGAATTACCTTTCTTCTTGCGGCCAGTAGAATGTACGTGACTTAGATAATATAGATTGTTATGAAGAAAACTGAGCTAGCTTTGAAATTTAAACTACATCAGAGGACTTGTTAAGGAGGCGTACTTGGTGATAATTATGGGATAATTTTTCTTATTTCTCCATAAAAACATATGTTGTGGGTACTCATTAGAAGCGCCTCGCCGAGGCGCTTCTAATGAGTACCCACAACATATGTTTTTATGGAGATATGGAGAAAATTATCCCAGAATTATCACCAAATACGCCTCCTTAACAACTCCTCTGCATATGTACTAGTATTCAGTAAAAACAAAATCAAACTTCAACAACAACTTTATTTCTTTACGTGCAAAATTTAGGAAAGAAGAAAGTGACAAAACATATTATATCTCAAACACTTTTGTCTGGTCTGATGAGGCAATCACTTTTAAACTAACTGCGGTAAAGTAATGCAATATGTGATATGGGCGCTTAATGCGCAGTGTATTTTCGAGCACATGTCGACAGAAACAGAAAAAAAAAAAAAAAAAAAAAAATCCGACACAGCCTGCATAGCCATTTCAAAGCCTGCGATTCCGCGCAGTCTTATCAGAGTCTTTGTTGTCCGTTGATATGTTCTATACTATTCAGTATTTCTTGAAGCATACAGCATATTTTGCTCAGACTGCGCAGATGTGCAGGTTGATCTGAGCATTTACCATAAGCATATCAACCAGGATTCGAGTTTGCGCATGATAGTACATGTATCTGGAGATATGGGTGTAAATTCTAGTCCGCGTCATGCAAAAATAGTGTTTTAGGGATATATGTGACTATATAGAAAAGGTTAAGATCAGACTCAGCCTTTATGCCGTCTTACTAAACCCTGTGTTTGTTTGTTTGTGTTGAGGTTTTACGGCCCAGTCAACCCAATGGGGTCATGTCGAGCGCGGTCAGTTTACCTAACCACACGTTTACTGGGCAGGCTTAGTCCTCTAAGCGGTTAACCAGTACTGTGCACATTCTTTCGCCAGAAACTGACAACTGCCCTTCTTGAATCAGCGGAAGGGAGAGAATGACCGTAGAAAATATTTCATGATCAATCTCCACGAAAGAATGTTGCCGACCTCGGCGGGGGTTGAACCCGCGACCTCCTGGTCTCCAGTCGGACGGCGCATCCAACTGAGCCACCGAGGCCGACAAACCCTGTGTTGTCCACTGATATGCTAAATCTAATGTTTCTATAAGCGAAAGGTCTGTTGAAGCTGCTCAGAGTCGCCATCAGCGCAGTCGGATGTTAAACTTTACTTCCCACACAAATCCCGATGATTATACTATTTTTGTATTCTGCAGATTGCAGGCAGACAGATTTGACTCAATATTCTGCAACTTTTTGGAGAGACGCAAACTACTGATTCTACGGCACAAGCGATATTAGTAAAGGCATCCGCCTGACATTATCTATTACTACACAACTGCACTATTTCAATTAAATTACAGTTGAACCTCGTTATCTCGAACTCGCTTATTTCGAATTACAGCTTATCTCGAAGGGAAAATCTGGTCCCTGTTTTAACATGAAACTATGACAACAGGTAACAAAATAATGTGGAAAAGCGGAGATATTGCTCCTAAGGAGCAATTTCTCCTCTTTTCCACATTATTTTGTATATATATTTCTAACTTCAGGAGTCAAATTACATATTCATTTGTTAAATATGGTTGTTCAATTTATTGTTTTCTTCACTCTCTCAACGCTAATATGTCGAGGTACGGATATCTCGAAGTGTTTCAGTGAGTTCCTTGGAATTCGAGATAACGAGAGTCGAATGTAGTTTGATGCTAACCGATTTTGCTGTACGCATGGGATCTTCTGAGAATCCAAGGACATCCATCGCGACAGCAGCGAAGGTTCCTTACAGATCACTCGGATGTGCAGAACGATCAGTCTTTTTATCGCATTCATGTTTGTAAAAACATCAGCCAAGACTATTTTACATAAAACAGAAAGTATAATGGTGGCTTCCTGAGACTTTAACTCATTTATGCCGAATGGACTCTTAAATCTTTGGTCAGGTCCATTTCCTATATAAGGGGTGTCTGGTTAGTTATTATTATTATGATGTTTTGTAGAAATATCTGAACTTAATGCAAATAGTGTAGACCCTGAGCAGACGCCGCGTTCTGCGGCGTCTGATCTGGGTCTACACTGTTTGCCAATGTCTTTTTTATGGGACGCTAGGCTTAAATGGTTGAAGTGAATGTATACATTTGAAAAATGTTGCCGCTATTTTGCAAAGGGAGAACACTTATGCAGACAAGAAGTGGCCTCCCCAGTATTTAACATTTGAAAACTTTACAAGAGTGGGGCTAGTGTAAAAGGAAAGAATTTGCGCCTAAGCGTGAGCACATTATTGGATCGATTGTTTATTAATCGACCCAAAATTATTAAAGAATCTAGTTACAGTGCTGTTGTCCACGTGACTATCGCTGACCACTGAAGTGGTAATGGTTATTTATAGCCGCGCTGACTTCAGAGTGCTATGTAAAGAGGGTTATCTGTAAACCCTGGACTGGGCTTAGTGCTGGGACATTGGCAAACAGTGCAGACCCAGATCAGATGCCACAGAACGCGGCGTCTGATCAGGGTATTTACTGTTTGCTTAAATTACAGGGTTAAGGGTTTCATTAAGCAGTCTGAAGTCCCCGTTTAGGACCATTTTCTACCCTATACTCAGAGACAATCGACCCACGAGTGCTTCCAGTGCTTTGATTTCCTTTAACCCTTAAAGTGCCAGTCACAACTATTGTCGTCTGCTTTGTCTTCTGCCGGTTACTTTAAAAGTCAATGTTGCAAACAGTGTGGACCCAGATCAGACTGCTCCTTTCTGATCTGGGTCCACACTGTTTGCCTTTATGCAAAATGTAAGTTTGAAAAGTTTGCAAGAAGATGCAGCAGACGACATAAGCAGACGACATTTCAGATGCAGATTTTCTTGGCGCTTTAAGGGTTAAGTATAGTCCTCAGCAAGAATAGAGGCAACTTTAGCTACATTTGTAGGTACAGAGAGTTATTTTCCTTCGAGCTGTATATATTGCCCAGAAAATCCACAAGGTCAGAAAATAATGTCTAAGCGCACTACACATATTCTGACCAGACATTGCATCATGTGTGTTATGTGTAATATATGCGCACTATGGTCTGAGCATATTTGTTTCGTATGTGCCCCAAAGCAGGTCTTCACATTGCGCGGTAATATTAGAGTGTTATAAGATGACTCGTTTTGAATGAAAATGTTCACAGTTGACCCCTGGAATGAATAAATAAAATGCACCGTCATATGAGAAACTCAGTTTTATGGTATTCTATCTCAAAATGTACAAAAGGAACATCCGGGAAGTGTTAGTATATTGCAATTTATTCGTATATTGAAGGCAACGATTTCATTTAATTGCTTTTAACCCTTGTCATGCTGAATAAATTAAGATGCCACGCCTATTTCTAATTTCCAGCCAATCAGATTACTTGGTCCGGGATTTTGATAGAAATTCACGTATTTAATGACAAACAGTGCAGATCCAGATCAGTTGGCTTCTTCAGAAGCCAACTGATCTGGATCTACACTGTTTGCTAAGACAGGGCATGTCGTATTCAGCAAGAGAAGGGTTAAAAGATGCTAAGATAGACTAGCTTATATCTATGTTGGGAAATTGAGAAAGTTTCAATATACCGTGTTTCGTCCTACTTTTGGGATGGACAGGACTGAGCAAACAGCATAGACTCAGATCAGACGCAAAAGAACGTGGCGTCTGAAACTGGTCTACACTGCTTGCCACTTATCCAGCACTTTTTAGCAACCCAGAACTTTGTGCCTGTGTGGCGTGTGTGTTGTGTATGGGGTAAACGTGGGGTGGGCGGCGTGGAGGATCACAGTTCACGTCATGCAACTTACTGCTTTGGCCGGCCTCGGTGGCTCAGTTGGATGCGCCGTCCGACTGGAGACCAGGAGGTAGCGGTTTCAACCCCCGCCGAGGTCGGCAACATTCCTTCGTGGAGACTGATCATGAAATATTTTCTACGGTCATTCTCTCCCTTCCGCTGATTCAAGAAGGGCAGTTGTCAGTTTCTGGCGAAAGAATGTGCACAATACTGGTTAACCGCTTAGAGGACTAAGCCTGCCCAGTAAACGTGTGGTTAGGTAAACTGACCGCGCTCGACATGACCCCATTGGGTTGACTGGGCCGTAAAACCTCAACACAAACAAACAAACTTACTGCTTTATTTTAAGTTGTAACTTTGGCTTTTCAGACCAATACAGTGTAGAAACGAATCGTCCGTCCGGATCGGCAGCTGTAGCCACTCTGATTATCATTATTATATTATAATTATTATCATTACCATTATTACTATTGACTGTTACAACTGCATGTATATGTAAAAATGGGCGAGTCCACTTCAGAAAGTCAGAGTTCAAAAGACTTAAGATGGGGAAATCCCGTCTGATCAGGTCCTGGAAAACTTCATAAAGCTACTGCCATTTTTGCAAGGAAGTTGAACTTTGTGATTACTCATAGCTTGCTTTGCTGCACATCAAACCCCTTCTGAACAGGGATCTACACTAAAAGGAATGAATTTGCTCCCCATGGGGAGCAAATTCATTCCTTTTAGGATAAACCCCTTTTCACAAGGGAAGCCAAACATTTAGAAAAAGTTGCCCCCCCCCCCCATCCCCACACACTTAAGGTATATCAATTCCCTTTAAAGAATCAAGGGATTCCCATGAGTAGGGCCTACAGTAGTTTGAAGAACAGACATGCGCTGACTGATCCGGGCCGTGTGCATTTGGAATAATTTTAAGGCCCTTTTTAATTGTTTTTTCTTTTTGCTTCAGTTAATTTCATATAAGACGAATTAATATGTCAACATTTGAAGGAAAATATGGGTTGACAGAAGAATATTGACCTTATACATGTACATTGGCCGTAACGTAGGAAAATGTATGTATACTTTATAACGTTGAGGATTACATGTAGTGTACACATTATGCAAATAGCAAATAGACCGAAACATGGGAAAATGGTCATTCAGCCATAAGACCCAGATCAGCCAGCAAAGCTGTACAGTCTGAACAGATACCTGCAATCGTTTTGCCTTGGACCCTGCTTCACTTAGCGCTCATTAGGTGCAGGGATCCAGGGCAAGACAAAAGGATGAAGGCATGGCCAAACAGAACAGATATTTTTGTACAAAAATTACAACTTGTGATGCACATTGGAATCTCTCTCTCTCTGTCTGTCTGTCTGTCTGTCTCTCTCTCTCTCTCTCTCTCTCTCTCTCTCTCTCTGTCTGTCTGTCTGTCTGTCTCTCTCTCTCTCTCTCTCTCTCTCTCCACACGTGCACTCCTTCAAACAATACATAACAGAACAGAAAAGTTTTGACGCAAAAATATCGAGGCATAATCTTCAAAGAGCCGGATCAGAGCTACTGGCGGAAGTTCCCTATCATACTAATTGGAAGGCTGGTCTGGACACTTTGAAGGCATTTAAGGGCTTTGCGGAATACGGGATAGTTAATACTTAGATGAGGTTTTGAGTTACGGGCTATCTCAGAATTTTGCCATGAGAAAAATCATCTTTATCCTAACGTATTACATGCCTGTAATCACTTACCCGCCGTGACGTTACGGCGACGTCGTCATTGTTGTGACCCTAGGTGTGTACTAATTGATTTGGATATATGTAGCAAGAGCCATAATATGACTCTTGTCGCTCGCCTAGGTTCTCATCTTATTTGGACATATGCAATATACCATATTTACCCAAAATATTCGGACAGACAGGCCTGAACAAAAAATATAGACCCTGCTCTGCGTCTGATCAGAGTCTACACCGTTTGCCATTCATCCAGCAAAATCTCGACATGCGAACAGGTAGTTAGATGGACGTTGAAACTAGAATAAGTACGGTAAGGACCAAAGGTATCCGAATATACGGTAGCATATATGTCATTTAGACCGATTCTGCTTGAAGTTAAAAGTAGGACAATTTGTTGACCTTAAAAATAGAGAAAATTGCTGTGTACATGTACTTACAGATATTCCTGTTGTTTCCGGCTGCTAAACCAGCACACTGTAAAATATTTGTATCCGACACCGCCAACCCTTCCAAATTATAATTACATGTCACATCAGCGGGTTTCCCGGCGAAATGCACAATTATTCCGACGCCGACGGCAATAGCTATCGCAAGAAGTACAAGCAAAAATCCGACGGCTACCGAACAGTGACATCCTTTGCCGTTGCCTGAAGACCGGGTGTCATAAGAGTCCGACAACTTAAAGTCATAATCCCTCATTTTTTTTTTTTGTGGAAAGTATTTTTAAAAGCGTCCTCTTTTAGGTGTTTGACACACACACATCACAACAACACTTTTGTGATGTATATCTAAATGTCATATTACTTTTGAAGTTACGTTTGGTTTATAGAGGATGAAAAAAACGGGATAGACTTACCACAAGTTTTGTTTATTCGCTCTTTCAGCTTATTTAACTTTAAGGACGTTGACACATATGCGAACAGCGAATGCTCAGATCAGCCTGCGTCTCCGCGCAGGCTGATCTAGGCCTTCGCTGTTCGCTTACAAGAAGTTTGAAATGTGGTCAAGCTACTGACGAAAAGAGGTTGCTATGATCAGACTGCTCTGATGCGCAGGGCTTTCACTGTATGCGTATCTGTGTTCCATGTTATGATATGGGTATTCGCTGTACGCCCACAAGAGGTCTAACAAGTAAGGCTATTGACGAAAGGAGAAAGTTGTAACCAGACTGTTCGAATGCGCAATCTGGCTGGTCTGTGTCTTCGCTACAAGCAAAACGTGTGGCGTGCTTATTTTCTTATGTACTTGGTAAGTATCTTTGTGCTCTGTCACTCAGTATGACTGGTACCCAGTGGACTGGTGAGGCCAGTTATTGGCCCAAACGCTAGGAAGATTGATACATAGCAAAGAGAGAACACTCCGCGCTAAAAGGTTTTACCTCCCTTTTCAAAGGAACACCACACCAGCAAAACAGACTTTGTTTTACTTCTACATGAATCCCTGAAAAAAGGTTGCGGGGAGGGGGAGGGACGGCGGAAGGGCGGCTACTCTTAAAGGAAAGGATTCCCTGGGTCCGGAGACGTGGCAGACAAATTCTTTCAGTTAACTCTTAACTGCCAAATATAATTTGCAGCAGACGACATTTTATGTTTTTCTTATTTTTTCGTAGAAGATAAGTCTTGACATTTTTGCGAATCATATGCTTGTCGTTGGTGTGTGGCTGAGCGATTAGTGCCACTAATTTTGGATCATGAGATCCCAGGTTCGACTAAATAGACTGTCCCACACTATATATTGAAAGAGTCCAATTTCAATTTTAGGTACGGCTATGAGATTTACAGATTCCTAGAGAAAAATGGCTTAACTGTTTGTAAACAGTGAAGACCCTGATCAGACGCCGCAGAATGATTCTGCGGTGTCTGATCTGGGTCTGCACTGTTTACCAATTACCCTTTTACGGGTCTCCCGACTACCATGGGTTAATAAAGTTAAGAGAATCTTCAGCAAAAGTGTAGCAGGCGACATTCCATCTTTTTTAAATTTATCTTTCAGAGAAAATAAGACTTGTATTTCAAGACGATTCACATGAAATGCCAAGTTTCACTTTCCTGAAAAAAAAAATCAAAATGTCGTCTGCTTCAGTTGTGATTAACACTTTAAAGGTTAAAAAAAAAACCCAGCTCGTATACTAATCTTGCATCTTCCCGTTTAGCTAGCAACTTTTAAGGTGTGAAGCCATGTGTGAAAAATGTATTACATTCGGTTTAATTTCTGTTTATTAGGGAAATAAAAGAAATAACCCAAGTACACGGGTTCTAATCGTGCGACAAGCAATGGTCCGGTGTAAGCAACACTGGATATTAACACTATTTTAATAGGTATGGTAGATGGCTATCATGTCCGCGGAAAGAATACGCACATACCTTAACCTGATGTGTGCTGAATGTTATGAAAGCTTTTCGGAGCTCTTTTCATCTCAGATTTTCTTTTCTTTCTCTATATATTGTCAAACGCCCTCGCGGACATTTCAGGCAGATGCGGTTTTAAGGATGAAGGCCTACAAATAATCATTTTTTGAAACACCGTAGGATTCATTAACCTGCACCGTGTGTGTGTTGGGTGGGGCTTTCTCTATACATGGGTGGGTGGGGTGACCTCCAGTTAAACGTTCCGTTCCGAAGGACGGCACACTATTATCATATCATCCCTGCAAATCATAGTGACACGGAGGAAAGCGTTTCGTGGCACCGAAATTCCCTTGCCTACACCAGGGATCGATCCTGGTCATTTTATCTCTAACGACCAGTGTGCTCACCACTGAGCTGCCGCGCTTTCTACAGCTTATTAAGAAAATATTCCAGTAATCTAATGTAGCATCATGTATGAGACAGCACACGACAAAACCTACAATAACTACGTGGAGCGCTGTGGTGCAGTGGTAAAGCATCGGACTCGAGATCGAGAGGTACCGGGTTCGATCCCCACTAACAGCAAGTGTTGTTTCCTTGAGCAAGAGACTTTATCCACATTGCTTAGTACTGGTTTCTACCCAGGAAAAAAGAGGGCCACATGGAAGATTAGTACTAGATTACTAAATGTGTTACCCTCTATAAATAAAGTCGATTATTATTATTATTATTATTATTATTATTATTATACTTGTGAGACCAGCGAAGACTCAGATCAGCCTGCGCATCCGCACAGTCTGATCAGAGTCTTCGCTGACCGCATGTGCCTTCTATAGCCTCCAGGCTATCCAAAGAGTGATGAACAAGAACGCTTACCACACTGGGAGGATGTACAGGCTGATCTGAGTCTTTGCTGGTTCAACAGGTCTTATTGTAGGTTTTGTCTTACACTGGCTCATATTGCAATGTTACTTATTGTTAAATGGGTCATGATTACCCAGCTAGCATTCTTTATGAATCTATAGCGGGCCGTTATCGGCCCGTCAGGGTAGCTGACGGGCCGACAACGGCCCGCTATAGATTTATAAAGAACGCTAGCTGGGTATCGTATTTATACTATCTGAAGTGTTAAATCAGACAGGTCCGAGCAAACAGTGTAGGTCAGTAGAAAAATGTCTACACTGTTTGCTACTTAGTCTGGCCCCAGACCCTTTCTTTATTTTTCTTTTCTTTCTTTTTCTTCTTTTTTTTTTTTTTTTTTTTTTTTGAAGGGACAAAACACTTGTATAGCTTGTAGAATTTTTGTTTACTTCAGTCCCTTGTTCAGCCATAGGTAACTTGAAGTTGGATTAAAGAGGATCATGATAAAAAAATAAAGTAGAGAAAGAGAGAAATATATATAAAACAAAAACGACTGGAGCCAGTCTATTTGCTACTCATCAGCATCCCGAAAACAAGCCTATTCAAATATATTGAAAATTATACCACCAAAAACTGAAATTTTTTCAGATAAAAATTCTGATATTTTTCATATTTCTGCTCAAAACATAGATTTTGGGTACTCGTAGAACCGCTTGGCGAGGCGGTTCTAACGAGTACCCACAATCTATGTTTTTGAGCAGAAATAAAGAAAATAATGTATACCCCTGTAAACCCCAGTTTAACTATATAAAAGTGGGGTTTAAGGGGGTCAGCATTATATAGGCATGGTTTCGTGATGTGAAGATGTCTTAGGCACATTGAGAGCTAATTCTGTAAGTAAATTAGTTTCCCTTGTGAAAAGAGGCGTAACCTATACTAAGTACATTCAGCCCCTGAAGAAAATAAATGGATACATTTCAGAGTACAAGTAGGACAATATTTTGCTGAAAGTGTTTGTCTCCCTTGTGAAAGGGACGCCATTATCATGGCAGAAGAGGATTTGCTTCCCTTGTATGGATGTATTCTAGTTTCCTACAAGTGACTGGTAAAATTCTAAATATTTCGGGGTACACTTGGAACCTTGTAATTTAAATACTTCTTGTGGAATGTTAAGACCATATCTATATTATATTTATGAGAAGTAAGCATGAACAAACATCCTTACCTCACTGTAGCATAGAACATACACATGTACGTACTTTGGATCAGAGCTGTGTTTTACCCAGTGAAATATGAGTTTGCTTTTAAAGCAAAATTCAAAGTGACAGACAGTTACTCATTACTGTATTCAATGACTCCACAACAAATTTCCTTTGCACTGTTTGCAGCTCGTGGGCAGTGCGATTACGAAAATAAGCCTATTGAAATATACTGAAAATTTTACCACCAAACAAAATGAAAATTTTCAGACAAACATTCTGATATTGTTTCAAATTTCTGCTTAAAACATATATTGCGGGTACTCGTTAGAACCGCCTCGGTGAGGCGGTTCTAACGAGTATCCACAATCTATGTTTTTGAGCAGAAATAAGAAAAATAATGTCTACCCTTGTAAACCCCAGTTTTACTATATAAAAGTGGGGTTTAAGGGGGTCAGAATTATATAGGTATGTTTTCGTGATGGCACTGGCCGGGAGTTGCAGCAAGTCACTAGAAAATGGCACGTTTTGCTAAAACGGGACGCGGCCGCTGGCAGGTGGATATTGCTTTATTTTTTACAGCTACTGTCTTTATATATTGCTGCCATTATTATCATAGCTAAATAAGTTATGACGTGTGCTTGTAACTGATATAATCATTACATGGCACCGGCTCGTTGCTGGCTGGAAAAGGGAATTAATGTTTAGCACTACTGCACGGAGCCAGAAAACAGTATGAAACTGGGCAGCACCCTATATCATTTTATAGGGGTCTGCTATGAAAGGGAAGAATCATTTTCCTCAAAGAGTAGCCACCTGTCCTAAAAGAAATCAAACTGCAGACAAATCCTTTATACCGACACTCGATACAAATTCAAATATAATGACAATTTGACTGTCACGAAACCTTCGCTTATATAAGAGGTAACAATTAGTCACAAATTATGCAATAATATTGTATTTAATACTTTAAAGATACATATGTTTTGGATACTTGTAATAATTGCCTCAGTGTCATCGGAATTCTTGTTGAAGTTCGGGAACAAAAAGATAATCATCAGGTGCTAAATTAAGCAAATAAGCAGGATGTATTTTAATTTCATACCTGTTTTGCTTTACAGTATCCACTGAAACCTTGCAATTGTTGACGCGTTTCTTGCTGAAGAAGAATATTTAGAGTGGTTACTGCGCCATTTTACATAGATGCAATTCTGAACTTGTCAGGTACATGTAGGTTTGCATAGAACTCGCTAGTTACAGTACTCTTCTTCTGTAAAAAGTCCAGCAGAATGAATTTCTCCTTTAGCGTTCAAAAATGAGCGGCCATTGTGGATTGCGTCTTAACCTCTTTGTCCTACCAAAGTTGCGACGAATCCAACAAAAATACCGCAATTCGATGTAAAAAAAAAAAAAAAAAAAACAACAACAAAAAACAAAACTGCAAATGTGGCATTGCTAACGCTTTTCCGGTGTTCATCACGAAAACATGCCTATATAATTTTGACCCCCTTAAACCCCACTTTTATATAGTAAAACTGGGGTTTACACGGGTATACATTATTTTTCTTATTTCTGCTCAAAAACACAGATTGTGGGTACTCGTTAGAACCGCCTCGCCGAGGCGGTTCTAACGAGTACCCACGATCTATGTTTTGAGCAGAAATATGAAAAATATCAGATTTTTTTTTCTGCAAATTTTCATTTTTCGATGGTAAATTTTCAGTATATTTGAATAGGCGTGTTTTCGTGATGTTCGGTTGGACTCGATGACTGTCCAATCTAAAAGATGGCTTGAATCAAAGACAGTCCTATATCGCTCTGATAAATTAAATATGCTAATGTATATTTAATTAAAGAAAATGTAAGAAAATGTATACTCTTTGTAACATACATTCAAACTTCAATGCCTCGAACACTTTTGGGACCATGAAAATTTGTTTTAGACATGAGCTACTGACGGTTAATTGTAGCGCCAGGTCAGGAGGCAAATGAGGGTAATTTATGGGTGTTTTTTCGAATTTCTATAAATAATGTATGTTGTGTGTACTCAGTAAAATCGTCTCGATGAGGATAATCTAATGAGTACACGCAACGCACGTTTTCATAATAAGATAGGAAAAAAATCCCGAAAATGTGTCAAAGTATTTGTTTTCTTGAACTATCGGACGAATTTCCTAGGAACTCAGAAACGAGTTCGAATCAGCCACAGAAAACAAGCCATCGATGTTCGAGTCATTGAAGTTTTTCCTGTATACTACTGTGTCTAATGCCAGTTTGACTGAGCAGACTGCTTCGCCGTGGCTCTTTTGATAGAGCAATATGCAAGTGTTTTAAAAAATGATAATTTGTTTGGTTTACCTTTGATTTCAGGAAAATAGGTGAACCAAAGCACATCCCTAAGAAGTGGGCCTACGTCGGCGGTAACTGGTATAAACTAACATAACAGGTGCTTACTTTGATAGACGACAGCAGGAAAACGAACCAATCACGGTCATTTATTAACTGGATAAACAGAAAGGTAAAACATTAAGACAAGTATGCATTGATTGCCAGTGTGCATTGGTTTCAAGTATGCATTGACTGCAATGTTATCATTATTTTTTTTTTAAGATGTACATGTATGGAAGGTAATGGAAAATAATTGTGGTCCTAGGCATACTGAGTGTCTGACCTCACAGTGGAAGCAATTACCATCATTAGTTATTTTCATTCTGGAAAAATCATCTGTCGTGGATTCCTGCTTTTGTTTTTTGTACGTTGTAATATTTGCTACCATGTGGTTTACCCATCATCTTTCTTTTTATTTTAACCCATTTAAAACTGAATTCACTCTCTCCACTTTATATCAGGTCCAATTTCAATTTTAGGTATGCCAGGCTATGAGCTTTAGATATTCGTAGAGAAAATGGCTGAATTTGCAAACAGTGGAGACCCTGATCAGACGCCGCATTCTGCGGCGTCTGATCTGGGTCTGCACTGTTTGCCATTTACCCTTTTGGGAGTCACCAGACTAGTGTCGGTTAAGTTCACCCATTGTTGTTCTATTTGTCAATCCCTACCAAAGCTTAAACAGTGCTCTTCTTCATTAACCAGTCTTTGTAAATTACTCTGACTTTCCTCAGTTGCCATCTCCATCAAAGGGGCATCTTTCTTTACGAATTTTCTCACAATCCTCTGTAAGTTTCTGTTCACATCACGAAAACATGCCTTTATATTTTGACCCCCTTGAACCCCACTTTTATATAGAAAAACTGGGGTTTACAGGGGTATACATTATTTTTCTGATTTTTGCTAAAATATAGATTGTGGGAACTCGTTAGAACCACCTCACCGAGGCGGTTCTAACGAGTACCCACAATTTATGTTTGAGCAGAAATATGAAAAAATATAAGATTTTTTGTCATAAAAGTTTCTGTTTTTGGAGGTGAAATTTCAATATATTTGACTAGGCGTGTTTTCGTAATGGTTTCCACTATAGAATGTCAGTGCCGTATGACAGCCGTAATCCGTCTGCTTCGTTTGTTTGTTTGCTTGTGTTGAGGTTTTACGGCCTAGTCAATCCAATGGGGTCATGTCGAGCGCGGTCAGTTTACCTAACCACACGTTTACTGGGCAGGCTTAGTCCTCTAAGCGGTTAACCAGTATTGTGCACATTCTTTCGCCAGAAACTGACAACTGCCCTTATTGAATCAGCGGAAGGGAGAGAATGGCCGTGGAAAATATTTTATGATCAAATCTGCACGAAAGAATGTTGCCGAACCGGCGGGGGTCGAACCCGCAACCTCCAGTCGGACGCGCATCCAACTGAGCCACTGAGGCCGGTTCCGTCTCTCCCGTACTTTAGTCAATATTTGTTGGTCCTTTGTGATCACTGAGCCCAAATTCGGAGCTTTGAAAGGTATATTGTTTGCAGGTCATTTATGAGGCATCCAAAACTATTCTGGCACAGAAAACTTGATATTTCAAACCTTTTCAGTTGTGTGCGTGTGCTCATTATTCTATCTGCGTCGTGTTCTGAATTCCAATTTAACCCATTTGTGCCTAGCGTCCTATAAAGGGGACATTGGCAAACAGTATAGATTAGGGTGTACACTGTTTGCATTAAGTAAAGGAATTTCTGTACAACAAGGAAATAATAAAAACTAATCAGACACCTCTTTTGCTGGAAATGGACCGGTTCAAGAGGTATGGTAGAAGAATCCACTCGGTATAAATGGGTTAATATAAGCCCTTTTGGTATGATTGATTTGTATGAATACCTATTTAAGGGAAATTGATATACTTTCGAGGGGAGATAATTCCGTCAAAATTGTTTTGTCCCCTTCTCAGTGCGGGGAATCCACGTGACCAAAATGACCGGGTGCACGGAATTTATTTCTACTTTTAGCTCCGCATAAGGTAGGACTTTTTAGAATATCTCTATTTATGCCTATTGGAATTTATACAAATAAAGTACCAAGTACGCGGAAAATCCATCACGGAAACATACCTATATAATTTTGACCCCTATAAACAGTGATATATATTATTTTTCTTATTTCTGCTAAAAAACAAAGATTGTGCGTACTCGTTAGAACCGCCTCATCGAGGCGGTTCTAACGAGTACCCACAATCTATGTTTTGAGCAGAAATAAGAAAAATATGAGAATTTTTCATCTGAAAGTTTTGATTTTTTGGTGGTAAAATTCTCAATATATTTGAATAGGCGTGTTTTCGTAATGAGTGCCTTTCTGTTAGTGGAAGCGCTATTCTGAGATCTGTTATGATTCTCGAAAACAGTCAAAACTCGTGTACATTGTCCTAGTTGAGGACTTGATGAATTTTTTCGCCACTTCCACTATGGAATACAACTCTTGTGAATTCCGGTTGTTTTATCGGACACCAATCCCATTCTGAAAAAAAAAGGTCAGCTTGATTTCGACAATTGGAATCTTATTCGCGCATGTATTTAAAATAGGTAAACGAAACCACGAAAACAAGGAACTTTTCAAAGCACGGAGCTCATTGTCTCGGTTTTATTAGGACTCTTCATATGACAGCAATGTAGTTTGCAGGGCTGTATACGTCCCGATTACGTAAACACGCCTATTCAAATATAGAGAAAATTTCACCTCTGAAAACTGAAAATTATCAGATAAACAACTCTGATATTTTTCATATTTCTGCTCAAAACATAGATTGTTGGTACTCGTTAGAACCGCCTCGGCGAGGCGGTTCTAACGAGTACCCACAATCTATGTTTTGAGCAGAAATATGAAAAATAATGTATACCCCTGTAAACCCCAGTTTTACTATATAAAACTGGGGTTTAAGGGGGTCAAAATTATATAGGTATGTTTTCATGATGACGTAAACACGCCTATTCAAATATAGAGAAAATTTCACCTCTAAAAACTGAAAATTATCAGATAAACAACTCTGATATTTTTCATATTTCTGCTCAAAACATAGATTGTTGGTACTCGTTAGAACCGCCTCGCCGAGGCGGTTCTAACGAGTACCCACAATCTATGTTTTGAGCAGAAATATGAAAAATAATGTATACCCCTGTAAACCCCAGTTTTACTATATAAAAGTGGGGTTTAAGGGGGTCAATATTTTATAGGCATGTTTTCGTGATGACTAGCGCCAGCTTAAGGGGAACTCGAAGGGATGAGATGTAACAAGTAAACTTCAATACAATGTAGAAAATGTTTTTTGCAATACATATAACATCATGACATAATAATTGGATTTGCATAGACGTACCAAAAATAGCTTATACATGATATATATCAAATATAACAACATATATGTTATGGGAAATATAAACGTTTAAGAGAGGCAATATTTCAAAAGTTTCCTCTTTTCTGAAAAGCGATCTTCTCTAAAAGGAAAGAATTTGTTCCCATGGCGAACAAATTCTTTCCGTTTCATTACGAAAACAGGCCTATTCATATATATAGAAAATTTTACCACCAAAAAATGAAAATTTTCAGATAAAAAGTTCTGATATTTTTCATATTTCTACTCAAAACATAGATTGTTGGTATTCGTTAGAACCGCCTCCGCGATGCGGTTCTAACGAGTACCCACAATCTATGTTTTTGAGCAGAAATAAGAAAAATAATGTATACCCCTGTAAACCTCAGTTTTACTATACAAAGGTGGGGTTTCAGGGGGTCAAAATTTTATAGGTATGTTTTCGTGATGTAGAGCAGATCCCTTTTCAGAGAGGGATTATCTGAGTAAAGCGGGCATCATTTAACAAACCTAATGACAACCACAATAACCAACCGAGCGCCAAAGTGACGTGCAAAGTCTGGATAACCCCGCAGGACAGCTGTTAGATGTTCAAGAGTGAATGACTGTGTACTGATGTTTCGATATCAATCGGAAAGACGCTTTTTGCTTGGCGTTTTATTTTAAAATGGAGATATTTTGTTCTGACTGACAATATCTTATCAAAAACTATTTTTTCTTTTCTGTTTCTGTGCTTCTATCTCAAATACTTACGCAAAAAATAAATATATAGCAAAAAAAAAAAAAAAAAAAAAAAAAAAAAATTGGTCTGACCTATGCAATTTTAATAGGAAACTAGATTATTGGAAAATTTTATTAAACACTATGGTTTGCTTTTCGTCATTGATTTTGAATCATTGATATTCCATAACAATATTGTGAAAACTTCAACAAATTTGAACAAGTGGAAGTTGTTAAAAACCTGCATCCAAACTGCTTCCCCTGTCGATTTTTGTATAATTTGAAGCCATTGAAATTGTTTTAAATATATCCGATTAGAGTAAAACTTTTTGTGCAAAGATTGTTACGAAAAAAGGTATTGCATTAAATCGTGACAAAGGTTTGCAAGTTTACTTCTGTGTAAAGAACCAGGCAAAAAAAAAAAAAAAAAAAAAAAAAAAAAAAAAAAAAAAAAACATTTTCTGAAAGAAAGAGCCGAAAGAAAAGTAGTTGTAGCGATGTACTATGGTGGAACGGCGACCCGGACTAACAGGTTAGTTCTTCGTTTCCTTTTGCTAGCTTTACGGTTTGGTGGTTTTGAGCGATAGTATTATTACATTGTGCAATGGTAAGTACACACGTGTGAAGTTTCTCTTTTTCACTAATCCCTGCACAAAGTCTGGAACAATTAGGTCAGGTCCCTAGCATCACGTCCGTGTGAGGCTTCTCTGCGTATAAATTATATATAGAGGCAGTTTCAAGCCAGGGTTCGGGCAAAACTTGTCCGGATTTCCGTTGCTGCTTCCAGGACTTCCGCTGCCCTAAGTGCCTAGCAGCGGTACAAAATACAGTAAAACATCGATAACTCGAGTACACGCAACATACCATTATTGTCTAGAAGATCGAAAAGCCTTCCATAAATATCACCATTTGCTTCCTGACCTGGCATCATGATTAACCCTCAGTGGCTCGAACTACCCATGTCTCGAATAAATTTCCAGGGTTCCAAAGACGTTCGAGCCATTGAGGTTTTACTGTAGTATAAAAGATGTTCTGGAATCGCCACAACTGCAGATCATAGCCTTCCAATGTCATCAAGAACATTAGAAAACAAACAGTGACATAAACCAAAGCTCATACATTACGAAAACACGCCTGTCCAAAAATACTGAAAATTTTACCATAAAAAAAAAAAAAGAAGAAATTTTTCAGATAAAAAAAATGATATTTTTCATATTTCTGCTCAAAACATGGATTGTGGGTATTCGTTAGAACCGCCTCGACGAGGCGGTTCTAACGAGTACCCACAATCTATGTTTTTGAGCAGAAAGAAGAAAAATAATGTATACTCCTGTAAACCCCAGTTTTCCTATATAAAAGTGGGGTTTAAGGGGGTCAAAATTATATAGGCGTGTTTTCGTGATGGAAAAGCAAAGCAATCAACTCTCTCTTCCACACATTCTAGTCAGGATCCACTGAATACAAATTTAAGACAACGAACAGAAATCTGTTAACCTAACCATCAACACACTAGGTTGTTTTTCAGGATTTGCGCACAAAAAAGCAAAACGAAGTTCATGTGCTAATGGATGAAAATGACTGATGGTTTATTTTAGCTTTGATTCTCTCAGTTTGGTTGATTGTTGCTAAATTTCTTCATTAATATGCTAGTGTCTTTGGTTTTTTTTAATTAGCATTGATTTAATTTACATTCCGTGGGAAGCGATAATAAGTATTATCTGTGGGTAAAAGAGTACAGTTATCCATATAAGAAGCAACGTGAAAAAACGTACCTTCTGATATGTGCTCCCAAGGAAGACTCAAATCAGCCTGCATGTTCGCGCAGTCTGATCAGATTCTTCGATGTCCATGTGAAGAAACTTTGCATCCTTGGCTGTCCAAAATGTGCCCATTGAAGATTCTGATCAGACTGCGCGAATGCGCAGTCTGATCTGAATCTTCGCTGGGCACACATGTTGGAAGGTACGTTTTCTGACTCACTAGTCAGTAGAGCATCTAGTCAGCCTATGTCCTTCTAACAAAGGGTCACTGTCCTCTTTATAGCTTATACATGTTTGCAGTTTTGTGAAATATTTGCTGACAGGCACTATTTTTCTGACCGAGTAATATTCTTACATAAGAGTCATCCGCTTGAAGCACGCTTGCGCGCGCATGCATGCACGCACGCACGCACGCACGCAAGCACATACATACATACTTACATACATACATACATGCAAATAATATCTGCACTAGCATAATATGAGATTAACCTTTACCAATTCCTGGCAGATTCAGCAAATGACAAATTGATGATATTTTTCTCATTTTTCAAAGGAAATAGGCTTTGACATTTCATGCAAATTGTCGCCTTTGAAGACAATTTCCATGAAATGTTAAAGCCAATTTTCTGGGAAATATAAAGAAAAAGTATTCTAAAATGGTCTCTGCTGAAAGTATTACTCGGCATACTAAGCGCTAAACTTGCAATTTCCTAATGTGCGTAGCGGAACCACTTATTACTGGAGTTCCGCAATTATTCCTCCATTTGGAAGTTGGATTACTCCATTTACATTTTAAATGGGCAATTCACACAAAAATATTTTAATATCAAATGGGATAGATTCTCAATACGTTAACAATTCCATGTAATGTTTTCTCCCTTGTCCCTCAGATAATAATAGAGAATGAAAAAGATATACAGTCGAACCTCAATAGCTCGAACACCGATGGCTCATTTATCATGGCTAATTCGAACTCGATTTTGAGTCCCTAAGAAATTCTTCCGAATAGCTCAAGAAAACAAATATTTAGGGAAATATTCTTATTTTATCGTGAAATTGTATGTTGTGTGTACTCATTAGAATCGCCTCATCGAGGCGATTCTAATGAATACACTCAACATACCATTATTGTGTAGAAGATCGAAAATATTTCCCTAAACCCTCGCCATTTGCTTCATGACCTGGAGCCATGTTTAACCCTCAGTGGCTCGAACTACCCATATCTCGAATAAATTTCTATGATCCAAAACATGATCGAGTCATTGAGGTCGGCCGCGTTTTATGTACTGCCGTTTGTAAACTGGCGGTACCGTTAGCAAAGGTTCAAATTGTGTGAACTGGTGTGAAATTAGGCATGCTAGTGTATAGTTTAACTTGTGAAATAATCTTATTTCAGGGAATTAGTACATATTCAAGGTGACGACTCTTGTCAATATTGTTTTGCTCCCTTCTGAAAGGGGGTCTACTCTAAAATGAAAGATTTTGCTTGGGAGCAAATTCTTTCCTTTTAGTGTAGACCGCTTTTCAGAAGAGGGTTGGTGTACAGGAAAGCAAACAGGAAGTCAATAAAATGTTTCCCTTATCGGAAATGGCTGACTATCAACCAAATGTATCAATTCACCTTATTGTTTAGATAGTCACGAATTCATACATTCGACTCCAGAATATGTTTGGAGGAGATGAACAACCAGCTAAATACACAGTTTCTCCTTTAGCTGGAGTCTTTAGTCTTGCTGAAAAAGTTTTCCCGTCTTTCTTAAGTTCTCCACAGCTTTTCATTCCCTGACCACTGGGTCCCTCCACTGGAATTCCAAGCATGGCCTTCTTAAGATCACGTGACTCTACACGAAAATCTATTTCTGTATCAGCCGGAAGTTCCCTATAAAAGGGTTCGACTAAACAACACCGAAATTTCGTTACAGACTCAGCATTATATTTTGGAAATTGTTTAGGAGTTTCATTAACTGAACAATAAATCAGAAAAGCGGCCGCAAATTCGTATTTTTCAAGCTTACCCTCAGCATAAATGTCTAGTTTATAATAGCCTTGCATCGGAAATCGCAGATGGATAAATTTACTGGAATCTGATGAAGTAATTAAAGTATAATCGTCCAATTCTTTATCAAGATTTTTCACAGACCGAAACTCCGCTGTTACTGCAGTGTTCTTTGTTTGTTCTAAAGCTATCACATGTTCATTTGAGTCACACTGAAGCACCGATAGTTCTTGTATTGAATCCGAGAATCCAAGCTCACTGTAATTAGGTTCTGGGCCCCAAGCCTTATAGTGATCTGGAAACAAAACTGGATCGTCGTAGACGCTTTCACATCGAAGAGTATACTCTGTAAGTTTTCTATATTTAGCATGTAAATAGTCCTTACTTTTACCAAATATCGTGAGAATATATTCCCCGGGACTTGGTGGCACCACTCTAACACCGAATGTTCTACCGTCTAATCTCTGAATACACCGATGTTTGTTTGATTCCTGGCCTGAGTCTGTCCTAAGATCAGCAGTTATATTTGACAAAGGAATGGTTTCCGTTCCAAAAGTAACAGTCACTTCCTTTTCAAAGTATACAATTGGTTCCCGGTGTGATATGAGCTTCAATCCCAGCTCTCTAGACTTTTCCGTCAGGCTAGGCTTATGGTTGAATTCATCAATGTCGATAGGTTCGTCCAAAAGTTGCCAGACTGGATGTGTTGGAAAATGGTCATAGACGAAAACCTCAGCATCAGTTAGGAACCAGAATTCGTCAAACTGCTGTCGAAATTTGCCATCTGATGCGACATAACCCGAGCCCCATGTACAGTCGACAAACCGCCATTCTCCATCAATATACACTGCATTCCAAGCATGGTTCCTCTCTGCCAGGTGGAACTCTTTGTCGGGCTGATGGCGTAGTCCTTTAGAACATCCGGGTATCGTAACAACTGGAATCTTGGCCTCGCTGTAAAACAAATGAAAACATAATCGAGAGTAAAAGTAAAGGCTCGCCATGGATCTATGCCTCGGGAAGGCTGTGCTCCACATCACGAAAACATGCCTATGTAATTTTGACACTCCTTAAACCCCACTTTTATACAGTAAAACTGGGGTTTACAGGATATGCATTATTTTTCTTATTTCTGCTCAAAAACATAGATTGCGGATACTCGTTAGAACCGCCTCGCCGAGGCGGTACTAACGAGCACCCACAATCTATGTTTTGAACAGAAACATTAAAGATATCAGAGTTTTTTTATCTGAAAATTTTCAGTTTTTGGAGGTGAAATTTTCTATATATTTGAATAGGCGTGATTTCGTAATGGCAATTCAATACGATTATTAATTTGCATGGCGTTGCCAAAGAAGTTCCATAAGATATATTTTTGTGAAGGAACGAGGAGAAACATATCATTTTTGAGTTGGGGTGGGGTAAGGATGGGGTAATGTACGGTAAGAACATTGGCTTTTCATCTCACCTGAGCACGCAGCGCTCAAGGGGAGCTATTGTGATCTGTCAATGTCCGTCGTCCGTCTTGCAGCGTCAACAAATTGCTTTAAATGACTACTCCTCCTAGACCACTCGGCCAATTTCAATCAAACTTCACAGGAATGTTGCCTAAGTGACTCCTTACTAAAAGTTAAAATAATTTCGCTTCAATGAACAAGATGGCCACCAGAGCTTAAAGTGGAAAACTCTATTTTCATCTTTTCCTGAACCAAGAGACCAAATGACTCAAAACTTGGTTAGAAACTTGTAGATCAAAACTAGCTAAAATCGTTCCGATCGGAAATCCAAGATGATTAGGGGCCATCTTAAAAATATATTTTGAGCTTTTTCTCCTGAACCTTCTCCTGAATGGAAAAGCCAATTGACTCTCTTGGTAGGAAGAATCAGGGTTACTTGCAGATCAAAAAAAGCTAAAATTGTTTCAATCGGAAATCCAAGATGGCCGCCACGCGGCCATCTTAAAAATCTATTTTGAACTTCTTCTCCTGAGGAGAAAGGCCAATTTACTCGAAACTTGGTAGAATGTATCAGGGTGACTTGCAGATCAAAAATAGCCAAAATCGTTTTTGACCCATTACGAAAACACGCCTATTCAAATATATAGAAAATTTCACCTCCAACAACTGAAAATTTTCAGATAAAAATCTCTGATATTTTTCACATTTCTGCTTAAAACATAGATTGCAGGTACTCGTTAGAACCGCCTCGGCGAGGCGGTTCTAATGAGTACCCACAATTTATGTTTTCGAGCAGAAATAAGAAAAATAATGTATATCCCTGTAAACCTCAGTTTTACTATATAAAAGTGGGGTCTAAGGGGGTCAAAATTACATAGGCGTGGTTTCGTGATGGGAAATCCAAGATGGCCGCAACGGCTTGAACATCTATTTTGAACTTCTTTTCATGAACGGAAAGGCCATATGACTTGAAACTTGGTAGGAAGTATTGGGGCAACTTGTAGATAAAAAACAAAAAAAAAACTAGTTAAACTCGCTCCAATCGGAAATCCAAGCTGGCCGCCACGTTCTGCGGCGTCTGATCTGAGTCTACATTGTTTACCAATGTCCCTTTAATACTTGGTAGGAAGTATCGGGGCAACTTGTAGATAAAAAAAAAAGTTAAACTCGCTCCAATCGGCAATCCAAGATGGCCGCCACGTTCGGCGTCTGATCTGAATCTACACTGTTTGCCAATGTCCCTTAAATGGGACGCTAGGCATAAATGGGTTAATATAATCGAAGTCAGTTAACTCACGGAGTTTATCAAATATGGAGACCGTGGTGAATTGTAGTTAAGTTATGAAATGTCTGTGGATGATATCCATTTTTCTTCTTTTTATCTTTTCTTTCTTTTTTTATTTTGCTTTAGCTTCAATTTAACGACAACTGAAGCTGGTGTTATTCATCACGAAAACATGCCTATATAATTTAGACCCCCTTAAACCCCACTTTTATATGGTAAAACTGGGGTTTACAGGGGTATACATTATCTTCCTTATTTCTGCTCAAAAACATAGATTGTGGGTACTCGTTAGAACCGCCTCGTCGAGCGGTTCTAACGAGTACCCACAATCTATGTTTCGAGCAGAAATATGAAAAATATCAGAGTTTTCTTATCTGAAAATGTTTAGTTTTTGGAGGTGAAAATTTCTATATATTTGAATAGGCGTGTTTCCGTAATGGTTGTGGGGCGGGTCGTAAAGTGTCTCTCCGTACTATAGGATATATACTTTATATTTTCTCGTCCTTTGTGATCATTGTGCCCATTTCTGGAAAATTTATATGAGAGCCATTGATGATGCCAAGCTGTCCGAAACCAGACAGTGTGGCCCAGAAACATTCAACAAATCGTTCTTTTTCTTCATTTTGGCTGCGTGTCTATTGCTCTCAAGTTTCTTTACTTTTGAAATCCATTTATGTCAAAAAATAGGCTACTAAAAGTCGTGACTGGCAACATATCATTTACTCTTAAACCGCTAATCATCGTGCCATGGCAACATATCATTTACTCTTAAAGCGCTAATCACACCTACAACAGACAACATTTTGATTTTTTTTCTTTGTATTTTGTAGGGCTAATAAGGTTTGTAAACGACTCTCATGTAATTCCAAGTCTTATTTTCTCTGAAATATAATAAGAAAAGGTCTAGAATGTCGTCTGCTATAATTTTGTTAAGCCGGCTTTTCCGGACGATTCACATGAAATACTATGTTTTATTTTCTCTGAAGAATAATTATATATAAAAAATAAATGTCGTCTGCCACACTTTTGTTCAGCGCTTTAAGGGTTTATTTCGAATATATGTAAAATAGTCTAATAACTATTTTACACTTTATAAACAAAGGACTCAGTGTTTTGTCATTTTTCTTTTCTGACAATATGTTACACAAACATTTTTTTTTTATCAAATCAATATCGACGTGCAACGAACATGCCACTGAACATACGATATAAGTCATATAGTACTACCTGTACCTGTGAGACTCGCGTCGAGTGAAAAGGTGTATACAAGGATATCCTAAATGCGCAGATTCAGTTCGTTTCAGTTCTTTCTACGCATCTACACTTGCTAACAACGGTCACTGCTCTGCGCAGAAGCAGTCGTCAGAACTTTTGCCAGGGATAGAAAAGGCCCAGATCAAACACAAACTATTCTCCTATAATATACAGTGAAAACAGTATGTTGGGGTCTACGTTATTAGCTGATTTTCAGACTTTTGCAGATTTTAACCCATTTATGCAGAGTGGACTCTTCAACCTTAACTCTATGGACAGGTCCATTTCCACTAGAAGGGGTGTCTGGTTAGTTTTCATTTTACCATGTTTTATAGAAATTCCTGTATTTAATGCAAAGAGTGTAGACCATGATCAGACGCTGCGTTCTGCGGTGTCTGATCTGGGTCTACACTGTTTGCCAATTTCCACTTTATAGGACGCTAGGAATAAAGTGATTAAACCGGCATTTTGTTTTGTTTCCTACTTATAGAGACTTGTTTTTTTTTTCCAATATAATTCTGTGTAAAATCTCTCTCATTTCCTTTTATCTTGGGTCTACAAAAGAGATGTACTAAGATATTTTTTTTCATATTTCTTGAAGAAAACACATCCAATAAAGTCTGCTTTTAAAAATGTAAGACCACTCGAAAATAAGACCAATCTGCTATTAATAAGACCAGCTTTTGCCAGTCCATTTTTTTTTGTGTGTTTGTTATTCTATTAAAACGAAGTATCTGCATCATATTTTTCTTATATCTCTACAAAAACAAGTTATGGTTACTCATTAGAAGCGCCTCGGCGAGGCGCTTCTAATGAGTAACCATAACTTGTTTTGTAGAGAAATAAGAAAATATTTCATTACTTTTTGATTGAAAAAAGCATCTTATCTGCAACTTTGTTCTACAGTCAATAACAAGACCGTGCCGCCAGTAAGACCACTTTTAGGCAGTACTAAAAATGTGGTCTTTTTAAGCGGAATTTTACTGTAATTATAAGAAGCGCTTCTGAAAGGCGCTTCAGAGTGTCCACAACATACGTTTGTGTGAAGAAATGACGAAAAATGTCAACTCTTTTGGTTAAAAGCACTGGCTAATTTTGAGCTATATTTTTTTAATACAGTTGAATCTCAGTTACTCGAACACCTTTGGGACCATGTAAATTTGTTCCAGGCATTAGTTTGAGCCACTGGGGGTTACTGGTAACGCCAGGTCAGGAGGCAAATGGATATAATTTAGGGATGTCTTTTCGATCTTCTATATAATAATGCTATGTTGAATGTACTCATTAGAATCGCCTCGCCGATGCGATTCTAATGAGTACACAAAATATGCATTTCATGATAAAACAAGAAAATTTCCCAAAGACATCCATAAATATTTGCTTTCGTGGGCTATCAAGAGAATTTCTTAGGGATTCAAAAGCGAGTTCGAATTAGCCATGGTAAACGAGCTATTGGTGTTCGAGCCATTGAGGTTTTACTGTTCATTTACACAGTTGTGTTTATTTGATATACCATGCAGCTTACAGAGCTCCCTTTCCACTGAGGTAACGATTTTTTATTTGAATGTTTACGGCCCAGTCAATACGGTTAAGGTCATATTGAGCCGGTCAGTTAGCCTACTCACACTTTTCGCGGACAGGCTTAGTCCTTTAAGCGGTTAAATATTACCTTGTGCGTATACTTTTGTCTGTTTTGACAACTACCTTTCTTGAATCAGCGGAAGATGGGGAGGGGGAATAACTTGGGGGTAATTGTGGTACGGGTGTGTGAGCCAGTACTTCGAAATCTACCCCATTCATATACCTGGCCTTTGAAAAAACGGTCCCATTCATATACTTGATCGTCCGAAATGTTGACCTATTCATATACTGCCCTTTGATTTTTATACTTATTTATTGTAGGTAGTTAGACAAATATAGCAGTCAATTCATTAAATACCGAGAGAACAAGCAGCCTCGAAAAATCTCTGAGCGAAAACTGTACGCATGTACCAGGGTGTCAGAAAAGTGGGGCCTTTCACATACGAATCGAGAAAAATTGGGCCAGTCATATACTTTTTGTTGGAAAAAGGGGGCTAATCATAAACCTTGCAGCGCTGAAAAAGGGGGCCATTCGGCACGCACATCCGTACTATGCCATATACATGTATAGGAAGTTACCCAACCCCTTCCTTCCCCCACCCCCATCCCCCGCCCCCCGAGAGAAAGACAGCAGAAATTATTTCATGATCAATCTCTACGAATGTTATGAAGCCGAGATGAGATTCGAGCGCATCCCCTGGATATGCAGTCGGGCGCGCTACCGACTGCGCTTTGGAGCCCGACATGTAACATCCTGGGCATTCTCATACTTACTCGCACAGTGCTGCCATAAGACTGACAAAGCTCCCTTTTCCCTGGCGTAACGTTGAAACAGCGTCATAGCGAAGACGATCATTATAACTGTAGACATCAAACATGTAACTAAAATAAAACAAACAATACATAAATATGATTTACAAAACACTTTACATATAAGGTGTATGGATACAGCTGGAGATTTATTTTTACATTTTTTTACAAGGAAGACAACTTCTGTGACTTCCTTTTTGTGCTATTCTGTGCGCCAAGATTCTTCCGAAAAGGGGTCTGCTCTAAAAGGAAAGAATTTGCTCCCACAGAGAGCAAATTCTTTTCTTTTAGAGTAGACCATTTTGTAGAAGGTTTGCAAAACCATTTTGACAGTTATCTCCCCTGAAAGGGCATCCATTTCTCAATGAATACGCATGTTGTGCGTAATCCTTAGAAGCGTCTGTATGAGGCATTTCTACTGAGTACTTTAAACGTCTGTTTCCATGGAGATATAAGAAAAATATCAAAATCATTGACAGTAAAAACAAGCTCCTCATTTAGATGTATGGACGAAAATTTATCCATTGCAGAACAGAAAAGTTGGCGCTGTGAAACAAAAAACGTGAACAGGATGTGCAATAACGTCCCGATTTGAAGGTTATTGTACCCTACAATGTCATTCTACAAGTTCGTTGTAGTACCCTTATATTAAACCCCAGCAAGAAGCGTTTCGCGACTCCGTTAAGATTTAACATATTCATACTTAACTCTAAATTACAATACACAACCAAATCTCGGTTTGTAAATGTGCAGCTACAATTACTGTTTATAAACACATGCCTTGTTTTGATTTAATACTAACCCTTGTCATTCAGAATATATTAAGAAGCTACACCCAATTCTAATTTACCCTTGCCATCAGAATATATTAAGGTGCCACACCCACTTCTAATTTACCCTTGTCATTCAGAATATTTTAAGATGCCACACCCACTTCTAATTTACCCTTGCCATCAGAATATATTAAGGTGCCACACCCACTTCTAATTTACCCTTGTCATTTAGAATAAATTAAGATGCCACACCCACTTCTAATTTACCCTTGCCATCAGAATATATTAAGGTGCCACACCCACTTCTAATTTACCCTTGTCATTCAGAATATATTAAGATGCCACACCCACTTCTAATTTACCCTTGTCATTCAGAATATATTAAGATGCCACACCCACTTCTAATTTACCCTTGTCATTCAGAATATATTAAGATGCCACACCCACGCCACACCCACTTCTAATTTACCCTTGTCATTCAGAATATATTAAGATGCCACACCCACTTCTAATTTACCCTTGTCATTCAGAATATATTAAGATGTCACACCCACTTCTAATTTACCCTTGTCATTCAGAATATATTAAGATGCCACACCCACTTCTAATTTACCCTTGTCATTCAGAATATATTAAGTTGCCACACCCACTTTTAATTTACCCTTGTCATTCAGAATATATTAAGATGCCACACCCACTTCTAATTTTCAGCCATCAGATTACTTACTTGACCCAGGTTGTTGATACAAATTCTTATTCTCCATGACAAACAGTGCAGATCCAGATCAACTGGCCTCTTCAGAAGCCAACTGATCTGGATCTACACTGTTTGCAAAGGCGGGGTATATATGGGATCAGCAGGATTTAATGGAATGCGAGTACATTTCCAAGCGAGGTAACTGTCAAATTGTTTTTGCCTCACTTCTGAAGTGGAGTTGTCTTTACTGAAAAGCAGAGCTATGGCTCCCTTTTCTTTTGAAATAAAATTATTTTCAAAAGGGGCTTGGTGTACGTGAAAGTAATCAGAAATCTACATGATTCAAGTTTATCTGTCTGAATGCATAGGGTAAATACGGTGCAGCAGTTTGCTCCGACAGTTTCCAAACGTCGGCTGTGGTGGAAGATTCATTTCTAAACAATGTCTATCAAACATTTCAATAAATATTCAATATAGAGAAAAACTACCTACCAAGAAACATTCCAACATGGCAAAGGATATATTTCTAGAGCAAGTTCTTACAAGCAGGGTATGAAATGATCGGCACAGATTATGTTCGTATACATTGATATTAACTCTCAAGCACAAAGCAAACTTGTGGCAGATGACAGTCTAATTTATTATTATTACTGGAGACGATTCACATGAAATATCAATTCTTATTTTCTCTGAAAAAAAAATGTCGTCTGCTGCAGCTTGATTTATGCTTTAAGCGTTAACAATTGTTTTACTGTCTTAAGACTCCTAAGTGATTACGTAAAATAAGTCTATATTTGGCAACAGCAAATCCAACAATAAATTCGTAGAAATTAAAGGCTCCATATTCCTCAAAAATAGACATTTTTTATACAAGAAAGGTTTAACCCTTGTCCTGCTGAATAAATTAAGATGCCACACCCACTTCTAATTTTCAGCCAATCAGATTACTTGATCCAGATTGTTGATAGAAATGCACATACTTAATGGCAAACAGTGCAGATCCAGATCAGTTGGCTTCTTCAGAAGCCAACTGATCTGGATCTACACTGTTTGCATAGGCAGGGTATATCCGGGTTCAGCAGGACAAGGGTTAATCATTTGATATATAGAATTAATACGATCATAAAATGTACCATCTGACATCCTGTAAAATTTCAGTTAGTCTCTCGTTTTTTGAACTGGATCAAAAATGAAATGATTTTTTTTATCGTATCTCTGAATTAATGTTGGCAACATTAATTCAGAGCTACGACAGAAAATCATTTCATTTCAAGTACAACAGACTTACTGAAATTTTGCAGGCTGTCAGATACCACATTTTATGATTGTATTAATATCAGATATCAATTTATTAAATCTTTCCTAGATAGTAAAATGTCTATTTTTGAAGACATCATGAAAACACGCCTATATAATTTTGACCCCCTTAAACCCCACTTTTATATAGTGAAACTGGGGTTTACAGGGACACACACTATTTTTCTTATTTTGCTAAAAATCATAGATTGTGGGTACTCGTTAGTTCTAACGAATACCAACAATCTATGTTTTGAGCAGAAATATAGAAAATATCAGAATTTCTTATCTGAAAATTTTCCTTTTTTGGTTGTAAAATTTTCAATATATTTGAACAGGCGTGTTTTAGTAATACATATGGAGCCTTTAAGCGCGAACAGTGAATAGTCGGATTAATCTGTGTATCAGCGCAGTCTGACAAGAGCATTCGCTATATAAAAGAGTCTTTTACATATTCTAATGAAAAGATCAAGCGAAGACAATGGTCAGAATGTATGGCTATACCTGCTGATTTAAGTTTTCACTTTTCGAACACGCCATAATGTTGACTTTGCTGTGATAGTTACCAACTATAATAATTTTCCTGTGCCCTTCCACTTATTATTAATGTTGTACAGTCCGTTTGCTGGATATAAAAACTGGCGTTTTGTTGATATTTATTGGATTATTGCAGGTCGCCCTGACGAGCCGCATATATAGGAGTTATGCTAATCACACATCAAATACGGGAATTATACCGAACCTATCTTAAGTGGGAATAACTCTCAGGACAGTTGAAAAGGTAGTCGTGCATCTGATAACGAATGGAATAGAATGTTTTAAAATCTAATGATGGCCTCATTCGGGTATGCCTAGCGTCCAATAAAACGGTCAATGGCAAATATAACAGACCCAGATAGGACGCCACAAAACGCGGCGTCTGATCTAGGTCTACACGTTATTAGGTACAGAAATGTCTATAATAAATGACTATACAAAACAAAGCACTTCGGACACCCTTTAACTCTGAAATGAACATGTCCAAAGAGTAACTTTACTGGCATTAAAATGAAAGCATTCCATTGTCGAATCAGCTAATACTAGCCCAGGACTCCCCCATCTAGTAATCTGCTATAGTTAAAATGTTAAAAAAACTTACAGAATAATAGTAACTGTCACGAAACAAAACCCGTGACCCCTATTATTTCTGTACATGTCAGAGGTAAATCTGACAATTTGGAGTGAACCAAGTATCACGAAAACATGCCTATATAATTTTGACCCCCTGAAACCCCACTTTTATATAGTAAAACTGGGGTTTACCGGGGTATACATTAGTTTTCATATTTCTGCTCAAAACATAGATTGTAGGTACTCGTTAGAACCGCCTCGCCGAGGCGATTCTAACGAGTACCCACAATCTATGTTTTGAGCAGAAATATGAAAAATATCAAAATTTTTATCTGAAAAATTTCATTTTTTTTTTGTGGTAAAATTTTCAGTATATATTTGAATAGGCCTGTTTTCGTAATGACTCGGAAAGTAACTCGAGTCATTTAGTTATAGTCATTTAGTTCAGTGAATCTAGATATATGTTATATCATATGCGTTATAAGCGTCATAAGCATACATGCCATTGTTGAAGCAGAACGACCCAGTAGCTTTTTGAAAAAGCTAATACTACATGACTCGGTCCAGAGATTCAGAATTTTATGGTGTCTCAATAACGTCTTTGTCTATTAAATTCCATATAAAAATTAATACTGTAAAATAAAATGTGGAGTATTTACATTAAACGTATTCAGTCAATGTCTTGCCTGTTTCATCAGGAAAACATGCCTATATAATTTTGACCCCTTAAACCCCACTTTTATATGGTAAAACTGGGGTTTACAGGTGTACACATAATTTTTCTTATTTCTGCTTAAAAACACAGATTATGGGTACTCGTTAGAACCGCCTCGCCGAGGCGGTTCTAACGAGTACCAACAATCTATATTTTGAGCAGAAATATGAAAAATATCAGAGTTTTTTATCTGAAAATTTTCAGGTTTTGGAGGTGAAATTTTCTATATATTTTGAATAGGCGTGTTTTCGTAATGTTTGTTAACATGTACACCAATCAGTTGAACAGTTACAACTTTGTATTCGTGTTTACAGATACTTATGGAATCAGACTACAATTACATGCAGCTCCCTTGATAGGTTAAACAATAGGAAATATATTCGCACAAATAGTCCCTTGGTTAACTGCATAGTTTGGTGAATGTATAACTGGGAAAACTGTTTATCGGAGTATCGCAGATTAAGCTACAAATGAAGGTCTTAAAAACATGTTCTTTGTTCCAGTTTCTTCTGAATTCAGGAAAATAGGTGAACCAAAGCACACCCCCTGTGATAATGTGTCTATAAGGGACATACCTGAAATTAACGGACAGGTGCTTGGTTTGACAGCTGATAGCAGGAAATGGGGCCAGTCAACTCCTTGTTAGAATAGGAAAAATGAAAGGTAAGACATGTCTAAAGATGTATAAGAAAGTGTGTTTTGATTGGAATATTTTGAGCAGAGTTATTCCAAGAGATGCTTGTATTGAAAACTATGGAAAATTAATTGTGGTCCGGGGCCTGCTATGTACAAACCAAGCGTGCATTCATTTAGTTTGTGTCAAACACATGGGCACAGGTAAATATTGACACTTATGGCTGTTACGCGAAGTTGTTACTCCCATGCATGTAATGAACAGGCCAAATCCGACATGACCAGGCGTATGTTTGAAAAGAAATATATTTATTTCTGAATGCATTCATTTGAAAAAGTATGCGTGAGATAGGTATTTATTAAAAGAACTCACATGTTTTACAGTATCGTGCTAGATGCTTTCATTTGTGAGATATTAAGATGCTTTCATTTGTGAGATATTAGCAAAACGACAGTTTTTGTAGCCAGCAAACATCATCTAATTATTTGCTTCATAACTGAGAGATATTATTTGTTATAAGGCTGTCTGACACCAGTGCTTGTTAACTTCATGTTATGTATATTACTACTTCTATCTACTGGCTGAATATGGCAGACCTGCAGAATGCTATATATGCGAACAGAGAAGACAGACCAGAATGTTCATCTGTGCAGTTTGATCAGGACATATACTATAACCTTAGCATTTTGCGTAAATCTGTATCAAACAGTTATGGAATCCTGTCGGGCCTATAACGTTCCTATAATAATTGAGCCAGCGCACGACAACACCTACAATAAGACCTGTGTGACCAGCAAAAGATCAGCCTGTACATCCACCCAGTATGGCAAGGGTTCTCGTTTATCCCTCTTTGGATAGCCTGGAGGCAGTAGAAGACACATGCGATCAGTGAAGACTCTGATCAGACTGCGCGGATGCGCAGGCTGATCAGAGTCTTCGCTGGCCGCACGTCGTATTGCCGGTTTTAACGTGGACTGGCTCTTACAGATTTCAACAGAATATTAACTGGGTATGAACTTTGCCGGATTTGTAGAAAAACGGAATCATCGGCCTGTTCCATTTGCACAGATGTCTGGTCTAATCTGGGCCTTCCCTTTTGTCATCATATACATGTCGTTTCTCACGCCCGGTCTTCACTTAAGTACTGTGAATGAAGTCACTGAAAACGGGCCTGCCCAGTATTTGGAGCATGAAAAGATAACTTCAGGTATATGAAACCATCCAACACACCGAGCTATCTGTATTTTCACATTCTAGTTTGTTCAGTAGCATTTATTCATACCTTCACTCAGCCTGACTTTCTAAAATCTTCCTTCTTTACTAATAAACCTGATTCAACATGATCTAATTTCGATATGATTTGGTCTTTTGAGAGCATTTACCCCAACTCGTATTTCTTTACTAAAATGTTTACCTATTTCAGCATGTCTTTGCTAAACAGAATACCTTTTCCATAAGTTTAGCTGATAATAGGGTTTATATTTTACAAACCCTGTACCCAAGTGGCATATATGCCATGCCACTTGCCTATACCCCATTACAAGTATATATGATGTTATCTCGCTCCCTACTCCATCTCATCTTTTCCCCGACATACAAACACGCACAAATTTTGCACAGCAAACACACGCAAACGTATGTACAGCACATGACACAAACTTAAGCTGCGATAGGAAAAAAGTCACAACCTAACGCAACTAACAACGACAAAGATCAGACTAAGTGAATAGCAGATGGTAAAAGGGAAGACCCAATTAATGCGGTATATGCGCGCGCAGTCTGTCTGACAGATTGTGTTCACTTCGCATTACGAAAACATACCTATATAATTTTGACCCCTTTAAACCCCACTTTTATATAGTAAAACTGGGGTTTACAGGGGTAAACATTATTTTTCTTTTTCTGCTCAAAACAGAGATTGTGGGTACTCGTTAGAACCGCCTCATCGAGGCGGTTCTAACGAGTACCTACAATCTATGTTTTAAACAGAAATAAGAAAAATATCAGAATTTTTTATCTGATTTTTTTTTCCTTTTCTGGTTGTAAAATTTTCAATATATTTGAATAGGCGTGTTTTCGTAATGGCTTCACACATTCAAGACAGTAGAATATCAAAGAATTTGTCTAGAAAAAGCAAACACATTTAGAAAAATCTTGATTAAACAACACGCGTATGATTTTGCGCTGATGCCGCTTAATGAACCCGTAATACAGTCGAAATAACACACTGTCACAATGTTTAATCAAAACGTATTAATCAAACAAAAACACAACCAATCAAGTCATATAAGCAAAACAGCTGGCAGACATGAAATAACAAAACAATAAAAACTAACAAACACAATAACGAACTCTTGCAACGAACTATTAGTATTTAGTTTCAAAAGCTCTCTAACCGCCACAGGGTCTACAAAGGTTGTGGGGGAGGGCTTTGTTCCGAGATTGTGACCGTTCCTGGGCATTTCCAATTTAACGGGAATGTATACACTTGGTAGATTTTTCCGCCATGGAGACAACTTTTGTGACTTCAGATTTGCTTAGCTGCACACTACACCCCTTCTGAATAAGGGGCTACTCGAAAAGGAAAACAAATTGCTTGCTTTGGAAGTAGATCCTTTTTAAGGAAGCAAAACGAACCTTGTAAAGTTGCCTACCTCTCCAGAAAGTGTATCCATTTTCGTTTTTAACATCGGTGTAGCATCACCGACATTAATTGAACAGTGAATCAACGTAGGACTAATGTGTTTAATGAGAAACTCTCTGAAGAGAAACTTAAATAAACAAAGAAGCGCGGTACTTCTGAATTGCAAAGAAGACTGAAATTAATACATTATTTTTTCTTCTCCAAACAATTCAAATAAATCTTTAATTAGTGACTTTCAGGTTAACATACTAGATCATTTTTACACTTTTTTCAGATAGCTGGCACCTTACTGTCAATCTCTGTCGGACCCATCATGATCTATTTGTGGGCTTCTTGTGTTTTGGCTTCAGATCGCCACTGAGCCCATTGCTTTGTTTCATCACAGTGTCTTTATATGTGTTAAAGTTTTTAGATAAAAATTCTGATATTTTTCATATTTCTGCTCAAACCATAGATTGTGGGTACTCGTTAGAACAAACTCAACGAGGCGGTTCTAACGCGTACCCACAATCTATGTTTTTGAGCAGAAATAAGAAAAATAATGTATACCCCTGTAAACTCCAGTTTTACTATATGGGGTTTAAGGGGTCAACATTATATAGGCATGTTTTCGTGATGTCTGTTGTTTGCGCGTCGGCAGTTGTAGGGATAAATCGTAGGAGAGGATAGTTTTACATGCAGACATATCCCTTATACCACTCAATCACCACTCAGTTTCAAATATAACAGGTGAAGAAAAATGGTATAGAAATAACCTTAAATATTCAAACAAACAAACAAGATTCAGATCAAACTTCAGTCCATAGACTAAATGACGGCTCCCTCCTAAATCAGTTTTCAGACGGTCGGGGCCTGACTATCAATATCTGTGGTCGGGCTCATCGTGCCTGTGGTTTTCTTGCGTTATGACTTGAGATCGCCATTAGGCCATTTGCTTTGTTTCATCACAGTGGTTTAAATTATATATTTTTCACTGTGATGTTTCACAGAATCGGTAGAGGACGCCTGTGCGGACCACACACATATATATATATATATATATATATATATATATATATATATATATATATATATATATATATATATATATATATATATATATATATATATATATATATATATATATTGTAATTTGAAGCTGCATCATAATTAACCCATTGTATTCGAGAAACCCCTAAAAGGGTAATTGGCAAACAGTGCAGACCCAGATTAGACGCCGCAGAACGTGGCGTCTGACCAGGGTCTTCACTGTTTGCAAATTGTTTGTTTGTGTTGAGGTTTTACGGCCCAGTCAACCCAATGGAGTCATGTCGAGCGCGGCCAGTTTACCTAACCACACGTCTACTGGGCAGGCTTAATCCTCTAAGCGATTGACCAGTATTGTGCACATTCTTTCGCCAGAAGCTGACAACTGCCCTTCTTGAATCAGCAGAAGGGAACTGTTTGCAAATGCTTCAGCCACTTTTCTCTAGGAATATCTAAATCCCATAGCCTCACCTACCTAAAATTGAAATTGGGCTCTTCCAATATATGGTGTGGGGTAGTTCATTCAGTCTGCAATGCGTTAAAGATGAAGTTCTCGCGCGAGCCCTCAAGTACTTTATTACTGACAATTCCAAGGCGGTTTCTTTGTTGGAGTTCTTCTTTGTGCACATGTGATTTCATATGCGTAGTTTGTTTTGTCATTTTTTGTTCCTCATCTCTCCTTCTTTTAGTGCCTTGGGAAGAATGTGCTTCGTGATTGTGGCATTCCTAGTCTCTTCGTTTGTATTTTTTCAGTCATAAGATATCATTACGAAAACACGCCCATTCAAATATATTGAAAATTTTAAAACCAAAAAAGGAAAATTTGAAGATAAAAAGTTCTGATATTTTTCATATTTCTGCTCAAAACATAGATTGTCAGCACTCGTTAGAACCGCCTCAGCGGGGCGGTTCTAACGAGTACCCACAACACAATCTATGCTTTTAGCAATATAAGAAAAATAATGTATACCCCTGTAATCCCCAGTTTTACTATATAAAAGTGGGGGTTAAGGGGGTCAAAATCATATAGGCATGTTTTCGTGATGTAGTCTTCGTTTCTTTTGCCATTTAGTTGTGTTTTGTTTCTGTTTGGGCCAGTAAATAGCTTCCCAGCATACACAAAGGGTCGCTGTATTATTTGATTCTATCAGAACAAGTCGTAGAAGAGGATAGTTTTGCATGCAGACATCTTCCTAAAACCTCTCAACCACCCGCAGAGTTTCCAGTATAACAGGTAAAGAAAATGGTACAGAAATAACCTTAAGTATTCGAACAAAAGTGTCTGAGCAAACTATACAGACAAGATCCAGATCAGACTTCCCAAACAGAAGTGTGATTAATAAATTTATACCCCGTATCCCATAAAAGGGACATTGGTAAACAGTGAAAACCCAGAACAGACGCTACAGAACGTGGCGTCTGATCAGAGTCGACACTTACATCAAATACAGGGGACTTCTATCAAACATGGCAATAATAAAAACTACCCAGACACCCCTTCTTTTAGAAATGGACCTGTCCAAAGTCTTAAGCCTGTCTGTCCAAACACTTCGGATACATGCGGTAATCAGACCAATTTGATTCAAATCTAATATGATATATTTGTAAGTATGGTGTTCAGGTGTGTTAGTGTGCATATGTCATACATACGAACACGTAACAGATTGTTATATATGTTGTACGCATATGTAACAGTTCTGTTTGTGTTGAGGTTTTACGGCCCAGTCAACCCAATGGGGTCATATCGAGCACGGTCAGTTAACCTAACCACACTTTTACAGGGCAGGCTTAGTCCTCTAAACGGTTAACCAGTATTGTGAACATTCTTTCGCCAGAAACTGACAACTGCCCTTCTTGAATCGGCGGAAGGGAGAGAATGACCGTAGAAAATATTTCAAGATCAAATCTCCACGTCATACATACATGTTTGAGTGTCACATGTCGAATTTCACACATGTGCAACGATACGAAATATATCACATCTTATAAAATTGCAAAGAAAAATATAATTTAAAATTCCATTTGTGCATAAAATACAAATGTACTATCAAAGTAAGAGGAACTGAGTCTCAAACGGGCGTCAAACATTGATTTGATTTTAGAAAATGTATGCAACAGGGCTTATAAAAAAGAGCTTATCAAAGTGACTAGATAACTACACCATTGCTGTAACATATTGGACCTCTACGGGTCAAAGATCAGGACGATCAAATTGGGAGGGACACGAGGAAAAATAATTGTTTAGAACATGGTCTTGTAGTATATCAGAGTGACCGGTATGACGGCTAGACCATTATGCAGTTAACATTGTTTACGAAGGGTCAAAGCAGGAGTCGCTGGGGTCTAAGTTTGCAGTTGCGGGATATGCAATTGCCCACCATCGTAAAGTTCCGTTCCAGTGAAAAACGTTTTATATTGCGACCTCTTCTTCGTGTAATAAACAGGTGTTACATATGTGTATGGTTTGCACTTATCACACGAAAGCTTCGCCTAAATTGTCCACATGTTACATATGAGTACAGTGTACGCAAACATAACACACTAACAGTGTCATGTGTTACATATGCGTAGTTGTACGCATACGTAACACCTGTTACGTATGCGTACACCTCTTCGTATGTGTGACATATGCGCACTCACACAGGTGCCCAATTTGCCAGTGTGTTTTAAACGTGTTTTTACGTCTCTCATATTGTCCTTAGACATTCCTCGACCACAAATACAACCGTGCAGAAACAGCACACTACTACAAAGATGACAGAAACAGAGAACGAGAAAGAACACTAGACTAAGTACATGTAATATGGGCCGCGTCAAGTGAAAAAGTGCCTTCGATCATGCGCAGAAAGATCAGGTCATCTTACGCATGCGCAAAGTATCATCCGGGTCTTTGCTTACATTCATACAGTCTGTAGTATACGATGATTCTCTAAGCGGACTGGGAAGGCCTTGATCAGATTGCGCGGATGCGCAGGCTGGACTGGGCCTTCACTGTCCACATATCATCACGAAAACACGCTTATATAATTTTGATCCCCTTAAACCCCACTTTTATATAGTAAAACTGGGGTTTACAGGGGTATACATTATTTTTCTCATTTCTGCTCAAAAACATAGATTGTGGGTACTCGTTTGAACCGCCTCACCGAGGCGGTTCTAACGAGTACCCACAATCTATGTTTTGAGCAGAAATATGAAAAATATCCGTTTTTTCATCTTTTTTTTTCTTTCAGTTTTTGGAGGTGTAATTTTCTAAATATTTGAATAAGCGGGTTTTCGTAATGTGCCCGAAAGAACGGTTTCGCATGGCGCGGCCCAAGTATAAGCTGTTATTGCAACATCTCGACCAAGCGTGTTTACAGTACCTGTCGTTTCTCCTTATTATACATGAAGAGACAGAAAATAGGTATGAGACAATGTCGATATCTACATGTACACACAAAAATTGTTCTTATCCGTCTAGAAATACCCATGCAAACAGCAAAACGAAGACAAACGAAAAAAAACAAAAAACAAAAAAAAACAAAAAAAAACAAGGAAAATACTATGCGTGAAACCATAATACCCCGATACTATCGTGTGGCAGGCAGATAACTCTGTCACAAACTAATGAAATTTGCCCATTAGCAATCCCAAACCAAAGATCTCCACAATATCAATGAAATTACCAAGTTTTGATGAAAAGCCATTGATATTTACAAGTTATCGTCCGGAAACGAATATACGGACGGGCCGATGTACGACAGACGGGCTGACGGACGGACACATGAACGACCAACGTATGAAACCGTAATATCACGCCACTATCGTTTGGCGGGGTATAAAACATTTCAGCAAATTAAATTAACTCCATCAAACGGTTCTTAGATCTTGCGCACGATTTAAGAAATTGTTCAATCAATATATCAAAACATCATATCAAGAAAGAACTGAATTAAACAGAAACATACTTGTTCCAGTCCAAGTCTCTACTTTATTGAAAAACAACATTTTTAATGATACCTAGCGGGCACATGACGTTTATACAACGTCGGCTCAACGTCGATGCAACGTCATAACGTTGCATCGACGTTGAGGCGACGTTGTATTAACGTCATGTGCCATGACATTGCATCGACGTTGAGCCGACGTTGTATAAACGTCATGTGTCTGCTGAGAGTTTTGTACATATGTTATATATTACGTGGATCCAAACTCTGCTTCCTTTGATATCAATTGTAAAGATGTATTTACGTCACGTTGGTATTTTGTTCTTAATGACTTCAGAAAACGCACATTCAGATATGTGCACCCAGCGAGGATTCAGATTAGTCTAGCGTATTCGCAGTCTGACCACACTGTGTCTGATCAGAATCTTCACTGGGTGCATTTTGGATAGCCAGTGATGCAAAGTTTCCTCATGCGTACAAAAAAAGTCTTTAATCTGATTTGCGTGTTTGTTGGGAGCAAGTCAGAAGGTACGTTTCCTACGATGAGGCTCAATTTCAGTTGAAAATGACCCTTCTTAGAAATCATCTGAGCCGGCGCACGACAAAATCTACAATAACATGATCAGAAATGATTCAGGTCAGTCTGCACATCCACCCAGTATGACTAGGGTTTTCGCCTTTCTATCTTTGGATAGCCTGAAGGCATCAAAAAGCTCATGCGACCTGCGAAAACTCCGATCAGACTGCGCGGATGCGCAGGCTGATCCGAGTCTTCGCTGTTCGCTCAGGTGTTATTGCAGGATTTGTCGTGCGCTGGCTCATTTGTTATTTTATTTTTATAACTAGTTCTCTAATATATGTAATATTTAAGCCTGAAATTATTTTTTTCGGTCTGAACTAAGCAATTCTATTGAAACGTATGTTTTCTGAAGATTGTTTGTAAGAAAATAGTTTTTGTTTTTCTCCATGCCTTTGTAACCGTTGATGTTTAATAACAATAATGTGAAAATTAAAAAAAAATAACAAATCGAACATGTTGAAAACCTGCATCTAAACTGCCCACCTATTGATTTCAGCATATTTTCAGCCATTTTCACAATTTGAAAACAGGAACTAAAATTCTTCTTATTTCTTTTCACCAACGAATAGAATACAATTTGGTCCATAGTTCGTTAGACAAAAGGGTCTATATCGATTTATAACAAAGCGTTGTAAATTAATATTTTCCGAGTAACACGCAGGACGAAACACAACCTTCTGAGAGAATGTTTTATATTTGTCATGAAGAAATTAACCCATTGAAGACCGGATACCCTTAAACGGGTAACTGGCAAACAGTGCAGACCAAAATCAGACGCCGCACAAGCTCCACTCTTTGCAAATAGTTCAACCATTTTTCTTTAGGACTATCAATATCATATAGCCTGACACACCTAAAATGGAAAATGAAGTCTTCCAATATATAGTGCGGGAGAGTTTATTCAGTCTATTTCAGGGTAAAATGCAAATAAATACCTGATATTATGGCATATCCAGTAGTAGAAAGCCCGGACCTTCTCAAGATCATTCTGTGCGGGTCTACACAGGTGGTGTGCCAGTTTTTGCACGGACAGTCGAACCGAATCGGGAGTCTGCAAGTACATAAAACTCTATACAGTCGCATCTCAATGGCTCGAACATCTTTGGGACCATGGAAATTCGTTCGAGACATGGGTAGTTCGAGCCACTGAGGGTTAATCATGGCACCAGTTCAGGAAGCAAATGGCGATAATTCAGGGAAATCTTTTCAATTTTCTACACAATGATTGTATGTTGAGTATACTCATTAGAATCGCCTCGATGAGGCGATTCTAATGAGTACACACAACATACAATTCCATGATAAAATAAGAAAAAGTCCCTAAATATTTGTTTTCTTGAGCTATTGGAAGAACTTTGTGGGCACTGTAAAAATAGTTCGAATCATCCACGGTAAACGAGCCATCCGTGTTCGAGCCATTGAGGTTATACTGTACTTCTAAATGCTAATTATAATATTCAGTTTAGCCTAGCTTCCCATAAAAGGGGCCCTTGCAAACAGTGCAGACTCAGGTCAGACGCGACAGAACGTTGCATTAAGTTCAGAAATTTCTATAAAACATGATGATAATAATAAAAATTAACCAGACACCCCTTATGTCAGAAATGGACTGTCGACAGATTTGAGGTGGCAGAGTCTATTTAGTATGAATGGGTTAAGACATTGACTGTTTTGGTACTGGTGTACTTACAATGAGCATTTGATCTGGGATATGAGAAAAACAATAAACCCTTAGGAAACTGCGAAAACTCATATCAGCTGCACATCTACGCAGACTGAGCAGAGATGAGCGGACGTGTTTTACGATGGTCATTTTAACCTCTCAATGAACGATCTTTAGATGTTGACAAACATTACCCAACATCACGAAAAAAGGCCTGTATAATTCTGACCCCCTTAAACCCCACTTATAGTAAAACTGGGGTTAACCGGGGTATACATTATTGTTCTTATTTCTGCTCAAAAACATAGATTGTGAGTATCCGTTAGAACCGCCTCACCGAGGCGGTTCTAACGAGTACCCACGATCTATGTTTGGAGCAGAAATATGAAAAAATCTGAATTTTTGTCTGAAAATTTTCAGATTTTGGTGGTGAAATTTTCAATATATTTGAATAGGTGTGTTTTCGTAATGGTTTACGTCGAATGGACTCTTCTACCACAACTCTTTGGACAGTCTATTTCCAATATAAGGATATCTGGTTAGTTTTTTTATGATTAATATGTTTCATTTCTGTATTTAATGCAAACAGTGTCTGCACTGTTTGCCAATTACCGTTTGGGGCCTCCATACTAAAATGGACAAAACATGCTTACAGTCTTATTTTGGTTTACAAAATCGAAAAGTAAATTTTAAAAATTCTGTCGTCGTTGCTGTAGCAAACCTCAATTCAAACAATTTTTTTTATTCGATATTAGCATACGTATTAACCATAAATATTGGGATCCTTAATTCCCAAATTTTAATAAGTCCATTTAGCTACCTGTTAATGTGTTTGAAAATGCTGATTGAATGACGAACAGTCATCACGAAAACATGCCTGTGTAATTTTTACCCCCTTAAACCCCACTTTTAATTTATATATTAAAAATGGGGTTTACAGGGGTATACATTATTTTTCTTATTTCTGCTCAAAAGCATAGATTGTGGGTACTCGTTAGAACCCCCTCGGCGAGGCGGTTCTAACGAGTACCTATAATCTATGTTTTGAGCAAAAACATTAAACATATCAGAGTTTTTTTATCTGAAAAATTTCAGTTTTAGGAGGTAAACTTTTCTATATATTTGAATAGGCGTGTTTTTGTAATGGTAGACCCTGATCCTCTATACTGTTTGCTTAGGCCTGCCTGTCCAAACACTTAGGAATATTACGGTAACTCACGTTTTTAGCGTTTTCATCTATAGCTTTAAATCTGGTAGGATCTTTTATAATGTCAGTTTTCTTTGACTTTGACGGTTTCGGTAGCGGAATGTTCTTGTCGCCAATCGGGTCTTCTTCGTCGGCGTCGGTTTTGTTGATTATGTCATCTCTTTTAGCCTCTCCTGACAGATATCTAGCCAACGTTGGTACCGACTGAAAAGCTTCATTTGGTGCCTGTAACAAAGTTTACTAAACTGAATAAAAAATCTGCGAATTAAGACAGAATTTAGACCGCTTAATAAAAAGAAATGTAAAATATTGCTCACGTTGCGGGGAAATGAAACACTTTTACGTTTAGGGGAGATCACGCTGTAAGAACTAATATTGCATCCCTTCTGAAAAGTGTCTACTCTACAAGGAATTAGTTTGCTTCTTGGAGCAAATTCTTCCCTTTTTAGAGTAGACCCCTTTTCAGAATATCTATATTTTACACCACAATTACAATTTACAAAATACGTGTGGAACACATTTTTCACCACAATTACATGTACAATTTACTAAATACGTGTGGAAGACGTTCATAACTTCTTACTAAATGGGCAGTTGCACTATTCGAATTCAAAGATCTGTCGAAAATATCGTTGTCAAGTACAAAAAGAATTTAAGTGTCCGATAACGTTCTGAAGTAAATCAGATATAAAAGGTGTATTGGGCATCTCTAATTAAATGAACTGCACATACATAGAAGATTGCAATACAGACAACATTTGTGACTTCCCACATGCATTCATTACGAAAACATGCCTATTCAAATATACTGAAAATTTTACCACCAAAAAATGAAAGAATTCAGATAAAAAATTCTGATATTTTTCATATTTCTGCTCAAAACATAGATTGTGGGTACTCGTTAGAACCGCCTCGATGAGGCGGTTCTAACGAGTACCCACAATCCTTATTTTAGAGCAGAAATAAGAAAAATAATGTATACCCCTGTAAACCCCAGTTTTACTATATAAAAGTTGGGTTTAAGGGGGTCAAAATTATACAGGCATGATGCAATTCCCTGTTGATAAAAGGACTCTACCCTAAAAGGAAGACGTTTTCTCAAAGGAAGCAAATCCTTTCCTTTTCAAGTAGACCCCTTCTCAGAAGTGTCAAAAATACATCTGACAGCTGATAGAGTATCTAATCCTGTTACACCCTTGTCCTGCTGAACAAATTAAAATGCCATACCCTTTTCAAATTTTCAGCCAATCAGACTACTTGATCCAGATTGTTAATATAAATTCACATACTGAACGGCAAACAGTCCAAGAAGAAGCCAACTGATCTGGATCTACACTGTTTGCACAGGCAGGGAATATCCGGGTTCAGCAAGACTTGGGATACTAGAAAAAAATCCACCGCTATACCTGGTCGACAATCTTGTCAGCAATTGTAAAGGTTGTAGGATTTATTAGATCACTCTTCTTAGTCTTTGGTGGAGTTGGTTTGGGAGCTTCGTTAGGAATCCCATACTCCATTATCCCCTTGTTCAGATGCCTACAAACAAAATATTTATTAACATGCATCTCCAAAGCCGGAAAATACTTTATTTTAAACGTATCAGCAAATGATTTACGGTGAAACCCGTATAAGAGAGCCACCTCTGAGACGGACGTTAAACGGTGAGGGTTGATGTGGAAAGGTGGCTATCTTATAAAGGTACATGTCATGTAATTTTGCAAGCAAACCCATCCTCAAACCCATAGCAAACAATTCCATTACGTAAACACAGCCATGTAAAATGTACACATGTACGTCTTAGCCTCTGGACAAACAAATGTTTCCAACCAAAAACAAATTGATAGTTTTCATATGTTGTGCGTATGGTTTTTGTGAAGAAATAAAAAATATATTTCCACATACCTTGATACCTTTTTACCTAGGGCTGTGTAAGCATGGCATTTTCACTATATAATTTTGCAAATTAGGGAGGGTTTTGGTATAACTATCTCTGTTTTCACCATATACATGTATACAAGGTATTATGTGTGAACTTGGGGTACACATTACATAAACTTGTTTACGTATGGTTATGTAGTTTCCTCTCATCCATGTATCTCATACATCAACAGCGGAAACATAGGTCAGCTTGCAAACCCGCGCAGTCAAGTCAAGCAGTTCGACTTCAAGTCCACAAAATTGAAAACAAGTCAATTTTACTATCTTATGATGTGTCTAGAAGTATTTATCGAACAACAGAGTGCAGACCTAACCAAACCCTCCTTGGAGAATAGGCTCTAAAAGGAATGCACCTTGAGCGCAACACACACACACACACACACACACACACACACACACACACACACACACACACAAAAAAAAAAAAAAAAGGAAATGCACAATAAAGCTGAAATGACCCGAGCAGCCAGTTTCGGCCACTTAGGTTTCATGAGCGACCCTCATATAAAACTTAAAAATTCCGAAATAGAAGCAATGGTCACAAAGGACCAGGAAATATAAACCACACTTGTTTGATATTGGTCTACATTATTTGCGCATACATGTCTATTCGAATATTTTAGGTAAATGTAAAAGTAGTGCTAGTCCTTTTCTCTTTGTCCAATTTTTATCGGATCTTTTTTCTGCATACCTGACATTTGGTTGGTCTTTTAGGCTATTCTTTGGTTCAATGTATCCGCCATTAACTTCAGTCACAGCAGTTCCACCACCATCCCCTCCTGTCTCATCTTTTTCTTTGATTTGTTCATCTAAGTTACCAGAAGTTTCATCCCCATCTAAGCTTATAGTCTGTTGAGCAACTTCTATCTCGCTAATCCCTTGACCTATATCTACATCACCGATATCAACAGTTTCCCCATCAATCTTATTTAGCTCTCTAAATCTATCGTATTCTGGCAAATTCTCTTCGTCTGCTTGATAAACACTTGCAAACCCATTCTGTGCAGTTTCGTTCGGCTCAGCAAGTTTTTTAGGTTCGTCGTCTTGTTCACTTCTCGCTGGCTCGTCGGCTAATTTGTTATTGTTATCTTTCGCTGTTTGTTCTGGGTCAAAAACTGGACTGATATTGTCATCTTTCTGTCCGGCAACTGGCTCTGGCTGCTTTCCTTAAATATAAAGGAGCGACGCTTTGTGAAAAGGCTGGTTGGTTTAGAGTTTAACGGCCCAGTCAATACTATTAAGGTCATTTTGAGCCAGTTAGTTTACCTATGGTGACTTAGGGGTATTTGTGGACAGCGAAGATCCTGATCAGACTGCGCATCTGCGCAGTCTGATCAGGACCTTCGCTGTCAACTTACTGAAAATGTGAACACTAGTCTATGAATATATCGAAGTTTGCAAATGCCCGTAACAGACTGTGCCGCTTCGACTGCTGTCAGATCTGATTTAATCACTATTGACTTATTCACCGGCCAAAAGACACATTTTCCCATGGCACGGATCAAGTGAATTTAAATTCCATTCATGCTTAGGGTTCCTAAAAAGAACATTTGCAAACAGTTTGAAGATCCAGTTCAGTCGTCATGGCGTCAGATCAAGACCTGCATTATTTGTCATGTTATCTTCAATTTACAACAATCATGATAACAGAAGCAATTGCCGTTGGCGGGATTTGCCGAAATAGTGGTAAAGGTTAAGGAGTCCCAGTTATAAGGATAAATACGGTATTCTAATCGAGCAACAAAGGCCCTAACTGGATGGCGTGAATGCGAAGCACAGTCTGATCTAGGCTTTCGTTGCCAACATAAGGCACAGCTCAGTTTCCTGCGTTGAGCATCACGTGGATAGATGACATTTTTGTTTGTTTGTTTGTTTGTTTGAGCTGAGGTTTAACGGCCCTGTGATAAAAAGATATTTCAGAAATGTCAAAGGACCTCCCCCTCCTCCCAACGTACCCCAGGAAAAAGAGAAAGCTGCGAAAAATGGGAGAGAGGAAAAAAGTGATGAACATTGGAATTGTTTCGGATGAGGCAAGAACCTTCGGTAATGCCAATGAAGCTCAGCAATGAAGATAGGGCCAATCTACCGAAAGTTTCAGCAGGAAGACGCACCACCCTGCCACCCACCCGAGGACCCTGATCAGAATGCGCAGATACGCCGGTTGATTTAGGCATTCGCTGTTCGCATATGGTTGAACCTTTGCCACTCTCTGGGCTTATTCACAGTTTGAAGATATGTTTTTCATATTTTTACCACAAATAGGTTTTGCATTTCATGCAAATTGTCTCCGATGGAGACAATTTGCATGAAATGACAAAACATGTTTTCTTGGGAAAATAAAATAAAATGACGAATTTTTACCCAGGGTGCTAAGCGCTAAAGTACCTCTTCTCATAATGCGACTATTTCATACAAATAAACTATAACCATTTACAAATGAAACACAGGTGGGTGTTTTCTGTCTTCAGTTCAGTTGAATTTAGTGATAATAGAGGCTGTGCGTATAATTCAAGTTAAGGCACTTTTGTTCTTTCGAATCATGCTGATTTGTTTTATTTCTCAAAGTAAACATATGTTGTGGGTACTCATTTGAAGCGCCTCGCTGAGGCGCTTCTAATGAGTACCCACATCATATGTTTTTGTGGATAAAAAAAAGAGAAATATTATATAGATATCCCTCTACTCTGGAGTTATGGGTGCAGCAGCTATAAAATTGTAAATCATCCTCAGGTAAAATGTGTATTTTAACCAAAAAAATATTTATAAACATTTCAAAACATTATCCTCGTCACAGCGTGTAATTTCAGTGAAATAAAACAGTTAAAATACCTGCGCTCCAATACCCAGTAGAAAATATACCAGAGACGGGGAGTTGTTTGAAAATTTTGACTTACAAGGGCTCCCCGTTTTCATTCACATTGCTGCGTAAAATATAATTTAATTTCATACATATGCATTTTAATACGAAAAAAGAACTGTTGAGAAGGTTGGAGAAGTGTGCTTCTACATGAAATCCCCAGCTGCTCTTCACAATAAATGTTAAACAGATTGCCTTTGGAAATAAAGAGCACACTACAGATTAGAAAATGGGAGTCTCGATTTTACTGAGACTCTTCATAAGCAGTAATGAAGTTTGCAACGCTGCTTACGCCTTCTAGTGTATGCATGAGCAGAACTCCGTTTTCAAAGACACCACAATGGGCCCAATGATCCCAAAGGAAATGAAATATAATCTGCACTATGGTGAAGTACGGGGAGACGTTCGACGGCCGCCACACGACACTAACACCAGCTGCAGTGTAGTATAATAAACATTAGAAGGATTGCCTTTGGAGAACAAGTTTATTTCTAAAAGGAGAGTTCCTTCATCACACTAAAATCGGTACGGTTTTACTTAAATATTTTATATCCCTTTCAACCGGGACTCTTCCGTCTATGAAAGAGTTTGTCCATTATCTCAATAAAGGGTGTCGCGTAGACAAAAATCGAAAACAAAATGGCAGACAGAGTAGTGACAAAATAGAGAAAGGCAAATAGTGTAGATCCTGATGAGACGGCTCATGGATATGCACTTTTTACAAAGCTTTTTTCTGATCTGTGAATTTGAAAGGGTTAATCAACTGATATGAACACTTTGCATGCTGGGCAAAAAAATCAACAACGAGACTTTGAAATATTCTTTTTTTTTCCAGAAAATAGGATTTAACATGTCATGCAAATTTGGAGACAATTTGCATGAAATGTCTTATCCTATTTTCAGGCAAAAATAAGAAAAACGTCATCAATTTGTTGTCAGCTGAATTCACCCATAGCACTGCAAGTGTTAATGGCGTTTGTTTTCACTGAAATCACTCATAGATTTCAAGCTTTTCCACTCTCTGGGCAAATTCAGCAGACGACAAAATGATTATATTTTTCTTATTTTTCCAAGAAAAAAGGCTTTGGCATTTCATGCAAATTGTCTCCTATATATCAAAATGTGGTCTGGTGCAGTTATGACTGGCGTTTAAAGGGTTAATGACCATGCATGCACATATTTTCATAGTAAAACTTCAAAACTGTTCTCAGAAGGAAAATCTTCCAGACGCTTACAAAACTGTCCATGCGAGCGCGCATGTGATCTAGGCCTTCGCTGTTCGTATATGCTCTAAGCCAGATGTTATTTTTTGGGGCTATGCTACCAGTCAAGTAGGATCATTACGTCAGATCGACGTTTATTCGATCCGTTTGCTTTTTATGAGTGTTTCTGCTAATCTGTTCTTATCACATACCTGTGAGACTTGTTTAGGACGAATAGTTGATGACTATCCTGTGATAATTTTCTCAGTTCAGTACCCAAAACATATGTTGTGGGTACTCATTAGTTGCGCCTCACCAAGGCGTTTCTAATGAATACCCACAACGTAAGCTTTTATGGAGAAATAAGAAAAATCTATCCTAATCCCCCGCCCCACCCACCAGTTTAGAAATCCTCTGTATACCTTTATTAATGGGATCATCTGCATCTTTGTGGTCATCTACACTCTTCGTTGGGGCTTTAGTCTCCTCTGTAGTCGGTCTAACTCCATCATTCCTCAGCTTTGCCCCATGTCCGTTACCAATGTCTTCATCTCCTGCTATGTTCTTGCTCTTCGATTTGGACTGAGGACATCCCATTTCTAAACTGAAACACATAGATCAAATGAATGAGAAAAGGACCGCCTGTGCGGGCATCGAAGGCCCAGATCAGACTGCGCATTTGCGTTCGCGAAAAGGTGCGCATTCGCGCAGTCTGATCTGGGCCTTCGCTGTCCGCATACAGGATCATTGAATTATTATGTTTGTTGTAACAGTTCACTGTACATAGCTTTATAACATTGCATATACCTGTAACTAATGTTGAATAAATATTTGTATTTGGAATATTTGATTTTGAAATATTTGTATTTGTATTTGAATCATTGGATATTGTAGGATTTACCAACGGTTGGTTATGTTGTGGTTTAACGATACGTCAACCTCTGTGGATCAATTTGCTTCGCTTCCCAGGAGAAAGGGAGAAAGTGATAGAAGAGATGATAGAGAGATACAGACAAGACTGAGGGTTAAGCGAATGACAGGAGAAACAGCAAACATAAAAACAATGATCCTTACCCATTGATCCCTTACACAGGTGTATAAGCACACAGGACCCTTATCCAGCCGCATCAACGAACAATAAGTGATCTGAAACATGCACCGAAACGCTGGATGCTGCACCAGTCATTCTCAAACAGCGGATGCGGATTCAAAAGGGGTCGTTGTTCAGTGGGATTCGAGGGAGAGAAGGGGGAGGTTTCAGTGGAAGTCCGTTTGACTCAAAATTTCATGGAAAATTTAGGATAATTTTTTATAAATATCAAATACCGTATTTACCCTAAATATTCACAACCCCTTCTCTTTACCATATACTTCTCGTCAACATTTTACAACCTTGGATTATGTGTAAAATTGCTGAATCGGTGGCAAACAGTGTAGACCCTGATCAGACGTCGCGTTCTGCGGCGTCTGATCTGAGTTTACACTGTTTGCTCAGGCCTGTCTGTCTGTCTAAATACGTACAGTAAGTACGGTAATTTGATCAAATCGACCCCCTCCCCCCACCCCCTCAGAAATCACCCTGTATCAGCCCCTGTTCAGTTTGCGTGTATATATGGTTTGGACAGGGAGCCACTGTATGAATTACTCATTCATCAATAAAAAACAACAACAAAAAAAAAAAAAAAAAAAAAACAAGAAACGTAGTGCTCAACAGGATAAGATGGACCTTATTGCATATGCGTGCAGCGAAAATCTCCTTGATTTCGCGACAATGTGGGGGTCAGTGTGATTAATTCGCAGCTCAGTTCCAAGGAAAGAGTTTGTTTTCAAAAGCTGGAACAAATATAGATACTATATAAGTTTAAGAATAACTGTCACCGCACATTAAGCGGGATTGTATTTAACCGCAGTAACTTTTCGGACAGACAGTCCCGAACAGTGTAGACCCAGATCAGATGCCGCAGAACGCGGCGTCTGATCTGGGTCTACACTCTTTGTCACTCATCCAGGAATTTTAAGGCATATCAACAGATAGTGTAATTAACTTGCTTCAGTTTTAGGACAAATATGTTAAGGAGTTAAGATGTTCCAAAATTCACGGTAAATCTGGTAAACATGTGTGCATAGAGAACTGAAACTTGTGTCAGCTGTTGCATTACAATATAAATGAGTAATAATGACAAAGTTATTTGTAACGTGTATAAAAGAAAGATACATTATATGTACAGTTATGCAACTCAATATTTGATGAAAGAAACAAAATTGATAGCCCGTAAACCCCTGAAATCCGGTATGATTTTTTACCACTTCCCGGCAACGGTTGGCTTTTAAACACAGACACGCTCAAAGTTAAACTTCATCCCGTTCAACCTGACGACAGGACCATTTCACTGCATCCGACCAGGTATTGATAAGACTTAATAGCGCAGTTTTTAACAAAATATTGATTCGTATTGTTCATGTATATTTTGTGGGAATATACGGTATGCAAACTAATTGAACAAATTCTTTTTACTACCTGTTGATGTGTCGAAAACAACTGATTGAGTGCCAAACAGCGTAGACCTCGATCAGACGCCGCAAATGCGGCGTCTGATCTGGGTCTACACTGTTTGCTCAGCCTGCCTGTCCTAGTAGGCAAATACGGTATATCAACACACAATGACAGTGCTAATGCGCAGGATGATCTTCGTCATCTGAAGCTGTTCGGTTCGAACGCACCCTTTCGCTATTAGTTTAGTACAAAAAGAAAAGGTCTTACCTAGTCCTCAGACATAACAATGATCGCCAGTTTAATTGTCGAGTATATAAAATTATTTAGTGCTAAATATATGTGCAAATATGATAATGTGTAAATACCTGTACTCACCAGGCGTTGAATTTCTGTCTGTATCTTCCTATGGAAAACCAGGTGTATTCACCTACATGTCATTAATTAAAAATGATAAAACCTGTTCGCCATAATCACTAGTCTCCGTAAGTGCGAAATAAACGATTAAATCATCGATTATTTTCCGTTTTTGCTTCAGCAACGGTCTTTAATTGTGCTATAACTATCAATTGATAGTCGGCTATCGATAGTCACGAAACGTGATCCATTTCGAATCCCAATCAAAACAAGTTTTAGTAATGTTCTAAAAATACACCTGGGCGACAAAGCGTGACATTTTTACAATGATTTAAAGGTAATTGTACGGGTCGCTGCGTTTCTACGGTGTGAAAATATCGAACTACGGTAGTCCATTGTCATCAAAATTGTCATGTTCTGACAAGAAATATGAAGATCGATATAATGAACCGGTGGTCACTGGAAATTCGACAGTTGAAAAAAAATGCACTATAAACGTCTATGGATGAACGTGCAAATATTATTTATTTATTTATTTATTTATTTATGTATTATACTACGAAACAGGTCTTTGTTATGAGCACCCCCGCGGTCTCATATAATACATAGTGAAAAAAAAAAAAAAAAAGTTTGAAAAAGTTTGTTGGGGTCTACGTTATTTGGTGGGGGAAAGGTCACATTATGAGTGTGTGTGTGTGTGTGTGTGTGGGGGGGGGGGGGGGGGGGGGGGGGAGGCGGGCGAAATGGGTGAGTGGGTGGGATTCAGAATTTTGGTTTTTTAAACCAGCTTTTTTTCAATACGTTTGTTACTTCTAGCATTTTGTTTCATTGGCTTAATATCTCTAGATTTTAGAGAGGGCCACATGGTAGACTAGCTGTATAGCTAAATGTGCTGCTTTAAAAATAATGTATAAATAAATAAATAAATAAATAAATAAATAAAAATAACCTAACTCCTTATTTCCCATGTTGTATACTGAAAACGACGCGACTTACATAGCTCAAGATTAAAGGGGCACCAAGATGCATTTACGATCGACTCTCATTACCTCAAAGGGAGTCTCTGAAATACTTCCAGATATCCGTACCTCGACATATCAGATTTTTAGAATTGAAAGCAATAAATCGAACTACTACATTTAACAAATGAATATGTAGCTTGACTCCTGAGTTACAGGTATATTGAAAATATTGTGGAAAAGAGGAGAAATTGCTCCTTAGGAGCAATTTCTCCTCTTTTCCACAATATTTTGTTACATGTTGTTAGATTTCCATGTTAAAACAGGGACCAGATTTTCACTTCGAGATAGCTGATTATTCGGGATACGCGACTGTATTTCTTATTTCTCCATGAAAACATATGTAGTGGGTATTCTTATTAGAAGCGCCTCGGCGCCTCGGCACCTCGGCCCCTCCAGAAATGCAGTAGAGCCACAACGTTAGAAAACGTACCTTTGGACAGGTGTGCCCAGCGCAGATTTAGATCAGACTGCGCATTGCGCAGTCTGATCTGAATCTTCACTGGGTAGATTTTCGATAGTCAAGGGTGAAAGATTTGAGTCTTTGTTCGGCGCCCGTGTCGAAGGTACGTTTTCTCACGTCACTGCTCAGTAGATGCTTCTGATACGCACCTTCCTTTATGGACCTGTAATATTGTGTAAACATTTTGGAAGACTGTGTGTGTGTGTATGTTGTGTGTGTGTGTGTGTATCGGTTTGCCTACAGATACTAGGCCAATATATAAGTATTTTTGTCACTTTTTGTTTACTTATTATTTTTATTTTCATTTATATCCTACTGTTCAATGCAGACCATATCTATAAACCAGCCACAGAGCTCAATAAGCCAAGAATAATAAAAATATATATACATATTTCTAAGTCTTGGCTATGTCTGTGTGTGTATGTGTGTGTGTGTGTGTGTGTGTGTGTGTGTGTGTGTTTTCGATATTTTTTGTAAGATCATTTATAGCAAAGCCAATTCAGAACCGATACGATGTTATCATTTTGAAGTGATAGTGCGTTTATGCGCGCGCGCACCACGACTACTACCACCACCACCATCACCACCACGACTAGCAATATTAACAACAAAAACTGTTAACGTTTAATCAGAGGAGCGAGGTCATGGTAGGGACGCGAGAAATTCGTGTCGAAATCTATTTGTAAATGTCCGAACTGAGTTTCGTTTAGTCAGTAGAAACGGATGAATGCACACTTACAAGGGGAAGGTGTAAATGGACTATCCATCAAGAAAACATACCTATATAATGTTGACCCCCTTAAACCCCACTCTTATATAGTAAAACTGGGGTTTACAGGAGTATACATTATTTTTCTTGTTTCTGCTCAAATCATAGATTGTTGGTACTCGTTAGAACCGCCTCGTCGAGGCGGTTCTAACGACTAAATCTATGTTTTGAGCAGAAATATGAAAAATATCAGAATTTTTTATCTGAAAATTTTCATTTTTAGTGGTAAAATTTTCAGTATATTTGAATAGGCGTGTTTTCGTAATGCTTTTTTTTAATGAACCTCTAGGCTAAAACTTACTCTTTTTATGGCATCTTTCGGAGAGGTGTTTGTTACGTGGCGCTTTATTCAGACTTTTTGTCATTATTCAATGCAAAACCTTTTGTCGTAACTTCCAACAAATTATATAGATGCGCCAAGTTTTATTCTATACAGTGGTTCAAACAGTATTCGAAACATTCCATGATGGCTGCAAAGTATGCAAAAATCGATAGGGTAGATAAATGTAATTTCTTCTTCTTCCAAATATTGGTTCCTTTGAGATCATTAGGCCTATTGCGGTATCTTTTAAAATGGAGTTCTGCTCATGTATACGCTAGAAGGTGTAAGCAGTGTTGCAAACTTCACTACTGCTTATGAAGAGTCTCAATAAAACCGAGACTCCTATTTTCTATCTGCAATGTGTTCTTTGTTTCCAAAGGCAACATTTTAGAGATTTATTCCTACTAAGAATGTACTGATGAACGTTGGGAGGACTCCTTCCAAGGTCAAAACCAAAGTATGTACAGTTTAAAACATAAAATAGTCGTCAGCTGTTCAGGACTGGGCGATCGGCAGGACAAGACCTAAACCGACTCGGAACTCCTCTAGTGTGGTGGCATTAGTAACTTGCGTAAGTAGGAGGTTCCGTTCCCGGAGAGTCCTCGGGAAGAAAGAGTACTTGTAGATGGACATGGTAGCACTGGGCTGGTAGAGTAAGTTGACGGCTGGTGTGTCTGTCTCCAGGACGTACAACATCAGTGCCTGTTTCCACTATAGTCCTCGCTGTGTTTATAACAATGTCGTCAACCCGTCCACTCTTCTTCTTTAGTGTAGTAATTCCCATTCAAGGTCGGAGACCATCTTGAAGACGCAACATGGCGTTCCGTCGTAGTAGTTGTTATGAACAAATCGAGTTGCTTGTCTTTGGACCTTCTCCAACTTGGCAGTATCTTCATTTGACGAAGGGTCCCAGGCCGGAGAGGCATACTCTGAAGTTGGTCTACAAGCGTTGTGTAGGCTGCCTTCTTCACTTCTCTGGTGCATTCGCCAAGATTTTGTCTCTAGAATCCCAAGCTCTTTGTTGCTTTGGCTACCGTGGCGTCAGTATGCCAAGTAAGGTTATTACTGATGTGCACTCCGAGGTACTTTCCATTGTCCACTACTCCTAGTGTGTGTCCGTGTAGCTTGTATTCTGTCTGCCTCTCGGGGTGCTTGCTGGTGTTTATCCTTATGACATATCCCTGGCATTTCTCAGGGTAAAACTGCATCTGCCATAGCTTCTTCCCAGTTTTCTAACATTTTAAGATCCTCCTGCAATCTGACGTCAGTATCTTTTTTGATGAGTCTGTAAACGAGACAATCATCAGCAAAGAGGCCGAAGTCTGAATCTACAGCTTTTATGGTAGGTCATTGATGTAAGCCAAAATAATAATGGACCTAATACTGTTCCCTATGGCACACCAGAGATAACGTCAGCTTGGATGGACCTGCAACCATTGTGCAGTACCTCTTGCTTTCTATATCCAAGGAAAGAAGTATCCACTCCACTGTCTGTCCCCTGAAACCATAGAAGTTCAGTTTGTACAGGAGTCTCTGATGAACGACTTTATAAAATACTTTGGAAAAGTCAAGAAGTATAACGTCTTTTACCGACTTCAAGCTACGTGCATAGATTTATAAAGAATGCTTACTGGGATGATGTCCTGCATGGGAGAATGTGGGCTGGATCCTTTGTCTGGAAGTGTGTCATTGTCTTCGCGAGTGTAAATTTGATACTGCTTTTAGTCATCTATGACCACGCATGATGACAGGTTTGTGGTGGGACACACAAGTTATCACACACTTCCATACAAAATGAATTTTGTAACAAAGCCACCAGCAGATTAAAACTAGATTTATTTACAAGAAGTCCACAGGGACAGGCAATCCATAACTTGCCCCTGCCCAACCCTAGAATATTATATTTTGGCCTTAAACCCATCCACTGTCTCCGAAGAGACAGCTTCGGTTGTAATGCCATTCCAATCTGCAATTGTGCGAGGAAAATAGTTATTAAAACGTATGTATAAGCGTTCGGAGGGATGAGATTTGGTTCTCCTGCTCCCACCACCGGCCTCAGACAGACAGCTATTCTTATTTACAATAACATGATTGTATGCTCTGTCTGCACATCCTGACATTCTGATTCGTTCGTTGTATAGGTAGGAACCAAGCAGGCGGCCACACGGGGGGAACATGTTCGTCTCACTTTCGAAGTCTCGCGCAACTTTGTGAGGACGCACCGGATAAAATGAAAACAGTGTTGTTTATATTTGCACCGGGGTAGGAAAAACAAATTATGTAAGTGTAAAGTTTGACGATCACTGGTAAGACAGATCAACGTATGGGTCTTGTATATATTGAAAAAAGCGATTTAACTGTGTTTATTATACTGGATAAATAAAATTTTGATCAAACTGGCAGTTAATATTCTGAACTGATTTTTAAACACTCCACATGGCCACAAACTAAATTTCAATATGTACCAGTAATCGGACGCAGTAACACATTTCCCTAGTATACTGGGTTTCGTTTTCTAACATTATGACAGAAGGGAATGAGGGGTTTGTCTAGATTTAGACCATGCTTACAGGTATAGGTAGGGGTTTGTATTTGTTCAAACAGTTGTAATTTAAACTTGTAAATGGCAAAAATTGCCTGGATCGGGACATTAACTGGAGCTCCCTTGTGGAAGGAGCATTACGAAAACACACCTATTCAAATATATAGAAGGTTTCACCTCCAAAAACTGAAAATTTTCAGATAAAAAACTCTAGTATTTTTCATATTTCTGCTCAAAACATAGATTGTGGATACTCGTTAGAACCGCCTCTATCTATGTTTTTGAGTAAAAATAAGAAAAATAATGTATATACCCCTGTAAACCCCAGTTTTACTATATAAAAGTGGGGTATAAGGGAGTCAAAATTATATACATGTAGGTATGTTTTAGTGATGGTATGAAACCCACAAACTGAAACCAACAATGGAATTTCCAGTCAGGATAGGACTACCAATATACACTTAATTATGAGAGTTTACACGATGAGTATCAAATAACACATCAGTATTAGTAGCTGAGTTACAAATTTTTGTCTCAGTTTTGGGTTTTTGTCTCAGTTTTGGGTTTCAGACCCCCCTACATAGGGAAAGTCACCCCCTGTGTAGGTTAAAAACCCTACAGTAATTCAAAATAGCTACTTGCAGGCCTTCATCCTGCAATCCTGATAGATCTGCCTAGATTCCATAAGGGTCTTTGGCAGTATATATAGGTAGATAGATGAAGACTCAAACTTGCTGCCCACTACTTGCAAGGCAAGGGCTGTATCAGGGTAACAGTCATGGCAGTCACATTACTTCTTCCTCTTCTAACCATTGAGAACCATGCATCAGCTAGTCAGCCTTGTCCTTTTTTCTGTCTTGTGGTATCAACTTAAGTAAATATATGATAAAGAAGAAAAAGTGTGCCTTACATGTATGTAGGACTTGAACTCTAGACTGCTTGCTTGCCGGTAGACATTCATGCCAATCACCACATTGCTCCCATTCTTATCTTTTGAGAGCCGCATTGCATGATACTGATGCTGGAGTGAACTGGTCTATAATTCACCAAAGTATAATAGTCGTCAGTGTATTGTATAGCCTTTTCTTGCTCACTGGGCTTGGGTATCAGCTGAATATACTTTCATGCTGCACATACCAGACTACCTCCTTACAAATGACCAGTTCAAAAGCAAATCCTAACAATGATAGTAAATATCTGTTTAGATTTATAGCATATCTGTAAATTTAAAGAGTACTTGTAAATTTACAGACTTGCAGCCCTGTAAATTTATAGAGCTATGAAAACAAACACCAGAAAATGATGCAAGACTGTAAATTTATAGAGCTACCCCTACCCTACTCTCCTAAAAAATAAAAAAAAAAATAAATAAAAAATAACAAAAAAAAAATTAAATATAAAGCAACAAACAAAATAAATTAAAAAAAATAGAAACACAAAAAAAAAGAAAATGTTGTATTACTAAAATGAATGCCTATTTTGAAATTAAAAGGGTTTATGTGGAATGACTTGTCAGATGTGAATGTAAGTGCTCTTAATCTGTGTTTAGTTTCAAAATATATTGAATTTAACCCATTGTATACTGAATATACTCTCCCACACAATATCTTGGAAGCATTCAATTTCAATTTTAGGTACGTCCGGCTATGAGATCTACATATTGCTAGAGAAAAATGGCTAAACTATTTGCAAACAGTGGAGACCCTGATCAGACGTCACATTCTGTGGCATCTGATCTGGGTCTGCACTGTTTGCCAGTTATCCTTTTACGGGTATCCCGACTACAATGGGTTAAACTTGCTCCACTTGGCTGAGTGCACCAGATACAGTATGAAACCCTGTAAACCACTAAATGTTTAGAATTAAAACATAATTCTCTGTTATTACATAATGAATTGTTTAAGTCATTGCAGTGATGCAGTTGGACTCCATAATTAACATTAAGGATTTCCCTCACAACCAAAGAGCTACATTTGTAAAGATCAAACATTTTGCCAATAGGGCATACATATTCAGGCAAGCTGTACAGGCCCATATGGACATCTTTTAATGCTCCACAAACTCATATTATTTATATTTTTAGAGCTTGTTAGAAATGCTTCAGAGTGCTGCTTCTAAACAGTATCCATCAGAGTATGTTTGTTGAGAAAAATGAGACACATCACGAAAACATGCCTATATAATATTGACCCCCTTAAACCCCACTTTTATATAGTAAAACTGGGGTTTACAGGGGTATACATTATTTTTATTATTTTGCTAGAAACATAGATTGTGGGTACTCGTTAGAACCGCCTCGCTGAGGCGGTTCTAACGAGAACCCACAATCTATGTTTTGAGAAAAAAATATGAAAAATATCAGAATATTTTATCTGAAAATTTTCCTTTTTTTTGGTTATAAAATTTTCAGTATATTTGAATAGGCGTGGTTTCGTAATGAACTGTTTATCTGGTTCCCCCTCTTATCTATAGCTGTGAATAAAAAACATGACCTTTCCTGTTCATCAGGACAAGGATTGGAGTCATTGGACAGTATAAATTAAATCTACATTGAGTAGTTAAAGCCTTATCAAAAAAAAAAAAAAAAAATGGGACAAATTTTTATCTAGTTTCCCCCTTTTATCTGGAACATGACCTTCCCTGTTCAACAGGACAAGAATTGGACAGTATAAATTAAAATCTACATTGAGTAGTAAAAGCCTTATCAGTCATTTGATATAAAGCAGAATTATCCATACTCTAAATATGAGGTGTAATTAGACAAATATTTTTACACATGTACTAATTTCTCCATAAGATTGTATGTTATGTGTATTCATTAGAAGCTCCTTGTCAAGGTTCTTGTAATGAGAACCAATAACATATCACAAAATTCATCTTCATGGAAAAATATGAAAATTATCGAAAACTTTTGGTCCAAAAGGTTCCTTATCTGGAGCTGTAAAATTTATCTGGATAGATATAATTGTAGGTGTTAACCCTTGCCTTGCTGAATAAATTAGGATGCCATGCTCACTTCTAATTTTCAACCAATCAGATTACTTGATCCGGGTTTTTGATAGAAATTCACACATTTAATGACAGATGGTGCAGATCCAGATCAGAAGTCAATTGATCTGGATCTGCACTGTTTGCTAAGATGGGGCAAGTTGTATTCAGCAAGAGAAGGGTTAAAGATATTTTTTTTACATGACAGTTTTACATGAATCTATACTTCTTTAAGGGAGATCACTCTGTTTTGAAAATATTTGCCTTCCTTCTTAAGGGGATTCTTGTACTGGCACCAAGGAAGCAAAAGGAGGCAAAGTTTGCAGCTTAAACTAGAGTTGTCTCTCTTTGATGTGTTGCAGTTTACAGTCACTAGTAAAAGAAACCTAAATATTTATCTGACTTTGCAAAAGGGGCTTTTCTTAAAGAATGTTTAAGAATCATCTCACAAAGGAGGCTACTCTTAAAGAAAAGAATTTGCTCCCAATGGTAGCAAATTCATTTCTTTGTGAGTAGTCTCCTTTAAGAAAGGTTTCATGTATTTGAAATTGTACTAGGGAAGTTAACCATTTTCCGCTTGAATAATCTCTCTCTCTTTGAAAAGGAAGTAAAATCTGCAAAAGAAAAAAGTGGGTGGGTTTGTGTTTAGGGTGACTTGTTTATATAAAGTTGGTAGAAGTAAATTATTAATATTTTGTTTTCTTTTATAAAATAAATTATTGAGGCATATATATATATATATATTTTTTTTTTTTTTTTTTTTTTTTGATAGAAAAAATACCATAATTACCAAATATATTTGGACACCACACCATCATTCACATAAAATTTTACCAAGTCTGTTAGACTACTCCTTGTTTTGTCTTAAAGTACTCAGTACTTATAGGATGGCAAACAGTGTAGACCCTGATCAAACTGCTCCTGTAGGAGCAGTTTGATCTGGGTCTACACTGTTTGCTCGGATCTTCTTGTCTAATTATTTAGTATAAATATATGGTAGCATAACAATTTTTATCCCAGTAACTGCTTTTCTTTTTTTTTTTTTTTTTTTTTTTTGAAAACATGAAGGAAAAACAGTAGGTTTCACCAGGAAAATAAGTAATAAGTAGGGTAGGGTTACCCTGTACACATACAGTTTTATTCAGCCTAATAATGAAACTATTGACTGCTCTTTTTTCAGACCCATGTTGTCGAGAAGTACCTGTACCGCCAAGCTTCTTTTAGTCTTCAACACAGTGCTCATCAAGCAACCCCCAGTAGCTGGAATTTTCTTTGCCATGGGGGAATCCATATCTAGACCTTCTACTATGCCAACACCAGAAGATGCCTTGCAAGGTTTATATCAGCACACTTAAAACCATGTTTAGTTAAAGTATTCGGACACCTTAATTCCTTAACATGGTCCTAAAATTTAAACAAATCCATTATTATAGATGAGGGTCAAACAGTGTAAACTCTGGTCAGATGCAACATTCTGCAGCATCTAATCTGGGTCTACACTGTTTGCTCAGGCCTGTCTGTCCAAATATTTAGAGTAAGTATGGTATTTGTGTTTAAGAATTCTGTGGACTGTGTTGTTTCTTGTATATTGTAAAACATATATTTTGAATAGTTTGAATATCAACAAGTTATGTCAGTTTGATATCATGCCTGTTTAAATCCCCACAATTTTGGTGCTTACTCTTAGTTACATTTCGTTTTGAATACTTCATGACCACATTCTAAAATAAGTGGAATTTTATTTCTCTTCCAACCCACAAAATGCTCGCACCCCATTCTTTCACTCATTCCACTTGCACCTACTGGAGTAAAACCTTTGATCAAATTTAGACTCTACTCTTCATACCCACATAAGCTTGAATTTGGGTCAGAAATGCATGTTAAAAATGGCCCAAAATTGACTATCCTATAAGTTGAGGCAAAGATCTGCCATGCGTTCAGCAATCCAGCTACCTGGAAGGGGACCCACCGATGTGGATATTGCCCCTGTACCTGCATGTTAATCAAAAATCTGGTGGTGATGATGATGAAGGCCAGGGCCCAGTTGTTCAAAGCTAACGATGTCGATTTACATCAAGTGATAAGCAAATATGCTGAAATTTTTTGCTGAAAAAAAGTGAGTAGCTTTTGCAGTGCAAAAGCTACTCACATTTTTTCAGCAAAAAATATCAGAATATTGTATATTGAATCCGCTAAAACAGTTAACGAAATGACCCTTAACGAGCTTGTTAAGCTAACGATGCTTTGAACAACTGGGCCCTGAAGTTTGGTCAGAAATGCGTGTTAAAATGGTCCAAATCAACCCTCCTATAGGGCAATCCTGAGGCCTTTAAAATGCATTTCTGACCAAACTTCAATCTCCTGTGTTCTTTAAAACACAATTCATTATAGCATAGTTTTTGGATTTAATGTAGTTAAGATGAATGCCAAAAAAGTTGTGTCCAGGCACTTTTTGCAAGAACAGAGCCTTAAATTATCATCCTTCTGTCATCTTGGTATAACTTTTATATTTTTTAAAGGGACATAAAACACCAAATCGTCACTATTTCGTAAGTGTAAATACAATGCTATCAATTTTTTTGTACCGCTGGGCCCTGATGCATACTTTCTGGCTATTTTTGCAATAGACAGTTTGTCTTATTTGTTTTTCCTGCTTCCGTTTTCTATACAAAATTGTTGTATTTATGTACAGGGAGGGATGAACCTATCAAGGTCTCAAAGGTACATGCTGCCAACCACAACCCAACAGTGCCACCTTTCCCAGAAGAGATGCAGCTTGCCATGTTTGGTATGTCTTTTTAACCCTTAAACTGCAAATCACAACAAGTGTTGTCTGCTTTGTCATCTGCTTGTGATTTTAAAAGTCAATTTTGCAAACAGTGTGGTCCCAGATCAGACTGCTCCTTTAGGAGCAGTCTGATCAGGGTCCACACTGTTAGCCTGTATGCAAAAATAGGTTTGAAAAGTTTGCAAGAATATTCAGCAGACAACATAAACAAATGACATATTCAAATGCAGGTTTTTCTTGACATTTTAAGAGTTAAGGAAATGGATACACATGTAGATTTTTGCTGCTATTTTTAAGAGAAACAACATTTCAAAACAGGAAATTAGTTATTACTACCTGAATACTTTTATAAATAAGGGCTATTCTTTAAGAAAATAATTTGCTTCCAGAGTGAGCAAGTTCTTTCCTTCAAAAGTAGCAGCCAGTTGGAAGAACTTTTCATGTGGAGAGTTACTCATAGCAACAGCTAAGGCGCTTTTTTCATCTGAAAAATGCTGATATATTTCTTATTTCTCCACAAAAAAAGTATGTTGTTGTACTCATTAGAAGCGCCTCACCGAGGCGCTTCTAATGAGTACCCACAATATATGTTTTCATCGAGAAATAAGAAAAATATTATGTGGATACCCCCTCTTATCCGTAGCTATGGTTACTTCTCTTTAAAGTGTTTCTATTCCCACAAATTTAAATGAACAGCCACAGTTACGGATACTGGTCTTTGTCACAATTGCATTAGCAAGTATGAGTAACATAAGGATCACTTTCCAGCCTTATTGTTGGTGTCGGCATCAACAATGTTACATGTAAGTCTGTGTTTAGCTGCATTGCTCAAACCCTAAGGCTTCTATGCTAATGAAACTTACAACATACACCTGCCATGATGCAAGCCGGCCTCGTTGGCTCAGTTGGATGCACCGTCCGACTGGAGACTAGGAGGTCACGGGTTCAACCCCCGCCGAGGTCGGCAACATTCTTTCGTGGAGATTGATCTTGAAATATTTTCTACAGTCATTCTCTCCCTCCCACTGATTCAAGAAGGGCAGTTATCAGTTTCTGGCGAAAGAATGTGCACAATACTGGTTAACCCCTTAGAGGACTAAGCCTGCCCAGTAAACGTGTGGTTAGGTAAACTGACCGCGCTCGACATGACCCCATTGGGTTGACTGGACCGTAAAACCTCAACACAAATCTGCCATGATGCAGCCTGCCTACTGCCATCAGCTGTTACTGATCTTGACCTACTTTCCCTGCTTGGCTTTTAGCTCCGTTTCTTGATCCAGTCACAACAAAGCCATTCAGCAAATTTCTTGTATTTTAAGAGATAATTTAGAATATGTTTTGTCATCTTAACACTAAAAGATATACATGTACATGTATGCATAGCAACAGATAAGGCACTTTTTTCATCTGAAAAATGCTGATAACTTTCTTATTCCTCCACAAAAACGTATGTTGTGGTACTCATTAGAAGCGCCTCGCCGAGGCGCTTCTAATGAGTACCCACAACATATGTTTTCGTTGAGAAATAATAAAAATATTATGTGGATACCCCCTCTAATCTGTAGCTATGTATATGTACATGTATACTTTGGATACTTATTACGCATAGTATTTGCCCTAAGTATTTAGTCAGATAGCCTCGCTCAGGTCACATGTGGGAAAGCCAAGTTCTGCTTATGGATGTTCAGGTGGTTTTTCCCCAGATTCTCCGGTTTTGCCCACCTTTGATGAACGGTCAGCTTGATATAAGTGAAATATTCTTGAAAGGGCCGTAAAACCAAATATATAAAAAAAAAAAAAAAGACAAATTTAATCAGACATGCCTGAGCAAACTCTTTGACCCAGTTCATGTGCCACAGACTGCAGTGTTTTCTGATCATGGTCCACACTGTTTTGTACATATCCAGCAGGTTAATAAGATATATGAGCATCTATTGTTCAAACTTGAGAACAAACATGGTAAAGAGTTCAGGCCTCAAGGTTATAAAACTTTTTTCATGCGTAACTCAGCTGAGCATGAAATTTTCTCTGTTAAGAAATATGAAAATGCCAACTGTTGTTGGCATTTTCATATTTATTAGCAGAGAAAATTTCATGCTCAGCTATGTTTAGCAAGAGAGAATTTGCAATTGTTACTAATTTGAGATTTATAGGCAGGACAGATTTCATGCTGAGCTGAGTTTATCATGAAAAAAGTTTATAATCTCACGCCATGTTTTTCTCTTAGAGAATTTGACCCCCACTAACCCAGCTATTACTATATCAAGTCGGGTTAGTGGTTTATTGCTTTCTCATATGTTTCTGATGACTGAGACCTTAAAACTCTGCCCAGTTGCCAATCAAATGATGCTCTGTTATGCAGTTAGTTAAGTTATACTGATAAGACAGTTAACTAGAAACCTGCATACAAAATTCTTAAATATAAAACACAATGAAGAAGCTCAAAACTGATACCAAAATCTACATCTGCATCAAAAATTAATCAAATTACAAATTTTAAATGGTTTCCTATGTTAAAAAAATAAAGATTTTAAGACTATATTTTGCAGTGCAGGGAACCAGTGTTATCAGAGAAAAGTATTTCCCCAGGTAAATCTGGTAATACCACCTGTTGTGAACAGACTCATTAGTGTAGGAGAGTTGAGGGCAGTAGCCGTAAAACATCTGGTTGAATTATCAGTTGAGCATGAATTTTTTTGCCCCTTTTTTTCTAAGAGAAAAACTTGTCATGTCGGGGTCAGGTGTCAGAAAATTAGGGCAGATATGATACAGTTACCTTGGCAATGTTATATCATAAATATAATTTCTATTGCCTTATATTGCAAATTGGAGATAAGCTTTTTCAGGTGTATCCATTCACCTTCACATAGCTTTTGATAAAATACATGTACTTTTCAGTCCAAAAGCGTTGATATTTTTCTTATTTCTCCATGAAAACTTATGTTGTGGGTACTCATTAGAAGCGATTTGGCGAGGGCCCTTCTAATGAGTACCACAATATATGTAGAAATAAGAAAAAATATTTAACTGATACCCACTCTTATCGAGACCTATGCCGTAATTAGAACAAGTACTTATGATACTATTTCACTTGAATTTTAAAACTTCAGAAAAAAAATTGTGTTTAACCCTTTAATACTTTGTATGCTGGGTAAACATTTCAGCAGACAACATTTTGAAATTTTTTTTTCCTAGAAAATAGGATCTCACACTTCATGCAAATTGTCTCCTTTTTGTTTCGAGGTTACAAAATACTAGTTTTCTGATAGTTATTACACATCAAACGTATCCAGTTTCTCTACATGTTTTGTTACCCTGCAGTGGTATCATGAAGTGTCTGTTATGCTTTTATTTTATATTATTTGTCAGAGATAAAAAAGCTTCACTTTTCATGGGAATTGTCTAGCAGACAATTCACATAAATGTCAAGTCTTATTTTCTCTGAAAAATACTATCAGTTTTAGAATGCTGTCTCATAGCTCTAGTTAAGGCACTTTTTTCAGTCTAAAAGTATTGATATTTTTCTTATTTGTCTACAAAAACACATGTTGTGGGTACCCATTAGAAGCACCTCATTGAGGCTCTTCTTATGAGTACCCACAACATATGTTTTCGTGGACAAATAAGAAAAATACTGACCTGATACCCACTCTTATCTAGACCTATGCTGTCTGCTACAAATTTGCTTAGCACTTAACCCCGCCTTGTCATGCTGAATAAATTAAGATGCATGCCTACTTCCAATTTTCAGCCAATCAGATTACTAGATCCAGGTAATTGACATAAATTCACATACTGAATGACAAACAGTACAGATCCAGATCAGTCGGCTTCTTCAGAAGCTAACTGATCTGGATCTACACTGTTTGCAAAGACAGGGTATATCCGGGTTCAGCAGGACAAGGGTTAAATGGTTATTAAAGGTTCAGTAGGAGCAATGCTGGGTTATTTCAGGTATGGGGTGTTTCTGGGGTGCTGAAAGGAAGCTTTGGAAAACAAAAGGCATATTCTCAACACAAGTAAGTGAAAGCTTTTATAGTTGTCGAACTTAAAATGATGTATAAGAACAAGTGCTATGTCTGTTGCAGGTTGTGAGCCCCTCTTTTAGAGTTGGCAGGGGGTGGTGGGTGTAAATTGCTTTATTTTTCTTTAGCTCACCTGAGCTGAAGGCTCAGGATGATCCATTGTGATCACTCCCCATCTGTCTGTCTGTCCACACCTTTGAACAACTTCTCCTCTGAAACCCCAGGGCCAATTTTCTTCAAACTTCATGTGGAACCTTCTGTTAAAGGAGGTTTCAAGATTTTTACAAATGGTTACTGTCAGATGGCTGCCATGCCCGTATATATGGTAAAAATACTTAGAAATCTTTTCCAGAACCAAGAAAGCTTTGAGGCTGAATCTTGGTGTATAGGGGATTCAAGGTCTACCAAGTTTGTTCAAAGCATGACCCTAGGTTGACCTTTGACCTTTTTATGGCAAGGGCAAATTTGCATCCCTATGCATTTGTATGCGAAAAATATTGAAAATCATTTTCTCAAAATGTTTTAAAGATTAATGGCTGTAACTTACAATGTATGATCAAAGTATCAAACCCTTTAAGTTACAATCAAAATTGTGTACTAAGGTTATTAGCCCTTGCCCCTGGGCTATATACATGTATAAAATCGCATAATCTTTAAACGTCTTCTCTAAAACTGCTGGGCCAGTTTTCTTGAACTTAATGTGAAGCATTCTTTTAAAAGGGGATTGAAAATGTGTACAAATTGTCACAATCCAATAAGTTAGATGGCCACCATGCCTTTATATGGTAAAAACATTTAAAAATTTTCTCCAGAATCAAAAAAAACTTTGAGGCTGGCTGAATCTTAGTATGAAGCATTGGGGACTCAAGGTCTGTCAAATTTATTCAAAAGATGATCCTAGGATGACCTTTGACCTTTTTATGGCAAGGTCAAATTTGCATTCCCATACTTTTGTATGGGAAAATGTTAAAGACTTATGATCAAAATTTTCAATATATGATAAAAGTAGTAAACCTTTTTAATAACAATCAAACTTTGTTCACCGTGAGTTATCTTCCCCTGCCCCTGGACTATCTACAGGTATAAAATCGTGTAATCTTTAAACATCTTCTCTGAAAAGGCATGACCAATTCCACCATTTAACAAGATAGCTGCCATGCCCATATAAAATCTTCTCCAGAAACAAGAAAGTTTTGAGGCTGAATCTTTGTATATAGCATCGGGGGGGACCCAAGGTCTACCAAGTTTGTTCAGATAATGGTCCTAGGATGACCTTTGACCTTTTATGGCAAGGTCAGATTTGCATCTCTAAATCCGTTTTTGAAAAGTCGTTTTCTCAAAATATATTAACTCTTTTCATGCTAATTAAGATGCCAAGCCTACTTCTAATTGTCTGCCAATCAGACAACTTGATCCAGGTTCTTTATACAAACTTACATACTTAATGATAAACAGTGTAGATCCAGATCATTTGGCTTCTGAAGAGGTCAACTGATCTGGATCTACTTTGTTTTCAAAGATGGGACATATCCGGGTTCAGCAGGACAAGTTAAAGTCTAATGGCTGAAAATTACATTTTATGAGTAAAGTAGTAAAATTTTTAAGTCACAATAAAACAATTGCTCCTATGGGTTATCTGTCTTTGCCTCTGGACTATATACATGTATAAAATTGTGTAATCTTTGAATGTCTTTCTCTATAACCAACTTTCACCAGATTTCACATGGGGCTTTCCGTCAAAAGGGTATTGTCAATTTATTCAAATGGTTCTGCCCTTTGAACAAGATGGCCACCATGCCTTATCTTATAAATCTTCTCCAGAACCAAGAAAGCTTAGATGCTGACTCTTGTTATATAGCATCTGGGATGCAAAATCTACCAAGTTTGTTCAAATGATGATCCCAGGATGACCTTTGACCTTTTTAGGGTACAGTCAAATTTCTGTTTTAGTTAATGTGGCAATGCTGGAAGAATATTGCATGGCATCTGCAGATAATCAATGGCTGATTTGCTCAGATGAGGGAAATTTGGCCCATGGGCCTCTTGTTTTGTTTTGTTTTTGCAGGTATTCCATTTATAATGTCTGCATCAGGTTTACCTCTTGTCATCACTGTCTCTTCAACCAATAGGTCAGTTCTTATCTTATGTGAATGAATCAGCATTGGGATGAGGAGAAACAGTTGATTTGGTTTGATGAACTTGACATCATTGTTAATTAACCCTTTTCCTGCGGAATAAATTAAGATGCCATGCCCACTTCTAATTTTCAGCTTATTAGATTACTTGATCCAGATTGTTGCTATAAATTTGCATACTTGATGGCAAACAGTGCAGGTCCAGATTAGTTGGGTTCTTCAGAAGCCAGTTGATTGGGTCTATGCTGTTTGCAAAACAGGGTATATCCGAGTTCAGCAGGACAAGGGTTAAGGTCAGAAGGCCATTTTTACTTTGCATCATTGTTAAGGTAAGAAGGCAAATTTTAGGATCAACACTTGACTGTGAAAAGATAGAGTACAGTGACCCTCGTTACAACGACAGCATTTGTTATCAAAGACATTGCCATTAAAATGAATTTGCAGTTGTACAGAATACGTAATGAGCTGATTGATATATAAGGAAGGTGTTGTTTCGTTCTTATTTCTATATAGAACATATGTTTTGAATATTTGTTAGAATTGCCTCACTGAGGCAATTCTAACAAATATCCAAAACATATGTATCTAAAAGTATCAAAGAATATTCTTGCATAATTTGTGACTAAATGTGACCTCTTGAGCTAAGGATTTGTGACAGTCAAATTGTTATTATGATGAATTATGTCGTTGTATCAAGTGTCGGTATAAAGAGGGTTGTCTGTATTGAGCGACCCAGGAAAGGCCAGTATGCTGAACATTGATATGTGCCTGAAATCCCAGCTGATGCCTTATTGGAGAATTAAATCAAATTTGAAATATACCCTTTTATTACAGGTGGGGTATTCAGGAGGCTATACAAAGAACCCAACCTACAAGGAGATGTGTACTGGCATGACAGGACATAATGAGGTGGTTAGAGTTGTGTTTGACCCAAAGAGTATAACTTATGAAGATATTCTCAAGGTAATAATAGTTGTAGATACTTTGTTTTTTTTTCCTGAGTGATTTTTTAACCCTTGTCATGCTAAATAAATTAAGATGCCACACCTACTTCTGATCTTAGCCAATCAGATTGCTCGATCCCGATTGTTGCTATAAGTTCATATACTTAATAGCAAACAGTGCAGATCCAGATCAGTTGGCTTCTTCAGAAACCAACTGATCTGGATCTACACTGTTTGCAAAGGCAGGGTATACAGTGTATCTGGGTTTAGCAGGACAAGGGTTAATTAGGTTGTTACAGTTGTGTCTGACACAAGACATTCTCAAAGTAACTATTTCAGTTTTTTCCTGATATTACACTATAAACTACACAGCAACTTGGTTTTGAAACAGGGCTGGCCCCAGTGGCTCAGTTGGATGCGCATCAGACTGGTGATCAGGAGATTGTGGTTTCAATCTGCCAGGTCTGGCAACATTCTCTCTTGGAGAATGATCATGAAATTTTCTATGGTCATTCCCTCACTTCCTCTGATTCAAGAAGGGCAGTTGTCAGTTTCTGGCAAAAGAATGTGCACAAGTACTGTTTAACCACTTAGAGGACTAAGCTTGCCAAGGAAAAAAGTGTTGTTAGGTAAACTGACCTCACTAGACATGACCCTGATAAGTTGACTTGGACGTAAAAGCTTAGCTTAGTCAATCAGTATTTGTAACAGGATACATTATAGCATGGTTTATAAAAGATAATTAACAGATGGACCCCAAAAATGTTGTATTCAAACTAAAGTAGATGTGTACATAGAAAAATTATCATTTATGGTCATTTTTCTATATAATCAATACATTTTGTTCCTGCCCAGTAAACATGTGGTTAGGTAAACTGATCACTCTCGACATGACCCCATTGGGTTGACTGGGCTGTAAAACCCCAACACAAACAAACAAACAATATAATTTGTTTGTATACAACATGTGGTTGTTTGGTAACAAGGTATTGGCTTTGGACTCGAGGCATTGTGTTATAAAGAGGTTGTAGTGTAGTACCATATTAACCCTAAGTTTTGGGACACCTTCACACCTTATTGTACTTGTCTTAAAATTAGAAAAGGTCTATTTTACTACCTGTTGATGTGCCTCAAATAGGGCTGGATGATTGGCAAACAGTGTAAACCCTGATCATATGTAGCATTCTGTGGCATCTTATCTGGGTCTACACTGTTTGCTCAGGCCTGTCTTTCCCAATATAAAGGGTTATTACGGTATTAAAATGCTGGGCCCAGTTGTTCAAAACTAACGATGTCGTTAGTTAATGTGTCGTAAAAACTTTGATCAGTAAATATAGCATATACGCTAATATTTTTGCTGAAAAAATGTGAGCAGCTTTTGCATTTGCTACTCAAATTTTTTAAGCAAAAATAATTGTGACTTTGATATTGTACTTACTAGAACAGTTAACATTTTGACCACTAACAAGCTCATTAAGCAACTGGACCCTGGTCAACTTTTAATTTGGTAGTGAGGGGTGGTAATAAGGGACTGCTGTACCTGTAAGAATTTGAGCCAGAGCACTCCAAAACCTACAGTAAGACTTCTGCGACCAAAAAAACTCAGATCAGCCTCTGCATCTGTGCAGTCTGATCTGAGTCTGCCCTGATTGCATGTGCCTACTACAGCCGCCAGGCTACCTAAAGAGGGATAAAAGAGAATCCTTTCTATACTGGTAGATGAACAGGCTGATCTGAATCTTTGCTGGTCACACACGTCTTATTGTAGGTTTTCTTAGGCGCTGGCTCATGTCTTCTTTCTGCACTGTCATTCACATTTTCTTTCATCCTTTTCTCTTTCCCTCTTTCCTTTCCTCAACTTCATGTACCTCTTCTCTTTACTCCATTTCTAGGGAGACAACACAAAATGACCCACAAGGGTCCAAAAAGGGTTGTGTGGTTAACCCTTCTCTTGCTGAACACGACATGCCCTGTGTTAGTAATCAGTGTAGATCGGCCTCGGTGGCTCATTTGGATGCGCCGTCCGACTGGAGACCAGGAGGTCGCGGGTTCAACCCCTGCCGAGGTCGGCAACATTCTTTCGTAGAGATTGATCATGAAATATTTTCTACGGTCATTCTCTTCCTTCCGCTGATTCAAGAAGGGCAGTTGTCAGTTTCTGGCGAAAGAATGTGCACAATACTGGTTAACCGCTTAGAGGACTAAGCCTGCCCAGTAAACGTGTGGTCAGGTAAACTGACCGCGCTCGACATGACCCAATTGGGTTGACTGGGCCGTAAAACCTCAACACAAACAAACAAGATCCAGATCAGTTGGCTTCTGAAGAAGCCAACTGATCTGAATCTGCACTGTTTGTCATTACATATATGAGTGTCTCACAAAAACCCGGATCAAGTAATCTGATTGGCTGGAAATTAGAAGTGGGCATAGCATCTTAATTTATTCATCATGACAAGGGTTGAACAAGAATTCTAACAAACATACCGTATTTACCATAAATATTAAGACACCCTATCTACTTACCCTACTTTGTCTAAAATTTGAAATAGTTCGTTATGCTTCCTGCTGATGTTTCTAAAATATTGCTGTATGTATGGCAAACAGTGTAGACCCTGATCAGATGCCACACTCGTGGCATCTGATCTGGGTGTACACTGTTTGCAATGGCCTATCTGTCCCAATACGTAGAGTTATTATGGTAGGTTATTAACTTCAGAGACCAACAAGAACTTGTATATCATGAAATGAATTAAGAATCACTTTTCTTACATTCCAGTTATTTTAATGGGCCTCTCTAATCGGTTACATTGTTCAATGCATGATTAGAAATAGAATTACCAGTACACAAAGCATACAGTCTATGGTTCATGTGCATATTTACCACTGCCTGGTCACAATGTATGGAATTTCAATTTTCTCACCTGGCTGGATTTTCCAAAATGCATACCTGTGACACCACTATAAAAGTATCTAATTTCATGTATTTTAGGCCAAATAAAAAAAAAATATGTGTCTTTAGGGTGAAATGTTAGAAAAAAAATGACTGCTGCAAAGTGCTGGTAAAATAGTGTTTTACTTCACACTTGTACCTAAAAATTTATACTTCACACTTAACTTTATACTTCTCTCTATTACTTTTATACTACTCACTTTTACTTTTTTAGTTTGCACTTTAACGTTCCTATTACTCTTGGCTTCATATTTTTGCTGTTAAACTTCACATTTTACTTGTTTTACTTCATACTTTTACTTATTTACTTCACACTTTAACTGTATACTTCACACCTTTACTTTTATACTTCACACTTTTACTTTTATATTTCACACTTTTACTTGTTTATTTCACACTTTACTTTTATACTTCACACTTTTACTTTTATACTTCACACCTCTACTTAGTTATTTTACACTTTACTTTTATACTTAATAGTTTTACTTTAATACTTCATACTTTTACTTATTTATTTCATGCTTTACTTTTATTCTTCACACCTTTACTTTAATACTTCATACTTTTACTTATTTATTTCATCCTTTTACTTTTATACTTCACACTTTTACTTTTATACTTCAAATTTTTACTTATTTATTTCACACTTTACTTTTATACATCACACTTTTACTTTTATACTTCATACTTTTACTTATTTATTTCACTCTATATTTTGTATTTCACACTATGACTTTTATGCTTCACACCTCTACTTATTTATTTCAAACTTTACTTGCATATTTCACACTTTTACTTTTATACTTCACACTTTTACTTTTATACTTCACACCTCTGCTTACTTATTTCACACTTTACTTTTATACTTCACAGTTTTATTTTTATAATTCATACTTTTGCTTATTTATTTCATGCTTTACTTTTATACTTCACACCTTTACTTTAATACTTCATACTTTTACTTATTTATTTCACACTTTAACTTTTCTACTTCACACTTTTACTTTCATACTTCAAACGTTTACTCTTTATTACACACAACTACTTTTATATTTCACAATTTACTTTTATATGTCACACTTTTACTTTTATACTACATACTTTTACTTATTTATTTCACTCTTTATTTTATATTTCACACTTTGACTTTTATACTTCACACCTCTACTTATTTATGTCTCTGTTACTTTTATACTTCAAACTTTACGTTTATGCTTCACGTTTTTAATTTTGTTCTCTTTTAAGGTATTTTGGGAGAATCATGACCCTACACAATTGAATAGACAAGGTATGGACCAGGGCACACAGTATAGATCTGGTATATACTACTACAATGAAGACCAGAAGGAGGCTGCCTTAAAGAGCAAAGAAATGTATCAAGATTTACTAGCACAGAAAGGATATGGGAAAATAGAAACTGAAATTGTACCAGCCAAAGAATTTTATTATGCAGAAGATTACCATCAACAGTATTTACACAAAAATCCAGATGGTTATTGCGGACTTAGGGGTACAGGTGTTGCATGTCCTATAGCTAATGGTAGTAAGAATAAAAATGAAAAACGGTATGATCTTTGATGGCTGGGAGTTTATAGAAATGATATAGAGCAGTGATTGTAGTGTTGGAGATAAAAATGATTTAGTGCCTTATAATTTATTGTATCAATGCAGGTAAAATACAGTTACGGTAAATTTCCTAAAATTATGTGCACCGAAGGTGCTGACAAAATGGCATATGCAAACAATGCACAACCAAATGGAATAAAATGTTCAAAAAGGTTAGACATTTACTGTAATTTATTATATTAATTATTGTAAAATGCAGTTCGTACATGTACCTAAACACACAACATACTGTTAAAACTTGAAAAGAATTGATATTTTCTCTTTGCAATAAGTATAACATCAGACTGCAAATCATTTACTCAGTTCTCATGCAGAGGACTTTTTAAGGTGGAGTATTTGCTGATAACTTTTGGGTATTTTTCTCCAGACATGTTGTGGGTACTCATTAAAATTGCGGGGGTGGTTGGGTGAGGCAAATGTGTCGTGTATCTTACGTCACCGGGGCATCTTATTGAGATTGGCTAACAGCTGGGCAAGGCCTGCTGTCCTTGCAGCAGGTAAGGATAGAGGGGGAATGTTTTTATTTCTTCTGTTTCTTCACTTTCGTTCATTTTCCTCTTTCTCCCCTGTCCCTCTCTTTCATTTCCTCTACTATCTCTTCTGACTCTTCTCCCTTTCTCTGGGAGATGACAGAAAATGACTCACAAGGGTTGATGTGTTGTTAAACCCAAGACAATCAATCATTAAAATTGCCTTGCCACAACATACATTTAACCCTTGTCATGCTGAATAAATTACGATGCTACACCCACTTCTAATTGACAGCCAATTAGATTACTTGATCCAGGTTGTTGATATAAATTCACATACTGAATGACAAACAGTGCAGATCCAGAACAGTTGGCTTCTTCAGAAGCCAACTGATCTGGATCTACACTGTTTGCAAAGGCAGGGTATATCCGGATTCAGCAGGACAAGGGTTAATATTTAATAGAGAAAATAATAAGAAAATAGGGTTAATATTTAATAGAGAAAATAATAAGAAAATATCTTGGAACTATTTCTAAATGTGCTCGCTTAAAAAATCCTATGTCATCAAAACAGGGGGCCAAACAGAACTTAATTTTTGAAGGTCTGAAATTTTTTACCATCTCTGGAAAAATCATGTATTGTGTTGGCAAGAGTCAGTATCTTCATGCTTATCGTAACATTTGGTCCATTTTTATTTTTTTCCAATAAAAAATGTTCATCTCAGATATCTCAGGTCCTATGAATGCTAGTGTCTTCAAATTTTATATACACCTACAGAGGGTTGAAGTCTATTGTTTAAAAGAAAAGCCAGGTACTGTGATTCAGTTTGCCTGTTTTGTTTTACTTTTTCCCTTTTCCATCAGACACTTGAATGTAAGACATAGGGAAATTTGTGTCAAAGATTTCTCAGGAACTAAAAGACCTAGGATTTTGAAAGTTTGTACAAACATTGGGTTTGACTTATTGTATTCTGTAAGAGACAGTCAGCATTCTCCTGCTTATCATTCCCTATATTTGACCATTTTTCTTTCTTTCTCATAAAAATCTATCACAGATTTGTCACCTGCTATTAGAGCCAGAGTCTTCAAACTTTGTATACTCTCTGACAATGCTCAGTTCAAGGTCACATTTAGAGGTCAAAGGTACAAAATAGGGTCTCTTTCTTGTGTCCGGTCCATAAATTTGTCTTTCCTCATTGGATTTTGAAATTACTTTGTAGAAATGTTAACTATTATGAGACGGTGTGTCGTGCACAAGACCCATGTCAGTAGCTCCTTGATCAAGATCACACCTAGAGGTCAAATGTAAAAAAAAAAAACGGGGTCTTATTTCATGTCCTGTCCATAATCTAGTCATTTCCTGATGGAATTAGAAATTACTTAGCAGAAAGTTTAACCATCATAAGACAAGTGTGGCGGGCAAGATCTAGATCCGCAGCTTCAAGGTCAAGGTCACAGAGGGCAAAGGTCAAAATGGGGTCTATTTTTTTTATGTTGGGTCCATACCGTCATCATTCCCTGATGGATTTAGAAATTTCTTTTGCGGAAATGTTAGCTATCGTAAGACAGTGTGTCACGTGCAAGACACAAGTCTTTAGCTTCAAGGTCAAGGTCACACTTGAAGGCCAAAAGTAAAACTTGTTGTATTCACATTACGTCTGTCTCACAACATTCCATTTTCTGTTTCCCATGTCATATAGGGGTGTGTGTGTGTGGGAGGGGGTGGGGGGGAGGCGGGTGCGATGGGCGTTGCATCTGTGTCTTATGTTCAGTTTAAACTGTTTTAGAAATAGGCCAAATTAAAAAAAATGATAACTATACTTGATTCTGATATTATATTTTATTCGTTAATAGTGTGACTGGAGTGATTCTGCAATATATTTAGGCAATGCTGATGTAGTGATCTTACATTACATTTACACATGCTGATAGTGTGAATGTAGTGGTCCTGCACTGTATTTCCGGAATGCTGATAGTATGAATGTAATGGTTCTGCATAACATTTGATGTGGATCTGATTGTACCAGTTCCTGAGTTTACTTAGTTACTTTCTACATGCTGATAGTGAAAATATAGCAATCCTGCATTATATTTACACAATGGTTATTATGTGAATTTAGTGGTTCTGCATTACATTTACACATGCAGATAGTGTGAATGTAGTGAGTCTGAATTAGATTTACCCATGCTTAGTGTGTTCATGTAGTGATTTAGCAAAATAATCACACTTGCTTAAAGTGTAAATGTAGTGGTCTTGCATTATATTAAGACAATAATGATAGTGTGAATATAGTGGTTATGCATTACAGTTACACATGCTATTAGTGTGAATGTAGTGGTTCTGCATTAGATTTATACATGCTGATTGTTTGAATGTAGTGATTCAGCATTACGTTTACACTTTCTGCTAGCGTAAATGTAGTGGTCTTGCATTGTATTAAGACAATGCTGATAGTGTGAATATAGTGGTTTGGCATTACATAAACACATACTGCTAGAATGAATGTAGTGATTCTACATTATGTTTACACACGCTGATATTGTAAATATAGCAATTCAGTATTAAATTTACCCATTCCGAAAGTGTAAGTGTAGCAATTCTGCATTACATTTACAAATGCTGATAGTGTGAAAGTAGTGGTTCTGGATTATTTTTACACATTCTGATAGTGTGAATGTAGCAAATCTGCATTTTGTTTACACATGCTGCTAGTGTGAATGAAGTGAGTCTGCATTATATTTACACATGCTTATAATGTAATAGAAGTGCTTCTGCATTATATTTACTTATACTTGATAGTGTAGATATATTAGCTCTGCATTATATTTACATATGCAGATAGCATTTATGCATTGGCTCTGCATTATATTTACATATGATGATAGTGTAAACACATTGAATCTGCATTATATTTACCTACGATGAAAGTGTCAATGTATTAAACCTACATTATATTTTTGGGGTAGTCAGGTGTGGGGAAGGTGCCGTGTATCTTACACCACCGGGGCATCCAAGTGAGATTGGCTTACAGTTGGACAAGGCCTGCTATCTTTGTAGCTTGTTTACAGTTGGACAAGGCCTGCTATCTTTGTAGCTGGTAAAGGTAGAGGGGGGAATGTTTTTATTTCTTCTGTTTCTTTACTTTCATTCCTGTTTCTTTTTCTTCCTTTTCCCTCTCTTTCATCTCCTCTGCTATCTCTTATATCTCTTTTATCCCTTTCTCTGGGTGATGACACAAAATGACCCACAAGGGTTGACGTGTCATTAAGCCCCAACAATCATTCAAAAACCTACATTATATTTATATATTCAGATAGTGTGAATGTATCAGACCAGCATTATATTCACATGCTGATAGTATCAATGTATTGGCTCTTCATTATATTAACATATGCTGATAGTGTAAATGTATTGGATCTGCATTATATTTAAATATGCTAATAGTGTAAGTGTATTGGACCTGCATTATATTTACATGTGCTGATAGTGTAAATGTATTGGACCTGCATTATATTTATATATGCTGATCGTGTAAATGTATTGGTTCTGCATTACATTTACAAATGCTGATAGCTATGTGTATTAGCTGTGCATTTGAGATACATATACTAATAGTGTAAATGTATTGGATCTGCATTCTATTTGCATATGCTTAAAGTGTAAATATATTGGATCTCGATACTAGTTACATATGCTGATAGTATAAATGTATTGGATCTGCATTACATATACATATGCTTATAGTGTAAATGTATTGGCTCTGCATTAGGTTACACATGCTGATAGGTAAATGTATTAGCTATGCATTCTATATACATATGCAGTTAGTGTAAATGCATTGGATCTGCATTATATTCACATATACTGGTAGTGTAAATGTATTGGATCTGCATTATATTCACATATACTGGTAGTGTAAATGTATTGGATCTGCATTATATTCACATATACTGGTAGTGTAAATGTATTGACTAGGGTGTAACAATACATTGATATATGGATGCATCATGATAGTGTCTGCCATGATAGTGCTGTGGTGATAAAGTTCTCAACTGTTGATAATTTTCACCGATAGTCTCTTTTGATTGTTTTGATAGTATTTGTCCCTGTAGATTTTTTTCTTCTGTAATGACTATTCTGATGGTTTGTCTAAATTTACAAAGTGTGAGAACAAGAAAATATTTTTTGTTTTGCAAAATTATTTGTTAAAATGGTAGCCAAGCTACCATTTTAACAAAAAACAGTAACTTTAGGCAGTAATGTTAGGTATCTGAACAGGTAGTCCGACTTTGTAAAATCAACGAAATTCATTAAGAAAGTGTGTGATTTGGAAATGGTCATAGTATTATGATGCATCTTGATATTAGACCTTATAGTGATGGTATCATGATAGGGCTATCTCTGATGGTGATAGTATAGTGTTAGTCATTATTTGGCATAATAGTCAGCCCTAGTAATGACCTTGCATTATATTTTCATGTGCTGATAGAGTTAATGAAATGGATGTGCATTATATTTTTATGTGCTGGTAATGGGCATGCTTTTTTTTTAGTATTCTTCATATACACTTTTATGGAATCATTTTTGTTGTTTTTGTTTTATTTATGCTGTTATGGTCTTCCACCATTGTTATGAACATGTATTAAATCAGTCATTGTCTCTTAGAAAACTAATGTTTTAGAATTTATTTTGATTTCATTAGACCTTAATGATAAAGTTCCTGCATGTATTTAGAACCAAGATTTAAGATCACAGATGAATGTAAATTATTTTTAACACTTTAAGCACTAATCAGAACTACAGCAGAAGGTACAGTAAAATATTCTTAATATTTTTTAGAGAAAGTAAGGCTTGATATTTCATGTGTCATCTACTGATTTTGTAATTTTTCTCAAAACTACAATATCAGTCATCACAAAAACATACCTATATAATTTTTACCCCCTTAAACCCCACTTTCATATAGCAAAAACTGGGGTTACAGGGGTATACATTATTTTTCTTATTTCTGCTCAAAAACATAGATTGTGGGTACTCGTTAGAACCACCTCACTGAGGCAGTTCTAACGAGTACCCACAATCTATGTTATGAGCAGAAATATGAAAAATATCCGAGTTTTTTCATCTGATTTTTTTTTTAGTTTTTGGAGGTGTATACAATCTATGTTTTGAGCAAAAATATGGGGAAAAAAATCAGAATTTTTATCTGAAAAGTTTCAGTTTTTGGTGGTGAAATTTTCAATATATGTGAATGAACATGTTTTCGTAATGTTTACATTGTGGTCTGCTACAAATTTGCTTAGCAGTTAATGAATTTGGTAAAGAAAAAGTTGACATACAATTGTATACTGTAAATGCTTGTTATACGGGCTGGGAAAAACTTCCAAGAAATCCAGTGTTTTTACTTGCTTATGCTCAACCTGATCTCAAGTTTATAGATTATAAATATGCATCAAATGGTGTTTGAATGGATGTATTTGACAGACTGAGGCAATAAACAGCTGATATTGGATGGCTGGGCTGACAATGGCATTAAAAGAAAACACTGAATAATGAGGATTTATCTCATATAAGTGTCACCATTCATTTGTTAGTACAATATATAAGATTGTGAAATAAAGCTGTTTCAAATGATATTAAACTTGCATCATGTTGTAACTGTGGATTCTAACACAATGTAGTTATAGTAGCTTGCAGTGAAAATAATAGTGATTCCTACAGAAGTGGTGTCAGAATAATTTCTAATGAGATTCGGGAGAGTTTATAAGAACGGTTACACATATAAGAGTTAGTATTTATGAAATAGTAAGGAGAATTGTTATACATATAATAGAGTTTGCACTATTGAAGATGTAAGGAGAAAGAGTATAGGTATGAGAGAGTTTGCACTTAGGAAAAAGTAAGGAGAATGGATATACGTATAAGAGAATTTGCCCTTGTGAAGATGTAAGGAGAATGGCTATACATATGAGATAGTTTGCGCTTATGAAGATGGAAGGAGAATGGTTATACGTATGAGAGTTTGTACTTATGAGGATGTAAGGAGAATGGTTATACATATGAGAGTTTGCACTTATGAAGATGTAAGGAGAATGCTTATTCATATGAGGTTTAATATACATATGTAAGAGTTTGCATTTATGAAGATATAAGGATATTGGTATACATGTAAGAGAGTTTGCGTATATGAGGATGTAAGAAAAATGATTATACACATGAGAGAGTTTGCATTTATGAAGATGTAAGGATTATGGTTATACATATAAGAGAGTTTGCATTTATGAGGATGAAAAGAGAACTATTAACATATGAGATAGTTTGCACTTATGAAGGTTTGTGGAGAACAGTTATACATGCATTTATGTAGATGTAAGAAGAATGGTTATACATGTAAGGGCAGTAAAGTTGATATGTAGCTTTTTGCCTTTTTTGATTAAATACCTGGATATATTGCCATTATTGCATAAAAAGCAGTGTCGCACGTCATTAACAGCCGTGGATTAACCAGCGAAAAGTCATGTATTTACAAGGCAATTCACGTGCTGTTAATGCATGGCTACGCACCTTTCAATACGATCATACCGGGGCCACAGATTTGCTGCCATTACGAGACATGTCCTGCTCGGCCCTAGAGTGAGCATAGTCCGACATGGGGGAATAGGCGAAACAAAATAGTGCAAGAAATAACGCGAAATATAGTAAATGTTTTCAGTTTTTATGCAATAATAGCGATCAAACATGGTTTTTCAATGCATTAACATTCGCCAGGTCTCTTGGGAGGTGTTGAAAACCGCGGTCTTTGGCCTCGGTTTTCAACACCTCCCACGGGACCTGGCGAATGTTAATGCATGAAAAACCATGTTTGATACCTATATTCATGTGCATCCATACACCGCGACTATAGCCCAGTGCTACTCTTGACAACTACATATCTGTTTACTTGCTGTTGCTGACATGACTTGGAAAGGCATCTATGTCTGTAAAGATATCTCCTGCATTCTGATCTTTCAATTAAATTGGCTCAAAACTTCTGAACTGTGTATTTTTCTTATTTTAAAGAATGATTTGCTTTGAGGACAGCAAAGGCCCTGATCAGACTGCGCATCCACACAGTCTGATCTAGGTTTTTGCTGTTCTTGCATGCCATGAAGACATAGCTTGGTGGAGCTCAATTTATCCATTTAGAAACCAGCAAAACTATGTCATGTTACCTTTCTCCATTTTATACACATTATGCAGATACAGACAGGTTAAGTAGGCTAGAGGCAGATTTTCAGCATTTTCCACAGTTTTCAGTTTTGAAATTTTCAGTGCTGTATTGGAATAAAATACAAATCGTCCTTGAAAATGTACGTTTGAATAAGACCAGTATTGCAGGGACAGTAGTCATAAAGTGCCTTGCATCAGTTCATGACAAAACTTTGCAAAGGCTGTCTTTCTGAATAAAGGACAACAAAAATGCCTTTCTGTCCTGAAGACAGTTCAGTAGAATATGTTATATGTTTTCCTTAAAACCTTGGATTAATACATAGGTCTAGATGAAGGGGGTCTAAATTAAGGGAGAACATATTTTTATAATGTTTGCACCAAGACAGATCATGTAGTAACTCACTTGAATCAGGGCGATTCAACTGAGTTCAAACAAGATACGTCTAGTCCAAAACTAAAATCAAATTACAACATTTTCACTTTATCTGGAGCTTTTTAATTAAGTATTTACAACATGTCTTCTTTACAATCGCCATAAATGCTGCTTTTTATCAAAATATATGATTTAACCCTTAAAACGCCAAGAAAACCTGCATCTGAAAATGTCGTCTGTTTATGTCGTCTGCTGAATATTCTTGCAAACTTTTCATTTTTTTTTTTTTTGTATACAGGCAAACAGTGTGGACCAAGATCAGACTGCTCCTAAAGGAGCAGTCTGATCTGAGTCCACCTTATTTGCAAAAAATGACTTTTAAAATCACCAACAGATGACAAAGCAGATGATTGGCGTTTTAAGGGTTAAATATTTGCATAGTCATTTTGATGATCAAAACTTAATACATGTATTACGATTTTGTCACATTTTTATTCAAAATCATTATAGCCCCGCTTTGAAAAAGTGGGGCTATACTGGATTTTCTTTGTCCTTCTGTCATTCCTTTTGTCCATCATTCCTTCCTTCCGTCCACTTTTCAGATAAATTTCGTCGCACTTTTCTCAATTACTGTAAGGGTTACAAAGTTGAAACTTGTTACACACATACCCAGTGGGTTGATGTATCGTGTATACCGGAATCAGGGGCAAGGGCCCCTAACTTGGAGTTCCTTTAATAGGTTTTACAATTTACCATTAATTTCCGTCCACCTATCAGATAAATTTTCGTCGCATTTTTCTCAATTACTGTAAGGGTTACAAAGTTGAAACTTGTTACACACATACCCAGTGGGTTGATGTATCGTGTATACCGGAATCTGGGGCAAGAGCCCATAACTCTTTGAGTTACATCCCTTGATAGGTTTTACAATTTACCATGAATGAAGTTTTCATTACAGATTTCTCATGAATTATGAAAGCTGTAAAGTTGAAACTTGGTACACATATGGACAATGGGCTGATGTATGGTATGAACCAGAAACAGGGCCAAAGACATATACCTCTTGGAGTTACAGCCCTTTTTATTATTGACAATTTGCCATGAATGAAAAATTTTCGTCGCTCTTTTCTCAAAGAACTGTAAGGGTTACAAAGTTGAAACCTGGTACTCACATCGATAGTGGGTTGATGTATTGTGTGTATTCCGGGATCAGGGTCAAGGGCCCATAAGTTTTAGGGTTAAATCCCTTAATAGGTTTTACAATTTACCATCAATGAAAAATTTTCGTTATAGAATTCTCTGGAATTATGAAAGCTGTAAAGTTGAAACTTGGTACACACATGGACAGTGGGTTGTTGTATTGTGTATACAAGAATCAGTGCCAATGGCCTATAACTCTTGGAGTTACATCATTCGATAGGTTTACAATTTTCATTTATGAAAATTCTTTGTCTCACTTTTCTCAAGAACTTTAAGGATAACAAGTTGAAACCTGGTACACACATGGAGAGTGGGTTGATATATCGTGTATACCTGAATCAGGGCCATGGGCCCATAACATGGAGTTAAATCCCTTGACTGGTTTTATGTTGCCATGTTACCATGTCCTACAGCGATGTTATCTGGTAAGCATGGGTTAAAAATATTTCAACCTTATGTGTATTTCTCCTCTGATAGCGCTATATAGCAGCGGGGCTATAGTCGGATCCTCTGACAGCTCTAGTTTAAGATTGCTTTTGAAATAAAAGAATTGTGAATCCTTTCATCACACACCAGAAACGCAAACCCTTGGATGCCATGTTGATCCATATGAGATGGCTAATAATGAATTATCTCTGTAGGACACATATTCTGCTTGCCCTTTTATTTATTTAAAGGGTAAGTGGCGCAATTAAAGAGACAACTCTTTCAATATTGTTTTTCTCCCTTCTGACTTTAATCGGATCGCGTTTCGCAGCATGGGTAGCCCATTCTTTCCTTTTAGAATGACCTTTGTGGACAGAAAAGCAAACAAGAAGTTGTTGGTTTTCTCCCATGTAAACGATGGCAACTATCTTAAGGAGTATACAGTCTCTTTAAATAAATAAAAACCTCTTTTTATAAGGTAAAAGAATGGTCGTTTAGAAAGTAATGGAATAGTCTTTTAGAAACTAATAGGATGTCAATGTTAACTTGCGAAACTGTCGGCCTGAAACTATTGTAATTGCCGTTTAAAATCAGTCTGAACGTATTTGTTAAGAAAGTAATGGAATTGCTCTTTGGAAACTTATGGTATTGTTAAAAAATAAATGGTATTGTCTTTTAGGAACAAATGAAAAAGAAACGATGGAATTGCCATTAATAAACTATAGGAGTTGCCGTTTTGAAACTAATATAATTTACAAATTAATGGAATTGTCATTTAGCAAGTAATGTAATTGCCGTTTAGAAACTAATGGAAGTACCGTTTAGAAATTAATGAAATTACCGTTTAGAAACTAATGGACTTACAGTGTAGAAACTAATGGATATGTCATTTAGAAAGTAATGGAATTGCTGTTTAGAAAATAATGGAATTGCCGTTTAAAAAATAATTGAATTACCGTTAAGAAACTAATAGAATTGCCATTTAGAAAAAAATGGAATTGACGTTAGAAAGTAATGGAATTGCCGTTTATTAAATAATGGAATTGTCTTTCAGAAGCTAATGGAACCGTTCAGAAACTAATGGAATTGTCTTTGAGAAACTAGTGGAATTACCGTGTAGATTATAATGAAATCACAGTATAGAAACTAATAGATTTGCCGTTTGGAAACTAATGGAATTGCTATTGTGTATTGCAGAAGTTGCCGTTCTGTTTGCCGTTTAGAAATTGAATTGTCGTTTGTTAATTAATGGAATCAGCGTTTACAAATCAAGGGAATTACCATTTATATAATAATGGAATTGCTGCTTATAAATGGGATAGCCATTGAGAAATCGAATTGCCGTTAATAGATTAATGGAATTGCCTTTTAGAAATTAATGGCATTGCCATTAATAAACTATAGAAATATAGAAACTATAGAAAATAATGATATTGCATTTTAGAAAATAATGAAATTGCCGTTTAGAAAATACTGGAATTTCCGTTGTGAAAATGATGTAAATACTGTTTAGAAATTATCGAATTGCCGTTTAGGAATTAATGGAATTGCTGTTCATAAATAAATGGATTTTCTGATTAGGAATTAATGGAATTGCCGTTTATAAATTAATGGAATTGCCGATTATGAATCAATGGAATTGCCATTTAGAATAATTGAATTGCTGATTATAAAGTAATGGAATTGCCGTTTATAAATTAATGGAACTGCCGATTAGAAACTAATGAAAGTACTGTTCATAAATGAAATAAATGGCCGATTAGAAATTAATGATATTGCCGTTTAATTAATTGAATTGTTGATTATAAATCAATAGACTTTCCAGAGAGAGAGAGAGAGAGAGATACCTACAAGCTATGCGAAATCTGCCAAGGCAGGTTATCGAAGGTAGGAGTGATAGGCCGTAACATTAGAAACTGATAAAACTGCTGTTCATAAATTAATGGAATTGCCTTTATCAACTAATGGAATTGTTTATAATTTATGGGAATTGCCGTTTATAAACTAATGGAATTGCCGTTTATAAACTAATGAAATTGCTTATAAACTATTATAAATGGAATTGCCGTTAATAATCTAATGGAATTGCCTTTTATAAATTAATGGAATTGCCTTTTATAAATTAATGGAATCGCCGTTTAGAATATAATGGAATTGCCGTCTTATAAGTTAATGAAATTGCCTTTGAGGAAATTATTTAATTGCAGTAAATAAACTAAAGAAATTGCCCCAATCTGAAGCTAATGTAATTGCCATGAGAAATTACTAATACTGCCGTTTTTAAATTAATGGAATTGCCGTTTAGAAAATCATATAACAACCGTTTAGAAAATAATGTAATTGCCATTTAAAAAATAAGGAAATTACAGTTTTCAAAATAATGAAATTGCTATTAATGAATTATAGAAATATAGAAACTATTGACCGGTTTGAAAATAATGAAATTGCCGTTTAGAAAATAATGGATGGCCGTTTAGAAACTAATGTAATTGCTGTTTAGAAACTAATGTAATTGCCGTTTAGAAACTAATGCCATTGTCGTTCCGAAAATAATGGAATTGGTGTTTAGAAAACAAGTAATTGTCGTTTAGAAATTAATGGAATGGATGTTTAGAAATAAATGAACCTGCTGTTTAGAAACTAATATGTGGCTGTTTAGAAACTAATGGAATTGTCGTTTAGAAATTAATGGAATTGCCGTTTAGATATTCATGTAATTGCCGTTTAGAAACTAATGGAATATCTGTCTAGAGAAATTAATGGAAATGCCTTTAGAAACTAATGGAATTGCCGTTTAGAAACTAATGGAATTGTTGTTAAGATGCTAATGGAATTTCCGTTAAGATTAAGAAACGATTGGAATTACCGTTTACAAAATGATATAATAGCCATTAGAAAATAATGCAATTGCCATCTCAAAAATAAGGAAATTGCAGTTTTCAAAATAATGAAATTGCCATTAATGAATTATAGAAATATAGAAACAAATCGAATTGCCGTTGAAAAACTAATGGAATTGCCGTTTAGAAACTTATTGAATTGTCGTTTAGAAGCAAATGAAATTGTGCTAAAAACTATTGGAATTACCGTTTAGAAACTAACAGAATTACTTTCAGATACTAATGGAATTACTGTTCAGACTCTAATGGAATTGCCGTTTAGAAACTACTGGAATTGTCGTTTAGAAACAGGGTGTCAATAGATTCTATTACAGATTTCAGTCAAAAACTAACAGAATTATCTTTTAGAAAATGAATGGTCATTTAAAAATAACGGCCATTGCCATTTTGTAACCTTTTAGAAAATATTAGTACATGTATTACAATGGGAAAATTTAAGAATTGCCTATAGGAACCAATGACATTACCATTCAGAAAATAATGAAATTATCTGAACGGCAGAAAACCAGTTGAAGATATTAGCTGTTGAATGGGTAAACTAATGACACCGTGATATTTGATGCTTAAATGTGTATGGAAGGGACATTTAATAATGATTCCAAATGTGATAAACAATGAAATAAAGTCTTTCAAGTTTTACCTTGTGTGGACTTCTATTCTTCTGGTCCTTGTTACATGTCGTCCTCGTTATTTAGTAATTTCAGTCTCTGATCAGAATCTACAGTATTTGCCACTCGTTCAGCAGTTCTCAGACACACCGACAAAGGCTCGAACATCTTTGGAACCATGGAAATTTGTTCGAGATATGGGTAGTTCCAGCCACTGAGGGTTAGTCATTGCGCCAGTTCAGAAAGCAATTGGCGATAATTTAGGGAAATCTTTTCGATCTTCTATGGTATGATGTGTGTACTCATTTGAATCGCCTTAATAAGGCGATTCAAATGAATACACACAACATACAATTTCATGATAAAATCAGAAAATTTCCTGAAATATTTGTTTTCTGGAGCTTTCAGAAGAAGCTCGTAGGGACTAAAAAACGAGTTAAAATTATCCATAGCAAACGAGCTGTCGGAGTTCGATTATATTGTCCGTTTTATGCAAATGTTCGAGACCATGTCTCGGCCATGGCCAGAGTCTGAAAATATGCACAAGTTCTTGGACCGCTGTTCTACCACTAGGTTGTTGCCCTACTATTTTAAGAGCCATTGTTCTACTTATTCAATGAAGATGAGAGCATGGTAAGTCCCTGCGTTCTGACGAAGATAGATTATGAAAAGAATGACCTTTGAGAGCAATGAACACAGACAAAAGTGATCAAAAGTAGCTGAAGTGTCTAAAACTTACAATATATGATTGAAGTAGCAAAAGCTTAAAAGTTACAATCAAAATTTATTGATCTGGGAGTGTTATCATCCCCTGCAGTTGTTCATGTATAAAATTGTTAAACAACTTCACATTCAAAACCACTTGGCAAATTTGCCACCAAATTTCATGATCCTGCTGTTGTAATGGGATTGAGAATTTGTTCAATTGATCATGCTCTATTGACTGTCATGCCCATATATGGTAAATAATAATAATAAAAACACATTCTTCTTCAAAACCAAGAACTGCTCAAATGATTACCCTTTCTTTAGTTGAAATGACAGGATTGGAAAATGTTGCACAATATCTGCATATCTACAGTGGCTATTTCACTCATGTGAGCGAGCCAAGACCCGTAGGACTTGTTCTGAGGTTTATATCCGTGTTAATAACCTGTATCTGGATCGCTTCTCAGATAAGATGAATATTTTCTGGTCAGGTTGCCTTACAATGCAAGATGCATACCATCGCCAACCAGCATTAATGAAAACACTGACACCACTGGTGGGTTGATTGTCTCTGTGTGTAGGCTGGGAAAATGGTCCTGAACGGGTACTTAAATGCTGTTTCGTTTAACATAACTTCCTGTGATTTAAGGAAACAGTGCTGACCCTGATCAGATGCCGCTTCTGATCAGCGTATGCACTGTTTGCCAACGCCCCAAATGTCCCACTCCAGGTTTTACAGATAACCCTCTGTCAGTAGCACTCTGACGTCACACCGACAAGAAAATTGCGGCTTTGAATAACCGTTACCTTACCTGGATTTCTTCTTGCGCACGGTTTGATTGTATTGGTCAATGATATTTACATGTTCGTATACTATATGGCTCGATTGTAAACAGTCGACCCAAAACAGTTAGGCGGTGAATCTGATCTGGCCAGCCCGGTGCCAGCTTGTAACTGAGTGGAGTATCATTTAATATAGCAGGTGTTTAATTGCAATGTTGCAGTTCTCTAAACGGAACCCCCTTGAACAAGAAGACTCCACTTTGATGTATATTTTGTAATTGAACTATTGTTGCTAGTTACAGAGAACATTTGCGAAAACTAATCGTTAAAATGTTTAGCTCGCCTGAGCTATGGCGATCACTTTTTGTTCGTCGTCCGTCCGTAAACATTTTCAAACGACCTCCTCTGAAGCCGCTGAGCCTATTTTGCTCAAAATTCATATGAAGCCTCCTTAGGTTGGGGGAACGAAAGATTGCTAAAATGGTTGCGGTCCGTTAATCAAGGTGGCCGCCATGCCCATAAATGGTAAAAATCTTTAAAAATCTTCTTCTCCAGAACCGAGAATGCCTTGGGGCTGAATCTTTGCACAAATTATCGGGAACGGGAGGTTTACCAGAGTTGCTAAAATGGTGGTCGTACATTGATGTTTGACCTTTTTACGATGAGGTCAAGTTTGCTTCCCTGTGCATTTGTATGGGCACCATACATTCCATACATTCGTATTGGAAAAATGTTGAGCATTTCAAACGACTTCTCCTCTGAAGCTGCTGGGCCAGTGTTGCTCAAATTTCATGTGGAGCCTTCTTTGGGAAGGGGAATGAAGGGTTGCTAAAATGGTCACGGTCCATTGACCAAGATGGCCGCCATGCCCATATATGGTAAAACATTTAAAAATCTTCTTCTCCAGAACAGAGGATACCTTGGGGCTGAATCTCTGCACAAATCATCGGGGACAGGAGGTCTACCAAAGATGCTAAAATGATTGTCGTACATTGACGTTTGACCTTTTTGCAGCGAGGTCAGATTTGTTCCGTATGCATTTGTATGAGCCCTATACATTTGTATGGAAAAAATGGTGATAATTTCAAATGACTTCTCCTCTGAAGCCTCTGGGCCAATATTGCGCAAATCTCATGTGGAGCCTTCTTGGGACAGGGGAACGAAAGATTGCTAAAATGGTCGTGGTCCATTGACCAAGATGACTGCCCTACCCATATATAGTAGAAACCTTCTAAAAATCTTCTTCTCCAGAATCAAATAAGCCCTGGTACCTAATCTTTGCACAAATCATCGGGGACAGGAGATCTACCAAAATTGCTAAAATGATGGTCCTGACGTTTGACCTTTTTACGACAGGTCAAATTTGCTTCCTCATGTATTTGTATGGGCCCTACACATGTACATTTATACGGGGAAAATGATGAGAATTCATATTTTGAACATCTCCTCTATAATTCAATTGAATCGAAACTTGATGATGAACATAAGGGCGCTTAGTAGACACATATTAGTTAAATGAGCCGATAGAAAATCCAAGATTTAAATCACCCACCAGCATATTTTGACAATGTGCAAACATCACGAAAAGCGCAAATTCTTCACACCCGTTTAAGGCTTGAGTGTAGTTCCTTAAATCAGCATTTATGGAGGAAAAATCTTGTTGATAGTCTAAATTGTTTCTGTGGTGTGATAGAGTCTTCTTCTCACTTTCTGTTGTCATGTGCAAGATATTCTCATATCCGACAGTATTATTTTTCTGTTTTACAGCAACCATTGACTGCTTCAGTTCTTTTGAATGGCATACCAAACGAAACTGTAGCTAACAATAACTTAATATTTAAGCAGGTACAGCTATATATTCTTGCTACAAAACGATTTGATTAATTGTCTAACAGAGGAGACCATTCAATAATAACAACTAACAATGATAATAAAAATAAATATGAATAACGCTTGTAAACTACATTGGTGGCAGATTTACCTGTACTAACAACAACAACAAAAACAATTATTTAGAATGATGGCAGTCTTGAGTTTATGGTTCATGCTGTTGTGGGCGAACCTCTTAGGACCTGGGCATGAGGGAAACTCTCTCTCTCTCTCTTTCTCTCTTTCTCTCTCTCTCTCTCTCTCTCAACAAAGCAAAGTTTCATACTTTCAATTACTGGTTTGAACAATAAGAATTTTGCCATGTCGTAAAGATAATAGTTGTATATTTCTAAATATTACGAGGAAATGAACTAGATAAGCCAAAGGCTTCCATTCAGATCCTCTCTCACATTTTGTTTGTATTAACATGTACTTGTTATTTCTTAGTATGAATAAATATTGTTTAAACTAAGATGGCCGCCACAGCTGCCATCTTGAAAATTAATCCGACATCCCTTCGCAAAACTGGTCGCCTTGAGCTAAAACTTGCTCTGTAGCAACAGGATGACTTCTGGATCGAAATGAGTTAAAATTGTGTCGATCGGAAATCCAGGATGGCCGCAATGGTTCCGCTCCATTGAACAAGACAGAGCTAAAAAAGTAGAAAATCTTCAAATGACATCTCGTCCTTGGCCAATGGCCTGATTTCAAAATATTTGCACAGAAGTGTTCCTCCAGTGGCTCTCTACCAAAATTGCTAAAATGGCTCTGCTTGGCTGAACAGAATGGCGGCCACAGCTAAAAATAGGAAAAAACAAAAACTTTAAAAGACATCTCCGCAGCCAGTGTCCTGATTTCAAAGTAATTTCACAGAAGTGTTCCTCTTATGGCCCTTTATCAAAATTTTTAAAAATAGTTCCGCTTGGCTGAACAAAATGGCCACCAGAGCTAAAAAATAGAAAACCTTTAAACGACATCTCCTCCTTGGCCAGTGGCCTGATTTCAAAATGATTGCACAGAAATGTTCCTCTTTACCATAATTGCCAAAATGGCTCTGCTCTGCTGAACAAAATGGTCACCAGAGCTGAAAATAGAAAAACCTTTAAACGACATCTCCGTGGCCAGTGGTGCGGATTTCAAAATTGTTTCACATCAATGTTCCTCTTATGCCCCTTTGCCAAAATTGCTAAAATGGTTCTGCTCTGCTGAGCAAAATGGTTGCCAGAGCTAAAAATAGAAAAAAAAAATAAAAAAAAATTAAAGGACAGGATAAGTAGATGAACCAATTCTGAAAAAAATCTGAACCTGTTTTAACTTATGGCCCTTTGAAAATTTCAGCATTTTAACCTTGTAAGCAAGATATCTCAAAAACTGTTTAAGCCATTGCCTTGAAACTTGACGGACTAATAGGGTATGATGAGTAAATGACCTGATTAACTTACAGCAGTTAATTCAGGTGAGCTTTGTGGCCCATGGGCCTTTTGTATTAAAAAAATGTTCGATGAAAAGTTAGATGTATAGACAATGATCAGACACCGCGTCCTGCATGTGGCGTCTGATCTGTGTCTACACTCTTTGCTCAGGCCTAACTGTCTGAATACTTACATAGTATATGCATACAGTAGAATTCCGCTATAAATCATCACGAAAATATACCTATATAATTTTGACCCCTTAAACCCCACTTTTATATAGTAAAACGGGGGTTTAGGGGTACACATTATTTTTTCTTATTTCTGCTCAAAAACATAGATTGTGGGTACTCGTTTGAACAACCTCAGTGAGGCGGTTCTAACGAGTACCCACAATCTATGTTTTGAGCAGAAATATGAAAAATGTCAGAATTTTTATCTGAAAATTTTCAGCTTTGGGTGGTGAAATTTTCAATATATTTGAATAGGGGTGTTTTCACGATGAACACCTTTGGTACTGCCTAAAGTGGTCTTATTAATGAGACGGTCTTAAAATTGAATGTAAAACAGCTCTAGATAAGGTTCTTTTTTTTTCAACCAAAAAGTACTGATAATTTTCTTATTTTTCATCAAAAAGTAGGTTGTGGGTACTCATTAGAAGCGCCTCCCTGAGGCGCTTCTAATCAGTACCCACAACATATGTTTAGTGTTGAAATTAGTAAACCATTATCCCTTCTTATTAGTACCCACAACATATGTTTAGTGTTGAAGTTAGTAACCATTATCCCTTCTAATTAGTACCCACAACATATGTTTAGTGTTGAAATTAGTAAACCATTATCCCTTCTAATTAGTATCCACAATATATGTTTTGTGGATAAATTAGTAAACCATTATCCCTTCTAATTAGTATCCACAATATATGTTTGGTGGAGAAATTAGTAAACCATTATTCCTTCTAATTAGTATCCACAATATATGCTTTTTGGAGAAACTAGTAAACCATTATCCCTTCTAATTAGTATCCACGATATATGTTTGGTGGAGAAATTAGTAAACCATTATCCCTTCTAATTAGTATCCACAATATATGTTTTGTGGAGAAAATAGTAAACCATTATCCCTTCCAATTAGTACCCACAACATATGTTTTGTTGAGAAATTAGTAAACTATTATCCCTTTTATCTGGAGCTCTGTATAACCAAGAGACCCGATTTGGGACTGGCAAAATCTGGTCTTAATAGCAGAGTGGTCTTGTTTTCGAAAAGCCTTAACTGCGGAATTTTACTTTTGTATTTGTTCATTACTGTAGCATTTGAAGCGTCGACATAGACACTTTCCCAAACATTTAATTGTAACATTACATTTTATCTAAATGAACTTCGGACAGTGGCGAATAGGTATGTCCGTTGCCCGTAATTCTGATGCATAACATTACGAAAACGCGCCTATTCAAATATATAGAAAATTCCACCTACAAAAACTGAAAAAAAAAAAAAAATCAGATAAAAAACTCTGACATTTTTTTTATATTTCTGCTCAAAACATAGATTGTGGGTATTCGTTAGAACCGCCTCGCCGAGGCGGTTCTAACGAGCACCCACAATTTATGTTTTTGAGCAAAAATAAGAAAAATAATATATACACCTGTAAACCCCAGTTTTACTATATAAAAGTGGGGTTTAATGGGGTCAAAATGATATAGGCATGTTTTCGTGATGAGGAAGTCATAGGGTAAACTGGTATTGAATATGTTGGTGACAAAAATGTATATCTGCACACGTAGCACAAAAAAATAAGGCCATTTGTGTCGCAACTTGAGAAAACATGCCTTCTGACATGTGCGCCCAATGAAGACTCAGATCAGCCTGCACATTTCCGCATGAAAAAACTTTGCATCCTTGGCTATCCAAAATACGCCGAGTGAAGATTATGTTCATAATGCGCGCATGCGCAGGCTGATCTGAATCTTTGCTGGGCGCACATGTCCAAAGGTACGGTTTTTGACGTAGGGGCTCATTTTATCTGTCAGTTGCAACATTTAATATATCAGTCATATGTTTCTACTCGTATTACGATCATCAATAGCTATACTTCAAAAATAATTTAAGTATCTTTGAGCATATTGTTTAATGGAAGGAAGGGTATTGTTTTTGTTTACTCATTTTGTTTTGACCCATTGAAGACTGGAGACCCCGAAACGGGTAACTGGCAAACAGTGCAGACCCAGATCAGACGCCGCAGAACGCGGAGTCTGATCAGGGTCTCCACTGTTTGCAAATAGTTCAAGCATTTTTCTGTAGGAATATCTAGAGCATATAGCCTGACATACCTAAAATCGAAAATGGACTTATGCAATATAAAGTGTGGGAGAGCTTTATTATCTTTAACGGGTTAACCTAAAAGTCTGTTTTCTTAATTCAACAAAAGACATGATAAGAATTATCAATACTAAAGCAAGAATGTTTAAACCCACATTTTAAGAGTTTTTTTTTTTTTTTTTTTTCTTCTTCTTCTTCTTCTTTCTTTCCTTTTCCAGCAGCGAAAACTAAAGGAAACGGAATACGGACTATGTTTATTTAAATACTAGCGGAAGAGAGGCAAGAATAACTTTGACAGAGTTTTCTCCCCTTAGTACGTATACATTTCTATTAACGCTTAGCACTCTGGGTAAAATTTTAAGCAGACGACATATTGAACTATTTTTCGTATTTTCCCCAGAAAACAGATTTTGCCATTCATGTAAATTGTCTCAGACGGAGACAATTTGCATTAGATGTCAAATCCTGTTTTCTTGGGATGGGGTGTGGTGTGGTGGTGTTGGTGTTGGGAGGGGGTGGGGGAGGGGGGGGGTGAGGGGGGGGTGAGGGTGGTGGGTAAGAAAACTACCATCAACTTGTTAACTGCTGAGAGTGGTAAAAGTTAACAAGTGTAACGTCCTCTGCTGCGTTGACTTTAACAGATTGAAAGCTATACCCGAAATAAGTGCTTAATTGTTGTAGATCGACGTCGGCTGTTGTAGAAAGAACAACAACAACAATACTGCAAAACTGCAAAACTGCAAAAAAAAAAAAAAAAAAAAAAAAACAACAAAAAACAAAAACAGAACAAGAACTAAATTGTTTTTGAGTAGTGTAACTAATTTCGCTTGTCGGTCAACATCGTATTATTATCAGGTCGTTTGTTTTTTTTATCAGATATATAGTGGAATGTTTGGGTTCTGTTGATGTTCTATTGATGTAAGTACCCTAACAATCAACTATCGCTAAGGTGCACGGCCCGCTTCATTCTTTTTTGTGCTTCAGCTTGGCCTCGAGCAATATTGGCTAGATATTGTCGGTATCAATCTGTATGATGGTTCATTTTAGCTAACTTGCAACGGTCGGGCGGGCCGACGGACTCACGGGCCATATAGGGCACCCTTCAAAAGTTGACCTGTCGGTCGGTCGATTAAACTGCGGGTCGTGCAATATTCCATACGATACAAAACTTACAGCTATTTTTTCCACATTTTTATACCTCGCCATACGATGTTGGTTGGGTATTATGGTTTCACGTTAGCTGTCTGTGTGTCCGCCCGCCTGTCCGTCTGTCTGTTGTACGTCCGTCCGTCCAGCCGTATTTTCGTTTCCGGACGATAACGAATATTAAAATATTAATGTATTTTCACGAAATTTGGTATGTGCATTGATATTGCAGAGATCTGGTTTGGGGTTGTTAATGAGCAAATTTCGTCAATTTTTGACAGAGTTATCTGCCCGCGACACGTCCGTATTTTCATTAACGGACGATAACTTCAGTAAATATCATGGAGATTCAGAAAACTTGGTACATGCATTGATATTGTGCAGATCTGGTTTGGAATTGCCAATAGGCAAACTTCGTCAATTTTGACAGAGTTATCTGCCCGCGACACGTCTGTATTTTAGTTTTTGGGCGATAACTTCAGTAAATATCAATGGATTTTCACGAGACTTGGTATATGCATTGATATTGTGGAGATCTGCTTTGTAATTGCTAATTTCGTCAATTTTTGATAGCGTTATCTGCCCGCAACACGTCTGTATTTTCGTTTCCGGACGATAACTGCAGTAAATATCAATGGATTTTTCACGAAACTTGATATTGTATAGGTCTGGTTTAGGATTGCTAATGGGCAAATTACTTCAATTTTTTGGCAGAATTAATCTGCCCACGACATGACAATGGCGGGATATTATCGTTTCCATTACGAAAACATGCCTATTCAAATATACTGAAAATTTACCAACAAAAATTGAAAATTTTCAGATGAAAACTTCTGACGAGGCGGTTCTAACGAGTACCCACAATCTATGTTTTTTGAGCAGAAATAAGAAAAATAATGTATACCCCTGTAAACCCCAGTTTTACCATATAAAAGTGGGGTTTAAGGGGGTCAAAATTATATAGGCATGTTTTCGTGATGAATGGCATTTGGCAAATCCATTTGGCCGTCTTATCTGTATCAGACTGTCTGCAAAATTATCAAAGTATTCCTAACGGTTCGAGAGTTATGCACATATCGCTAACGGACCACGGTGAACCGGTGGAAGGCCGAACGAAAGCACAAGTCGAGAATGGGGCACGCTCCGAAAATCGACACAGCTAGGCCGGCCTCGGGGGCTAGGATGCATGTCCGCCTGGTGATCAGGAGGTTGCGGGTTCGACCCCGCCGGGTTGGCAACATTCTTTCGTGGAGATTTGATCATGAACTATTTTTTACGGTCATTATCCCCTTTCTGCTGAGTCAAGAAGGGCAGTAGTCAGTTTCTGGTGAAAGAATGTGCACACTACTGGTTAACCGCTTAGAGGACTAAGCCTGCCCAGTTAAAGTGTGGTTAAGCAAATGACTGGGTCGTAAAACCTCAACACAAACAAACAAACCTTACAGCTGGTCGGTAGAATTTTTTGTGGGTCGTGCACTATATTGATGACGTCACAATACCAAGACCGTATTTAAGCAAAAATAGTCGGAAAAATGTGTCCGAGCTAACAGTGTAGACCCAAAATATAGCAGGTTAATGGTTGACAGACTGGTTATTACCTTCAAGTTTGAGTACCTTATTAAGCCTACGTATTTGAGTGGACGGTCCTGAACAAACAATGTAGACCCAGATCAGAACGCGGCGTCTGATCAGGGTCTACATTTCTTGCATTAAATACAGGAATTTCTATGACACCTTGTAATAGGAAAAACAAAATTTAACCTGTGGATTATGCATAAAGTTATGCAAAATTTAACCTGTGGATTTGACATTTTGTTCAAATTGTTGAATGAAATGCTAAGTCCTGTTTTCTGTGAAAAACAAGAAAAAAATATAGCTTATTTTTTTCCTTCATAGTGCCGAAGCCTAAAATGTAAAATATAGCCAAATCTGTGTTAAGCAAGCACATACGGGAAAGCCAAAATATGGCATGCTTAAGAAAGGTGATTACTTAATACAGGCAAATTTATAAATTACTTTCTTTCCATGGGACCTGAAAACTTGGCATTTAAATACAGGTGATTGCTTAATACAGTTGGTCTTTAAGACCGGATTGACTGTAGATGGAAAAATGATATAAATTCAAACACCCGCTTAAGGAAAAGGAATGGTTAAACACATGACTAAGTTAAGTGCAGATTGTCGGTGATAGTTAGGTTTTGAATTGTGTCCAATTTACTAACATTCAGAATTTATACAGTGAACGCAGGTGCATTATAAAAATTATGCACCATCACATATTTGTTGTTGTTTCAATAAATTCATCAATGTGTTTCTGCCCTTAGTTCGGACGCGCATGCGTATGATTAATCCATTTTAGCCTAGCGTTCCATAAATGGGACATTGGCAATAAGTGTAGACCCAGATCAGACGCCGCAGAACGCGGCGTCTGATCAGGGTCTGCACTGTTTGCATTAAATTCATGAATTTCTATAAAACATGGTACCAATTAAAACTAGCCAGACACCCCTTATATTGGAAATGGACCGGTCCAAATAGTGATTGTCATAGAGTTCATTCGGCATAAATGGATTAAACTTGGTTGACTTATTTTAAGGCATATCAAAACAGTATCCGAGGTAAGGAATTCAGTGCTTTTGAGCCGGGGCACAGCGTTTTATGCATCTACAAAAATGCATGTGCGCCCAGCGAGGACTCAGATCAGCCTGTGCATCTGCACAGTCTGATCTGAGTCTTCGCAGGTACTATGTGGCTGACCGAAGATCCAAAGCGCCCTCAGGCGAAGAGCGACGTCTGATCAGCCTGTGTGAATCCGCAGGCTGATTTTAGTCTTCGCTAGGCGCACATCCAATATTGTAAGAAATGCTGTGTCCCGGCTCATTTTATAATGTCATCACGTAAAAGTCCTTATAATTTTCTGACCCCACCCCTGCCCAGGTTCCCCTTTTTACTGCTTAAAGTGGTCAATTTATGGCGAGGCGGGGTACCAGAATTGTAAATAAATAAATAAATAAATAAATAAATAAATAAATAAATAAATAAAGCATTTATGATCGTGCTTAAGACCTCAAAAATAGCTAAGAACACATTTTTTATTATTGTTAACCCGCCCACTGGAAAGGGACCTAAATTTGTGCAAGCATATTAGTGGGATTCAAAAGTTGAAAGCTTTAACAGTAACCTGTTGGATACAAATAAAAGTAGACACAGACTATTTTTTTTTTCATATTTGTTAGATACCAAAACACGAACGTTACATTACCCACAAACACAGTTTGCTGCGGAGATGGGGTGTATAATGTAAATAAGATTGGGCATTTCATTGAAAATGAAATGTCAAATCTTATTAAGACCTACTACAACAAATAGACAGAATATCACTGATGACCACAAGTTAGCCCACAAAGCGCAAAAGTTTTACATGTACATGTAGTCACTTTATGCCAACTCAGGGCTTATCAGTCCCGCTTCATTTCCTACATGTCTGAGTTCAACGCTAAAGAGCAGACTTCGAATATGACTCGGCCATGAAAAGTGACTTGATACTTTACATCTGTTTTTACTGGAGGCACATGGAACGGTTTACAAGCTTAAGTAAGGCATGGGGTGCTTATTGTTCGCTTACGGTTCATACTTGTAGTAGTACAGTCGAACTTCGATAGGTCGAACACCGTTGGCTCGTTTACCATGGCTAATTCGAACTCGTTTTTGAGTCCCCACGAAATTCTTCCGATAGGTCAAGAAAACAGTTATTTAGGGAATTTCTTTTTTTTTTTTTTTTTTTTTTTTTTTTTTGTCGTGGAATTCTAATGCGATTCTAATGAGTACATACAACAGACGAGTATTGTATAGATTATCGAAAAGACTTCCCTAACTTATCACCATTTGTTTCCTGACCTGGCGCCACGATTAACCCTCAGTAGCTGGAACTGTCCATTGTCTCGAATAAATTTCCATGGTCTCAAAGATGTACGAGCCATTGAGCCTTACTGTATTTCTCAATGTTCACAATACCGAATGTGTTTGGTTGAGGAAAGGATCTTAAAGGGGAAATGATACGCATCCAAGGGAAATAACTCTTACGTGGAAATATGCTACCCTTCATTCTTGTGCTAGCAAATCCTTTTCATTAATAGTAGCCAATATGTCAAGTTCAAATACTAGGGAGGCAGTTTCCTGTCTGCGATGCAGGCCATTTTCTCATGACTAATTCAGATTTCTGAACATTCATATCCTGTCTTTTATCTAAGCTAATTCAGCGGACACATCTGGCTGGTAAGTTTCTATTTTTTTACTAGAAAGCAGTGAGGCTTTTCATGCAAATTGTCTCCAATGGAAATAATTTACATGAACTGTCAAATCCTGTTTTCTGTTAAAAATAAGAAAAAAATATTTTATGTTGTTCGCTGAAAACTTTGCCCACAGTGCTAAGCGTTAAACATTATTATTATTTGTCTAACATAGCGTTTGTATCATTTTATTTATTTATTTATTTATGTAATTTAAGTCTTTCAGATCATCTCAAGGATAACCAGGTTCTGTTCAATTTAAACTCCGCCCAGCCATGTCGAGGCCAGCCACTATACCCAAAATAGACGAGGCACTGTCAGGTACGGATAGAACCTATATACCTTGACAAGCACTAAATAACAACTGCGCATGATCAGACCGGGCTATTAACGCACTTGTCTTCTATGCAAGTGCTATTCACACAGACAATATTTGGAATTAATATATATTTAAATAATGGTCTAGGTAGAGGACGTCTACGTAACTATTATCATAACTCGAGTGCAGTCGTTTTTAAAGAAATACAAATATGTGACAATAAAATCCGATCTGTCGTCCATTGTTTGTCTTATTTTTATCTAACGGAAATAACTGCGATAAGGAATTCGACTTATTTAACGGTAGTAAATGGATTACTTCCCTTCCATATATCTGCAGATAAGATTCCTACACGGAACTTGCACTGGCTTTACCGCACGGAATTTAACATTTAGACTGTTACAGACCTAATTGAAACCTTTTGATGAAGAGCGAGAACAGTGATGACTAATGATATTTTGTTGTCTTTTTTCTGAAAATACTTATTTAACTAACATGGTCTTATCGTGTGTAAACATAATCTCACATGTTTAAATGAGCCACAACGTCAAAACAGGAACCGTTGGACATATGCGCCCAGAGAAGATTCCGATCAGCCTGCGCATTCGCGCAGTCTGATCAGAATCTTCTCTTAGCGCATTTTGGATAGCCAAGGATGCAAGGTTTCTTCATGCGGACAACGAAGACTCTGATCAAACTGCGCGGATGCGCAGGCTGATTTGAGTCTTCGTTGAGCGCACATGTCAGAAGGTACGTTTTCTCATATTACGACACAAATATGGGCCGCGCCATGCGAAATGTGTCTTCGGGCATAAGTGGGCAGCGAGGACCTGATCAGCCTCTACGTCCGTGAAGTCTGATCAGTAGCTTTGCTGTCTGCAAACAGTACCTTTGGATACCACAGAATGTTACAATGGAGAGAAAATGTCCGGATGAGGCAGCGCATATGCAGGATGATGCAAATCAGAACATTTTGCGCATGCTCGAACGTACCGTTTTGCTTGACGCGTCTCATATAATGATAGAGGAGATCAGTTGTGATTTTGTTTTAGGGCGAGACGAAGCTGTGAGTGTTTCCCGGAAACATGCAGTCAACGGTAACCCGACAGTGCCACCTTTCCCGCAACAAATGAAACTAGCTATGATTGGTAAGCGTAAACAGGATACCTTGTGGATGACTTTTTGTAAGAATTTTTGGACATCACGAAAACACGCCTATTCAAAGTTATTGAAAATGTCACCACCAAAAACTGAAAGTTTTCAGATAAAAATTCTGAATGCGGTTATTTGATCAAATCGAACCCCACTCAGAAATCATCCTGGATCCGTCCCTGTTTTAAGAGTACTGAGTCCCCCATTGAGAAGCGAGGTATATATCAGATGCTTAAAACCTTTTTGTTAGTGGTTCTCCGTTTCAGAACAACATTCATGTTTTAGTGTAGCAAGCCACCTTCGTATTTGATTTGTGTTTATGATTTGGTTAATAATACATAGCGTACCCGCATTTCCTTGCGCAAGGAAATTCGGTTTATTTCATTAAGTTCTAACTATAACTATTCAACGATTTTCTGCAGGAGATCGGACTGCATTTAATTTGAATTTTCGATTTGTTTATCACATTTTAGTCTTTAGTTTTTAAATGAGATGTAACCCCTTTATGCGCCGTGAAAATAGTACGTGAGTGATCGCGTGTGTATGTACTCTTCTTTATATATATAGGAAAATACACAGCTATAAAAAAGTTCGTTTCTGTAACGGAAACGAATAAATTTGTTTGAAATTAAATATCAGTCCATTGAAAACATGTAGTCCTGCAAAACCGTTATTTCAACGTCGCACCAACGTGGTGACAATGCAGCGATGTCGAAACCTTTCAGCATTGTAGACTAGTATACATTTTGTAACAATTATTTTCAGGTATGGGCTGCTTTTGGGGTGCAGAAAAACTGTTTTGGAAGTTAGATGGAGTCTACTCAACACAAGTAAGATATTTACCTAAATATCCCTTTACGTTAACATGCCTATGTAAAATGTACACTTCTTAACCATACACATTACGAAAACACGCCTATTCAAATATATAGAAAATTTCACCTCCAAAAACTGAAAATTTTCCGATAAAAAACTCTGATATTTTTTCATATTTCTGCTCAAAACATAGATTGTTGGTACTCGTTAGAACCACCTTGGCGAGGCGGTTCTAACGAGTACCAACAATCTATATGTTTGAGCAGAAATAAGTAAAATGATGTATACCCCTATAAACCCAAGTTTTACTATATAAAAGTGGGGTTTAAGGGGGTCAAAATTATGTATGTTTTCGTGATGTCTGCTTTTGACATCTTTCGGAAAGGGTTTTTTTTTCTTGCATAGTTTTGCATTACTCAGAAGAAGAAAATCTGCAAAGTTTTGTCATGATTTAATGCAAAACCTTTTTGTCGTAACTACCTATGCATGATCAGAGCTTTCACTATGTGCTCTGTGGACAGCCAATGATCAACAGTTTCTTCTGAAGGAAATAAATGATTTGATCAGACTGATTCAGGTCTTTGCTAATCGCATGCCATAGGATACAAATCTTACATTTGGCTCGTATCTATCGTGCCTAATATTTTGGATCGATTGTTTAAAATCGATCCACAGTATACAAACGCCAAAATTTCCTTAAGGTTGTTGTCCAAGTGATTATCGTTGGACAATGTAATGTAACCGCATTTTAGACGAAATCCAGCTAATGGTTATTTATAGCCGCGCATTCTTGTCGCTGTGATATCAGAGTGCTGTTGATAGAAAGTTATTTGTAAAACCTTGCCCAAGACAGTGGCAAACTATGCAGACCACAGAACGCTGCGTCTGATCAGCGTCTGCAGTGTTTACTTAAATTACATGAAGTTAAGGGTTAAATGAAACAGTTTAAAGTCACAAGGGCCATTTTTCAAACCTACTCTCAAAGGCAATCGACCCTCTGGTGCTGTCAGTGTTTTGATTCTAAGAGGCAAGAGAACACATTACGAATACATGCCTATGCAAATATATCTAAAATTTCAACACAAACGACTGAAAGTTTTCAGATAAAAAATCTGATATTTTTCATATTTCTACTCAAAACATGGATTGTGGGTACTCGTTAGAACCGCCTCAGCGAGGCGGTTCTAACGAGTACCCACAATCTATGTTTTTGAGCAGAAATAAGAAAAATAATGTATACCCCTGTAAACCCGAGTTTTACTACATAAAAGTGGGGTTTAAGGGAGTTAAAATTACATAGGTATGTTTTCAAGATGCCTGATCTCCGCAACTACGCGAATTCTGTCCACATACGCCTCAAATATACAACTCCACATGGCGTTGCTCATACAGAAGGTAACATATTGAGCGTTTATATTTCAGGTCGGATATTCTCAGGGATATACGAAGAATCCATCGTACAAAGAAGTTTGTAGTGGTATGACTGGACATGTTGAGGTCGTTAGAATTGTTTTTGACCCAAATAAAATTACGTTTCTGGACATTCTTAAGGTAAGACGTTTAGCTAGATTTGTAGATCAGATAAACGGCTTATAGAAATGAAATGATACAAAAAAAAGCATTGTCGCTATGAGTTCAATGATCTGCTGCTCTTGACGTTGTACACGTAATGCAATTTAAAACACTTAAATAAACCGGAAAATAATGTCAAACATTAGGTGTAGGGGTTAAAATTTCGGTCTAATACACCTTAAAACAGATTTGCAGAACTGGTAATCTAAAAAAATGTTACAAGAGTACCAAAACAAAACATCACGCAAACATGCCTATATAATATTGACCCCCTTAAACCCCACTTTTATATAGTAAAACTGGGGTTTACTGGGGTATACATTATTTTTGTTATTTCTGCTCAAAAACATAGATTGTGGATACTCGTTAGAACCGCCTCGACGAGGTGGTTCTAACGAGTACCCACAATCTATGTTTTGAGTAGAAATATGAAAAATATCAGAATTTTTTATGTGAAAAATTGCCATTTTTTGGTGGTAAAATTTTCAGTGTATTTGAATAGACATGTTTTCGTAATGAAGATCTGCTCTTCCTCCCAAGATTGTATCAAAGCTTGCTACGATATGGGTACAGACATATTATAATGGCATGCAGACTGCATCATACCAAAAATGAATATTAATTAAACAACAATGTTGTAATCAAACTAAAATCTATAGATTACCAACATGTAAGTAAATGAGAATGTTCATTCATTTTCATTATCTATACAGTTTTGCATCAATACAACAACAGACAAAAATGTATAAATTATACGAAAAATGACCATATTTTTTTCTATATGTCTATACATATTTTGTTATTCAAGGTCATTTTTCTCTATAATATATACATTTATGTTTGGCTACAACATTTTTGGGCTTATCTTTAAACCATGTCATCCAAAACTGTGTTATAATGAATCAAATCATATTATCCCTTCTTTTGCTGAACACGACATGCCCTCTCTTAGCAAACAGTGTAGATCCAGATCAGTTGGCTTCTTTAGAAGCCAACTGATCTGGATCTGCACTGTTTGTCATTAAATATGTGAATTTCTATCAAAAACTCGGATCAAATAATCTGATTGGCTGGAAGTTAGAAGTGGGCGTGGCATCTTAATTTACTCAGCATGACAAGGGTTACAAAGAGGTTCCTGTATAATCAAAATGCCTGCTCATTTCCAGGAGTTTTGGAACAACCACAACCCCACCCACCTGAATCGACAAGGAGAAGACCTGGGCACACAATACAGATCTGGAATATACTACTACAATGAAGGTCAGAAAGAGGCTGCCTGGAAGAGCAAAGCAGCATACCAAGATGTACTTATACAGAAAGGACATGGGAAGATAGAAACAGAGATTTTACCAGCTACAGAATTCTTCTATGCAGAAGACTACCACCAACAACATTTATATAAAAATCCCAATGGTTATTGTGGTCTTGGGGGTACAGGTGTTTCATGTCCAATAGGTCTTGCCAGGCAAACAAAATAAACCAGCGTATGGACTGAGTAAACAAGAGAAAGAAAGAGACATTTTCTTGCTGAAAATTTAGTACTGCTTGTATTCATATAATTGATATTTATTTCTGATAATTCATGTGGTTTTAATTGTTTGAGAATTAAAATACAACAGTTTGAATACAACACCAAGGACATTACAGTGAACTCTCGTCACAACGACAGCATTTGTTCCCAAAGAAATTGCCATTAAAATAAATTTGCTGTTGTAAAGAATCTTTAATGGACAGAGTATGTAAGAAAGGCCTTGCTTTATTCTTATTTCCTCAGAGAACATATGTTTGGATACATGTTAGAATCGCCTCAATGAGGCGATTCTAACAAATATCCAAAACATATGTTGCTTGAGGTTTTGATACAATATTTTTGCATAATTTTTCATTAACTGTCTCCTCTTGAGCGAAGGTTTCGTGACAATCAAATTGTCATTATGACGAATTTGTCGTTGTATCGAGTGTCGGTATAAAGAGGGCTGACTGTACATATATATGGACACTTCCAACTGTTAAAAATACAAACTGCTATAAAGACATGCAACTTATTAAGTCATTATGTTTGCTCGATATTGCCCAGTGTATGCAATAAACTAGGAAAAATGTTACTTTCAAAGTCACTTTTCTCTATAACAGAACTTCGATAACCAGAACACTGATGGCTCAAATATCTTAGTTAACTGGAGCTAATTCTGAGTCCTTGTCATTCATTGCCTGTAGAATTCTACCCTCAATAACTGGAACAACCACAACCTATAAGTAGAATTATGTTTGACAGTCCTCTGGCTGTTCTACGAGGGTCATTCAATATATAGTGCAAACTATTAAATAATTTCCGTAATAAATATTTTAAAGTTGTTACTGTTCTACATTCCTTCAAAATAATATCCCTTGTGGTCAATGACAGACTTCCACCTCTTTGGCAGGTCATCTACACCCGTTGCTAGGCAGCCGTTCTTAAGTACCCTCACCCTTGCGGCCACGGCGGATTCAATCTCCTCTAAATCGTTATAACGAATACCCCTCATATCTTCCTTTAGTTTGAGGAAAAGATCGAAGTCGCAGGGACTTATGTCCGGGGGAAAAAGGGGGGTGGTCAAATGTTTCCCGCTCGTACCGCCCTAGCAATGACGTCACCCCATTCGCGCCGTGCGGCGTTGCGTTGTCATGCAGAATTATTGGGCTGGCTGCCAAAAGTTCAGGTCTCTTCCTACGGATAGCTTGTCTTAGTGTGTTTTTTAATATACTCCTCATAGTATTTCCCATTAACGGTTTTACCACTCTCGACCTTGTGACTAGTGAGAATTCCATGTCTATCGTAGGCAAAAAATCATTAACATCTTAAGTTTAGACTGAGTTCTTCTATATCTTGCCGGCTTCGGGGAGCTTGGTGTGTGCCGCTCGGCTTATTGTCTCTTCAGTTCCGGTTCATACGACATCACCCACGTTTCGTCAATTGCAACAAATCTTGATAAAAAGTCTTGTCCTTCTGAATCAAACTGTGAAAGGAAATGAGTGGCCACTTCCAAACGACATTCCGCTTGATCCGACGTCAAGCGATGTGACACTCACCTAGCCGAAACCTTTCTCTTTCTCATCTTCAAATGGTTGCGCAGAATAGTATGAACTGACCTGACACATATTTCCAACTCCTGAGCCATTTCATCGCACGTAATCCTTCTATCAGATTTTAACAACCTTTTTAACTGTTCTGTATTATATCTGTCCGTAGCCGTCACAGTTCTACTTGCTAGGTGGGCATTTTGAACACACCCCTGCCATTCTTGAACTCATTCACCCATCTTGTAACTTGAGAATATGATAGAGCATATGTGCCGCAAGCTTCCTGTAATGCACTAAATATTTTCTTTGCTGTTTTATTACACTGGCATTCAACCAAGCAATGGGAAGTCATTTGTCTTAATGTTGCTACTCAATCTTTATCCTTTTTATGACAAACCTGGATGTTATGGTAATCAGCCCAACTACTTAGACAGCCATGACTGAGCAAACATTGTAGCCACAGAACAAATGCAATTTAACCCTTATTATGCTGAATAAATTAAGATGCCATGCCCATTTCTAATTGTCAGCCAATCAGATTACTTAATCTAGATTGTTGATATAAATTCATCCCTTATAAATAATAGCGTAAACTATAATACCCCACCATCATCATATTGCGTGCAGCTAACTGTCAAAAATAGATGAAATTTGTCCATTAGCAATTCCAAACCATATCTACACACTATCAATGCACACACCAAGTTTGGTGTAAATCCATTGATATTTACTCATCATCCAGAAATGAAAATATGGACTATTATCGTCACATGGGCAGATAACTGTGAAAAATTGATGAAATTTGCCCATTGGCAATCCCAAACCAAACCTCCACAATATCAATGCACACACCATGTTTGGAGAAAATCTATTCATATTTACTCAAGTTGTCATGTACCACAGATGGATGGACAGACAACCAACTTGATACCTTAATACCCTCCCACTATCATGTGGTGGGGCATTAAAGCATGAGAAAATCTACCTGGGCCCAGTTGTTCAAAGCGTCGTTAGTTTAACGAACTCGTTAAGGGTCATTTCGTAACTGTTTTAGCGGATTCAATACACAATATTCTGATATTTTTTGCTGAAAAAATGTGAGTAGCTTTTTTTTTCAGCAAATAATTTCAGCATATTTGCGTATCACTCAATGTAAATTTTAACGAATCGTTAACTAACGACATCCTTAGCTTTGAACAACTGGGCCCTGTTGTATCCATACACCTTCGGGTAAATGTAAATAGACAAAAGCAGAGATCATCATTAAGTTTTAATAATGAAACATATAATGCAAGTCCATTATAACATAAGAAAAATATGCCTTTAATGTACGGATAGTGAATGCCCATCTGTGCAGCTTGTTCAGAGACTTTACTGTCCTCTTATTGGACCCTGTTATAGATATCCAAGTATAGCAAAGATCCTTATTAGATTGTGGGGCTATGCTGGCTGATGTGGAACCTGTCTGTTTGCAAATGCCCTAAAGACCCCTTTCCTAATGATGTCACACAATTATACTGGTGCCTCAACAGAACAAAAATGTCCTTGTGCCAAATAGACACAACAAATGCCCACTCATGCAGCAGGGTTTTCCCTGGCTCGCATTTTGGCAGTTTTTACTGCCGAAACCGTTTTCTGGACCCTCAAAAGTTAGGGACAAAGGTCCTGAATGATGCATGTATGATCAATCCAAAATTCATTTTATTTATCTATGACTTTGTATTTTAATCTTTTTGTGATCTAAAGGGCAAAAATTATCAATATTTTGAGCAATAACTAACCCTTATCACATTAAGCAAATTATAGCAGACATTTTAAAATTGATGTTATTTTTCGGCAAAAATAAGAATTTGACATTTCAAATAAATTGTCTGCACATGAAACGTCAAGCCTTATTTTCTCTGAAAATACAAAAAAAAAAGTTTGAAAGTATTGTCTGCTGTAGTTATGATAAGCTTTTTAAGGGTTAACCTCTTTAAAACAACATACCCCTAAATATATACATAATACTACATACATTACCCGTACATATATGTATGTAAAGAAAATGTCAAGGGATTTCTCTGCAAAATAAATGTGACATTTTCTTCTCTAAAAGACTCCAAATGGTAGGCTAGTTCATACAAAAGACATAAGCAACATCACATTCACAGCAATAACTGATATCATTTTATTGTCAGAACAGATATCAAATTCATACACATTATGCAATAAATAATTCAGACATGTTAAGTCTGTATTTTCATCTTAGCCAAAGGCATATAAGGTGAGCTTATAGTATATAGTATAGCAATGGTCTGTCAACTGTCTACTTGTCACCCTTTCAAACAAGAATATCTCTAAGGCCAGTTGGCCAATCTTTATCAAATCTTGTAAGTAGAGTTACTGGGATGTGGGATTGGCTACATAAGATTTTGAGTTAAATCTGTTAAAAAATGTGGTTGCCATTGCTTATACCAGGTGAAAGGTTGTCCAAGTCATAGCACCTCCATTTTTGATTGATCGTCTTCTACTCTGAAGGTAACTAGAATAACTTCCAGATGAAAGAATCCTTAAATTTTCCACAGTAAACTTAAGGACTGAACTGAACAAGCTGGAGAATGCAGTATCTAATTGGGATCTACACTGTTTGCCACTCATTCAGCAGGTTTTAGACACCTCAACATGCAGTCAAATGGACGTTCAAATGCTAGGGCTAGTACAGTAGGTGTTCTAATATTTAGGGCAACTACAGTAAATTGGTTAAATTGCTGTCTTAAGCAGCAGTAGCAGCAGCAGCAGCAGCAGTAGCAGCAGCAACATGAAGGTCAAGGTTCAAGTACAACATAGCAGCAGCAGCATGAAGGTCAAAGTTCAAGTACAACATACTATTACAAGCACATTCAAGCTAGCTAAATATGTAGAAAAAACCAATACATGCATAGAGGACTTGTTATCAATGAATATTTTGTAATAATTCTGGATTAAGTGTCCAGTTCTCCATAAAAACCTAAGTTGTTGGTACTCCTAGAAGTGCCTAAACAAGGCACTTTTAATCAGTACTCACAAGTCATATGTTTTTATTGAGAAATATGAAAAATTATCCCAGAATTATCATAAAATATTCATCCCTAACAAGTCCAATATATGTATGTAGTTTTTATTATAAAATATAAAAACATGGTTTGACATTTTTTGTGTCAACTGCGTACTCATTGTGTTTGATTTAGAACCATTTACTCTTCTTTTAATTGTCAGAACAGATACACTTGGCAAATTTTGTGCCATTTTTAACAAGAGAGACAACTTTCATGACTTAGTGTTTGCTTCCCTGTACATGAAATCTCCTCTGAAAAGCGGTCTACTGTAAAAGGAAAGACTTTGCTCAGAAGGGGAGCAAATTCTTTCCTTTTAGAGTAGACCCACTTTCAAAAGGGATGGAAGTAATTAGACAGAAAGTGTATCAATTCCCCTTAATTGCAAGCAACTTCAATTAAGTTCTGATTAAATGGATCAAACTTTATTCCAGTCTAGTCATTGGTAATTCAAAGAATAGAGGTACATTGCTATCACAAATTAAAGTGTCTCGTATAATCATATTCTATAGTTGGAATAACTGCTTGAACAAACTTCAAAAATATCATTAAATACCTGAAATAAAGTTAAGGAAATTCTTGTACCAAATTTTAAACATGGCTGTCTTCACCTCTCCCATCCATTTCAACAGCCATGTAATAAGACAAGTCCAGACCCTGAGGTTATAATTTTTTTTCATGCTCAACTCAGCTGAGCATGACATTTTCTCTGCTAATAAATATAGTTGGCATTTTCATATTTATTAGCACAGAAATTTTCATATCCAGCTATGTTTGGCAAGAAAGAATTTGCAATTGTTAGTAATTTAAGATTTATTAGCAGAAAAAATTTCCTGCTCAGCTGAGTTGAGCATAAAAAAATTTTTATAACCTCGGGGCCAGGTCTTCGCTTTTAGCATGATACATGGCCCTACATGGGAGTGGTAGCTAGATAAATAGTTTTTAATATTTGTGTGTACTCATTAGAAACACCTCACAGAGGCATTTTAATGACAACCCTCAATATACGGTAATAACCCTAAGTACTGGGACAGATAGGCATTTGCAAACAGTGTAGACCTGAATCAGATGCCAAAGAATGCGGCGCCTGATCTAGTTCTAAACTGTTTGCCATACATACAGCAATATTTTAAACACATCAAGAGGTAGAAGAATGGGCTACTTCTAATTTTAGGACAAGTTTGGTAAGTAGATAAGGTGTCCCAATACAGGATTATTACAGTACCTTAGTAGAGAAATAAGAAAAAGATATTAATACTTTTGTTTATAATTTCTTTGTGTTAAGGTTTTACGGCCCAGTGAACCCAATGGGGTCATGTCCAGCATGGTCAATTTACCTAACCACACGTTTACTGAGCAGGCTTAGTCCTCTAAGCTGTTAACCAGTATTGTTCACATTCTTTCGCCAGAAACTGACAACTGCCCTTCTTGAAATAGTGGAAGGGAGAGAATGACCATAGAAATATTTCATGATCAATCTCCACAAAAGCATGTTGCCGACCTTGGTGGGGGTCTTACCCAGGACCTCCTAGTCTCCAGTTGGACGCGCATCCAACTAAGCCACCGAGGCGGGCTCTTTTTTTTTTTTATAGAAGAGTTGTTTATCTAGCCATTAGATAAGATTTTTTTTCAATATATTCTGCAGATATTAAGCATTAGCACTCTCTATGCAACTGACCAAATCAGCAAATAATAATGGGATGATATTTTTTCCTTCTTCCCAGAAAACGGGGTTTGAAAATTCATGTGAACTCTGTGAAATGTCAAATTGGATTTTCTGTGAGAAATAAGCAACAAAGTATTTCAAAGTGTGGTCTGGACAATATAAGAATCTTACATGGGTGTGAGGGGAGTTGACAGAAAAATCCATCCTGAGGGTCACTGTCTGGCATCATGAGGCTTGCCAAGTGATGCCAGACTGTGATCCTGAGGGACAGATTTTTCTATTCACCCCTCAAACCCATGACAGATTCTTTTTTTTGCATACCTTTCATTTCTGAATGTGGATTTTTAATAGCACAGTCACTTTAATTGCTAACATCTGCCATATTGTGATGACACTACTGTGATTTTAGTGACATGATTACATTCAGTGATATCAACCTTAACTATCCTATACAACTAGTGCACATCAAACATGAGAATTCTTGATTTTTATCCTACCCTAGATAGGATAACCAGGGCAGGATAAGAATTTCTATCCCAGCATAAAATCCAGGGCCCAGTTGTTCAAAGCTAACGACGTTGTTAGTTAATGATTCGTTAAAATTTACATCGAGTGATACGCAAATATTCTGAAATTTTTTGCTGAAAAAATGTGAGTAGCTTTGGCAGTGCAAAAGCTACTCACATTTTTTCAGCAAAAAATTTCAGAAAATTGTATATTGAATCCGCTACAATAGTTAACGAAATGGCCCTTAACGAGCTCGTTAAGCTAACGATGCTTTGAACAACTGGGCCCAGGATTTCTGGTCTTCTGGAATTTTTATCAACAGTATTAAAGGATACATATGAACACCTAGATCTCCTCCACCTTCTGCTACCATTTCTATTATCTTCTTCATAACATCAGCATGTCTGCAAGACAGAATAAAAAGAGACAGTTCAGAATAGTTGTTAAGGAGGAGTATTTGGTGATATTTCTGGGATAATTTTCTGATTTTTCCTTAAAAATATATGTTAGTGAGGCGCTTCTAATGAGTACCCATAATGTATGTTTTTATGAACTGGAGAAAATAATGCTAGAATTATCACCAAATACTCCTTAACATGTCCTCTTAAAGTCAACCGAACTATAGTTAGAACATTTTGAAAGTATGAAGTTACGTACAACAGTGCATTATCATTCACAAATATCACATTTTAGAATGAGCTTCAGAAAAAGCAACACAGAGTTTCAGCCAGCAGATTTACAATTCTAATGCACTTGCCTATGTAACATGACATCTGATTGGATACTGTCAAAAATTTGTGATGGTATATTCTGCGATATACTGTCAGAAATCTGATGTCATCATGTAATGTTGCTGTTCTTTGGTTGGCATTTGGTTTTAAGCAGCTCACAGCACTTGCCACTGTGCGCAAATATTACATTTTTCGACAAAACGCATGAATAAATGCATTAGAATGGAGATATTTGCATTTAAAATTATCATTTTGGAAGGTTATTTGTCAGTTTTACGGTTGCAAATAACGTTGTGACGCGTCGCCATAAAATAAAATTTCCAAACGTGAATTTGCTAACTGACTTCCCCAAATGACAATTTCGAATGCAATTATCCCCTAATTCCACTGCACATCCAAACAAATACATGTATATTTCTGATAAATGTTGGTAATCCTGTATTCTTTTTCTTGTGTCATTCATCTTTTGTCATTCTGTGACATATATGTAAAAGATGTTCATATCTTAGATTGTGCAATAACATAAACAGAAGAATCAATGGCATCATCAACTTGGGAATGGGACGTGTACTAGAGATATACTACTTGTCAGAAAGGTGAAGTTGCTAAGTAGACAGAGTGTCTAACATGCTGCAGGTGGCAGATTGGAGGTTGATAAATTCTTTGCATGCTGGATAATTTTGCATGTTTTTTGTCATCTGTGGAGTCTTTTTTTTTTTTTTTTTTTAAATCAAATTTTTCAAAAAAAAAAAAAAAAAAAAAAAAAAATCAGGAAATACCATCAGAGTGTCAAATAGTTTGGATCCAGGTCAGGCCCAACATTTTGTAGGGCCTGACCTGGGTCCAAACTGTTTGCAAAGGTTATCAGCAGACGACAAAAGTCGCCATTAGTGGGTAAAAGAGTTAAGACCACTGAGTTCACCCAGCAGTGTCTGGGTACTTTTTGAGTGAAGGTAAATGGCAGCAAAAGAAGACAATTGGCCCCTCCATTCATATGCTGTGTCCTAGACAGGGTTGGCTCTAACTTCCACCATCCATATGACAGCAAAGCTATGGGACAGCATACTACTTGTAATACTGCAGTCACAAAGTTAACTTGATAAAAATAATCATTTAGTTTAACTCTTTTGGTGCCAAATTTGAGACGAAATTTGTCGTCTGCTTTTTAATTTCAACAAACTATCGCTTGGAAAGACATTTATATGTAAAGTTGAAAGACTGAATGTCAAAAGAGCGTAGATCCCAGATGAGACAGCTCATATGAGCCATCTCATCTGGATCTATGCTGTTTGCAAAAGCCTATTATTATCACCTGTGGCAGTGAAAGAGTTAAGGATATTGCTGCTGTTACAGAGACCGGTTAACTGAGGATGATGATTTGATGTTTTACATCGCTTTCAACATTATATTTAAGCCATAATGAGACAATGAAAGGCACCATATAATGAAGTGCCATACAGTTACAAATTGAACCCTACCTCTTGAGGGATTCCAACCCATTACGAAAACTCGCCTATTCAAATATACTGAAAATTTTACCACCAAAAATGAAAATTTTCAGATAAAAAATTCTAATATTTTTCTTATTTCTGCTCAAAACATAGATTGTGGGTACTTGTTAGAACCGCCTCGATGAGGCGGTTCTAATGAGTACCCACAATCTATGTTTTTGAGCAGAAATAAGCAAAATAATGTATACCCCTATAAACCCCAGTTTTACTATATAAAAGTGGGGTTTAAGGGGGTCAAAATTATATAGGCGTGTTTTCGTGATGCAAGTCAGTAACTCTAAATGCTTGGCCACCCAAATTTTTCAAGGATAGCTAATTACTTACCTACAAGGATGTACTGAGGCCATGGGTGGCCCAGGTAAATTTGGATGCGCTTCCATGGTAACAGTTTTCTTTGCATGATCCTGACTAAAATCTTCATACATCTGTTCCACAGTTAAAGGTTTTCTAAGCTAAACAGAAAATGAGCGATGCTTATTGATAAGTTAGATAAATATTTTTCTTGTTTCTCCATGAAAACATATATTGTTGGTACTCTGCGAGACACTTCTAATGACTACCAACTATATATGTTATCACGGAGGAATAAGAAAAGTGTCAATAATTTTTGGCTAAATAATGGCTTCTCTGAAGTTATAGTGATATTTTGTGCACACCTGATAAAAAATTAGTTTATGGGCTGATTATCATAAATTTTGAAAATGTTCTGGGTCCTTGTATAGAGTTTTCATGTTATATTTGTTAAAACAATGAAACAAAAATTGTGTGAAGCATTAAAAATTGTTTGGTATAAACACCGACTTGTAACAAAATAATCCCAAACAATATGTTAAACACAATTTTTAAAGACTGGGAGTTATTTTCATGTTTATCAATATTGTGTATTGATAATTAATTGAAAGCCACATATTGACAATATACCGCAACTGCTTTATAACTGGGATTCAAAGCATAAACCATGTTAGCTGGACAAACGTTTTGTATCCAAACAAAATGTATAGATCATATAAAAAAATGACCATAAATGGTCATTTTTCTATATAATCTGGTCATTTTTCTATATAATCTATACATTTTTGGATCCAACATCTATATAATCTATACATTTTTGGATCCAACATTTATTGGTCCATCTGTAAACCATAAAAAATGATCATAAATGGTCATTTTTATATATAATCCATACATTTTCTGGATCCAACATTTATTGGGTCAATCTTTAAACCATATTATAAGAAAACCATGCTATAATATATTATGGTCAAAAGAGATTCCTGTATATATCAGTATCAGGATTATCAGTAAAGATTCTATTTTTCTCACGGGTTCATAGGTTTGAGAGTGAATCTGCGAACTTACTTCATCATAGCCGAATAACCATAGTCTAGGTGTTTGGTAATATTTATCGTAAGTAATGTTTAAATCATATGTACGTGTCTGTAATACTCCACTTTCTGTCTCAGAGATCTGTCTTTGGACTTTATCTGGTACATCTAACGTTGCCTAAAAACATATATAGAAAATATATAACTTGCAGTATGGTAAATGTCATAAAAATTTGAATATTTTATTCCACAGCTTTTTGGCCTTTGTTTGTTTGTGTTGAGGTTTTACGGCCCAGTCAACCCAATGGGGTCATGTCGAGCGCGGTCAGTTTACCTAACCACACGTTTACTGGGCAGGCTTAGTTCTCTAAGCGGTTAACCAGTACTGTGCACATTCTTTCGCCAGAAACTGACAACTGCCCTTCTTGAATCAGCAGAAGGGAGAGAATGACCACAGAAAATATTTCATGATCAATCTCCATGAAAGAATGTTGCCAACCTCGGCGGGGGTTGAACCCGCGACCAGGATGGTCTCCAGTGGGACGGCGCATCCACTGAGCCACCGAGGCCGGCAGCTTTTTGGCCTAATCTTAGCTTTTTGTACAGTTGTTTCTTAAAATACTTAGTGGAATGGCAAACAGTGTAGACCCTGATCAGACTGCTCATGAAGGAGCCGTCTGATCTGGGGATGCACTGTTGGTAAATGTCCTAAAATTTCGAACATTTTATTCCATACCTTTTTGGCCTAATCTTAGCTTTTTGTACAGTTGTTTTTTAAAATACTTAGTGGAATGGCAAACAGTGTAGACCCTGATCAGACTGCTCCTGAAGGAGCAGTCTGATTCAGGGCTGCACTGTTTGCATATGCAATTTGTCAGACACTAAGGAGTACGAAATTTTAGGACATTTACCATGATAACAAGTGAGCCGTAACATGAGAAAATGTAACTTCTGACATGAGCAGCTAACAAAGATTCTAACACAGCATGCCTATATAGGCAATGGAGGAAACCAGTGATTTATTCTGGAACAAATCACTGGGCGGAAGCATGTGACGCTATCTGGCGCCGTTCTGAGGTCATTTTGACACTTTGCTGATGTCTTTGTTGCCACGGCGTTAGATGGTGTAACATTGTTTTTCTTGAGTCATCAACTCGGTAAGTGCAGGCTTATACCAAGTATCATCACTGTAGCCTTTATAATTCTTGGGAAATGAGCATTAGGGTCAAATTTAGGGTTGGTGCAAATGTTGACTGATTGATACAGATAGATAAATGGTAGGACAGCAGTATCCTTATATTGCACCATGCTAAAAACAGGTGCGACACAAACTAACCTTTCCCCACCTGCTACAAGTACAGTAGGTCTTTAACAACAACATACCATTTTGCGGATGGAGAGGGGGATACAAAAAATTCATTTGGATAGCTCTATAATCTACAGCAATGTACATGTATTATAGAAATAAAGAAAGGTTACAGTGTCTTCTTCCTCGAGCATTCCACTTTCTTCAAAAGCTTCCATATCTTCAGCTTCATCATCATCATCGTCATCATCATCATCACCCATTCCAGCAGTGTTCTGTGCAGTACCATCTGTTTTATTTTCCTGTAAGACGTAAGGAAACATCTTGTTAGCTTAAAAATTACAATCAGCACTAGAAGTCTATTACATATACATTACAAGATATTTGTATTCTTAACAGGTCATATTCCCTGCTTGAACATTACAGTGAATGCCCTACAATTTTGCACACCAATGTTCCTGACAAAATGGCACATGCAAACAGTACAGACCCAGATCAGACTGCTCCTGCAGGAGCAGTCTGATCTAGGTCTACACTGTTTGCAATTCCACTAAGTATTTTAAGAAACAACTACATATATGCAAAATTTAGGCCAAAATAGTATGGGATGGGATAAAGTGTTTAAGGGCATTTACAACATACATGTATTCACTCAAGCTGTTAGGCAAAGGTGAACATACTTCTACGGGAGGGACTATGAGCCCATGTCCCCTCTCAAGACTCCAAATAAAAAATTTTGCTATATTGCAAAGCTTTTACTGAGTGATTTCATAAGTTATGTATCACACTGATACCAAATGCTTATTGAAAACTGCATCAAACTGTAGACCACATCATTAAAAAGCTTATAATGACACAAAAATCAACAACAATGAAGTCATATATTCTTTGGTTTAGTACGGAATAGTGATGCTAGCTGAAAAGCTGAACTAAAAGTGTTTTTAAGAGGATTTGGAAGCAGTTTTCTTCTTGAGCACAAAGAGGTAACCCTTGTTCCAAGTTAGATTAAATTGAAAATTAAATTGAAAACACATTTAAATAAAAGACGAAAATGTAAATGCTTGCTTTGATTATTCATTGATGAAAAATAAAAAAGTCAGCCACCAAAGTTTTAGAGAGGTGACATGTACATATGATAAGTGCATAGCTTGTCATCAAATTAAATTCATGGAAATTTCTTTGCACTATAATGAAAATAAAATAAAATATAACCTACCACAATAACTCTAATTATTGGGACAGACAGGCCTGAGCAAACAGTGTAGACCCAGATAAGATGCTGCAGAATTTGCATCTGGTCAGGGTTTATACTGTTTGCCAATCATTCAGCAGTTTTTAAACACATCAACAGATAAACTTATTGACATTACAATCAACAGATACTAATTGACATATTCAAATTTGGTACAAATATGGTAAGAAGTTACTGTGTCTAAATATTCAGAGTAAATATGATTAAATTATCTAAACATTTTGATCTTGTCCAATGTTTGTTAAAAAAAACCACATAGCACATAGGTGTACGGCTCATTATGCACATTACGCACGTGCCTAACATCCGTTACAAAATAATATTATTTGCAACAAAGAGACTTTAACTAACTTAAAATAGGTTTGCTTCTTTACTATAGGGGCTATTCTTAATGGAAAGATTTTATTGCTTCTAAAATAGAGGCTACTCTTAAAGGAAAGAATATGCTCCCAAAGGGAACAAATTCTTTCCTTTAAGAGTAGCCTCTACTTTGGAAGTGATACTTGGGAGAATTTTTGAAGACTTTTCCTGGGTGCACGTAAAAATAATTCTGCTCTAGCTATGCCAATCTAGCAAATACAAATGTACTTTATCTCAGTTCTATGAGGCTTCATGTGTATATACATATCTTAAATTTTTCAAGTAATGTAGGATTCAAATGATACATTATAAAACTTTCAAATGGTATATTATAAATTTTGAAGTTGGGTTGTTTTTATGAATAAAATGTACTTATATTCTGTGACTAACTTTTAAAAGATGATACTTAAATGTCTGCGATTCAAAAATGCAATTGCTTTAGAGGATTTTTTTTTTTTTTTTTTTTTTTTTTTTTTTTATGTGCATGTAACTTGCCCATGTACAAATAAATGTTACTTATCCAGGGCCTGACAAATCCAAGTTTCAGCCAATTGCCCAGCATTCCACAGCATCTTGAAAATGGCTCGGAATTACAATATTCCATATATATTCTATACATTTTTCTGGGCAAGTGAAATAAAAAATCACTTGCCCAGCCAAAATTTGGACTTGTCCCAGGCAGCTGGGCAATGGATTTGTCAAGCCCTGCTTATCTATCAATGAGTAACATTATACCTTTGGTTCAAGGGTCATCTCTGAAACAGCATCCTGGACTTGTACAAGCCCTGTATCTGAAAGAAAGAATAATACATCACGCACAACCTCTTGATAACTCATTGCTGGGATCCATAGTAAGAACAGTATTAGGTAAACAATCAAGTTGTATTTGTTTGTGTTGAAATTTTACGGCCCAGTCAACCCAATGGGGTCATGCCGAGTGCAGTCAGTTTACCTAACCACACTTTTACTGGGCAGGCTTAGTCTGCTAAGCAGTTAACCAGTATTGTGCACATTCTTTCACCAGAAACTGACAACTGCCTTTCTTGAATCAGCTGAAAGGAGAGAATGACCATAGAAAATATTTCATAATCAAATCTCCACGAAAGAATGTTGCCAGACCCAGTGGGGGTCGGACCCACAACCTCCTGATCACCCAGGTTGTATTCAAACCAAAATACATAGATAATACAGAAATAATGTCATAATTTGTCATTTTTCTACACTACCTATACGTTTTTGTTTGGATACAACAAGGTTGGGGTCCATCTTTAAACCATGTTATATCCAGTTACATGTACGTAATGTGAAACAAGCACCAATTATGAAATGTTAGTCATACCTGAAAAATGGTGTGTATCTACCCATCCTCCATCTTCATCATTCTCTTCTATCACTTTCTCTTGTTCTACCTGATGATTATCTACCTGCTTCACTCTCTTATAACAGGGAACTGCAATATCAAATCAGAGAGATGATTTAATTAACACTTGTTCTGTTGTACCCAGATGTACCCTGACTTTGTTCCAGATGTACCCTGACTTTGGAAACAGTTCCCAAAGGAGCAGATTTGACCATAATAACCCTAATAATTGGGACAGATAAGCTTTTGCAAACAGTGTACACCCAGATCACATGCCACAAAATGTGGTGTCTGATCAGGGTCTACACTATTTGCCATACATACAGCAATAGTTTAAACACATCAAGAGGTAGAAGAATAGACTAATTCAAATTTGAGGACACGTATGGTAAGTACGAGTCAGTAAGTAAGATAGATATGGTAAGTAAGATATATAAGGTGTCCCAATACTTAGGATTATTACAGTACAAGGAGAAAATTTATCAGTGTCTTAGACTACATGGTTTGACATTTGTCCAGCTTGCATTTTTAGAAGGTTTCTTTCTTATAGTTCTTTGTTTGTGCATCTGCGGGTTTCATATGTGGTAACTGTTTTGCCCTTATTTGTTCCTCATCTCTCCTTCTTTTGGTGCTTTGGGAGGGCTGTGTGTCATGATTGCGGTATTTCTCGGGTATCTTCTCTTAGATTTTGGACACATCACAGGCAGTCAAGTTGATTTGTGCAAATTTTAACCCTTGTCCTGCAGAACCCGGATATGCCCTACCTTTGCAAACAGTATAGATCCAGATCAGTTGGCTTCTGGATCTGCACTGTTTGTCATTCAGTATGTGAATGTATATCAACAATCTGGATTAAGTAATCTGACTGGCTGAAAATTAGAAGTGGGCCTGGCATCTTCATTTATTCAGCATGACAAGGGTTAAAATACATGTACATGTAAGTGCAGTGTTTGATTATTTAGAATACAAACTGCTACAGTAGATACCATGTCAGCATGTCAGACTCCACCAAACAGTGTAGACTCCAATTAGATGTCACACACCAAGGCATTCATTCAAGATATATACCATTTGCCACTCTTTCATCAGCTTTTATGTACATCAATTGTCAGTGAAATTGACTTGTTCAAATTTTATGAGAAGAATGGTAAAGAGTTGATGTGTCCCAATATTTAGGGAATGATATACTTTCCAAAAATATCTCCCACAATAAGCATGTGTTTCATGGGCCCGTATATACATGTAGTAAATTCTGGTATGTTAGGAGTATGTCTGTATACAAAAGTATTCCAGTATACAATATACAATAAATTCTGAAACGAGGGATCCTATGGAAGCAAAAATCACCTCAAATATTTTACAGTATTTAACCTAATTATTAAGGCAGCTTATCTCTGTATCATACCTGTCCTAAAATTTTAACCAAGTCTGTTTGACTTCCTCTTGAAGCATCTAAAAGCTGCTGGACAAGTGGCAAACAGTGTACACCCTGATCTGGGTCTATACTTTGCTCAGGCTTTTCTATCCCTTTGGATGATTATGGCAAACTTAAGTTGCCGACTGGGTTTTAAAACTTATATCTTTTTTTACTCACCATTTCTTGTTATAAGGAACTGTTTATCCTTTGGCAAATACGGCTTAATCTTTGATTCCTCTCCTACAGCCCACTGCCATGTTGGACAATGGTGAACCAGATGGTCCCCGGCTGCTACAAACTGTGAATAGAAAGATATAAGCCACAATGTCAAAAAAAAAAACGTACCTTTGAACATGTGCGCAAAGTAAAGATTCAGATCAGCCTGCACATTTGTAGAGTCTGACCAGAATCTTCACTTGGCACATTTTGGAGAGCAATCAATGTAAATTTTATTCATGTGTACAACAAAGACTGATAAGACAGCATGCAGGCAGAGGCTGATTTGTGTCTATATTGGGTGCACATGTCAAAAGGTACATTTTCTCAAGTTGTGGTTCATATATAGTATCTGGTAAATGAGCTGTACTACAATAAAACATATACAGTCGAATCTCAATGGCTCGAACATCTTTGGGACCATGGAAATTTGTTCGAGACATGGGTAGTTCGAGCCACTGAGGGTTTATCATGGCACCAGTTCAGGAAGCAAATAGCGATAATTCAGGGAAATCTTTTCGATTTTCTACACAATGATTGTATGTTGAGTGTACGTTTTCATTAGAATTGCCTCGATGAGGCAATTCTAATGAGTACACACAACATACAATTCCATGATAAAACCCGAAAAAAAAAAATCCCTAAATATTTGTTTTCTTGAGCTATTTGAAGGATTTTGTAGGGACTGAAAAAAGAGTTCGAATCATCCATGGTAAACGAGCCATCCGGGTTCGAGCCATTGAGGTTACACTGTAATTACCATATTTGAGCTGCAAATTTATTTTGTATTACAGTGTTTACTCTAAATGTTGGGACTCACATTAACCATATCTTTACTTGTCCTAAAATTTCAACAACTCAACTTTTCTATCAGAGAGGTATATAACCAAAAGAAAGTTTCATTGTTATATGACTCATTATTTTGCATGACTTAAGGTAAGAGGACTATCCTGGTAAATATTTTTTTCTTACTTTATCATAAAAGCATACATTGTGGGACTGTGGGTACACATTAGAAGCTCCTTGACCAAGCATTTAATGAGCATATATAAGAGGGTGGTGGTAGTGTTTGGGTTGTTGGGGGAGGGCGGTTGGGGGGGGGGGGGGGTGGGGGGGGAGGTGGGGAGGGGCGGGCAATGTGTTATCTGGTAAATATTCTTATTATTTTCTGAAATATATGTTGTGGGTACTCATTATAAGAGCTTTGGAAAGGCACTTCTAATGAGTACCCTAGCATAAGTTTTTGTGGAGACATATTTAAAGAAATATATTGGTACTTTTTGGTTGAAAAAGCACATCATCTGGAGCTACGCTTTTGGTGGAAACTGTGCCATCTCTAGAACTAAGATTTTGTAACCTGAAAAACCTGTTCTAAACTTACCTCTTCTGGAGTTATAACACCTGTCTCTTTAAACTTGGATTCCTGTAAAAGAAACCAAAATTATTTTCTAAATAAAACTGTGTACATGCACTTTAAGAAGAAAACCATTAAACATTTTTGTTTATCAATTCAGACAGATGAAAATATATATCATAACTCAAGGTATATGGCACTTTCTTCACACCAAAATGTACCCACCCCACATTTTTCTTATTTCTCAAAAACATATATTTTAGGTACTCATTAGAAGTGGCAAGGCATTTCTAATAAATACTCACAAATTATGTTTTCATGCAGAAATTACGTGAATACCCTTCTTGAGCTGTTATATGTTTTAACAATCCTTAACATGCACAGGCCCTCTTGAAATGAAAAACAAATCCAAGTGGAAGTTATGAATGATCACCTAAAATATTCACTTAATTTTTTTTTTAATTGCCTTTAAAAATTATAGTAACAGTAATGACCTCCTACACTCTGTATATATATATATAGAGTGAAAGTGATACTTTGTGCTATTATTAAGCCATTCCTGCAGGCTTCAGACAAAAGATATAAAACAATAGCTGCCAGAGAACAGCATAGCTCGCCTGAACGGCAAACTGTCTATCATGTCTATCAGAGGTGCAATCATGACTTACCGATAGTTTTAACTTTATCTAAGCATGATACCGACCTCAAAGTCACAGAAGCATGTTGAGAGTGCCCAGGCAGACACAAGTTTATCCACTTATGTTTATTTTTATAGTTAAACAGTGCTGAGAGAAGATGAAAATCTTAGATCTTTCAAATTTTGTAATTCTTCTACAGGGACAGGGGTCACATAAACATAAAAGAATACTAAAACTGGCAGGCAGTAACTTCTGCAAAATTACTCAATATCACAATTTTCCCTATATATTCTATATCCTGGCACAGCCAGTTTTCCAGTATTTTTTTTTTTTTTTCTGTTTTGCATACATGAAAGTTTGTGCTTTGTATTTAATGCACTATACAATATATCATTTCTCATTTAAAATGCAACAAACACAAGCCAATAAAATTCTAAGTTTCCACGCTTGTGCCTGGCTGGATCAGGAGACATTAAATTTTGTCTGGGCATGAAAAATAAAAAAATTTATTTACCCATCTCAAATTTGAACATCCTGAGAAACTGAGCAATGGATTTGTCTGGCCCTGAAAAGGTGCAGCTCCCAAAGCCATGGATACTTATGCCTGGTTTTTATCTGATTTTATCAGTTTAAGACATGTCCCTATACCCTAGTTTTTAAGGCTGATCCATCCATTCTCTGTTTTTATGTCTCAGCTTTCTTTTTTGTCTAAACTTTTAACCTGTCATCTTGACATAGACTCATTGTCATGCTTGTATTTTTTCTCTTCACAATAGGACATGCAGACCCTGCCAAAAATGCTCTGAAGTGTGTAGGTAGTATTTGAAGATTGACAAATATATTTAACACATTCTACGTTCCTTAAGTCAAATTTAAAACTTTTACTATGATATTTACAGGAAAAACATTTGTGTGAGATTCCTACCAATGAAAATATTTTTTTCTTTTTATCTCACCTCAATTAACCTAACAATATGGCCAGTTGTGTTAAACTATTTAAATTCAGTATATTCTTTAATGTTGGGGGTGGTCGGGTGTGGTGAAGGTGTCATGTATCTTATGTCACTGGGGCATCCAACTGATATTGGCTTACAGTTGGGCAAGGCCTGCCATCCTTGTAGCAGGTAAGGATAGAGGGAGACTGTTTTTACTGATTCTTCTGTTTCTTCACTTTTATTCCTGTTCCTCTCTTTCATCTCATTTACTATCTCTTCTATCTCTTTTCTCCCTTTCTCTGGGATATGACACAAAATGACCCACAAGAGTTGACGTGTCTTTAAACCCCAATACAATCAATCAATAATCTTTAATGTATTTTAACCCTCTTATTTACAGCTGTTTTACGGTTGTTGTTTCATACTTGTTGATTTTTCACTTTTTTATTATTATGTTTGTTGGAAGTGGCTGTTGGATAATGTTATCTATTGTACATATCTGACATAAATAAAGTTTCTTGTTTGTATTTCCGAAAATAGGTTCTGTCGAATACGAGCACAATACCTGTGCATAATAATCACGTGATTCTTTGACCAACTAAGACACATTACAACAATACCTTAAGAACTGGTGTAAGATATTCAGCTACACCTAAAGCAGTTCCTTTTACAGTGTTGACAAAGCTCTGCATCGCCGTTTTAGAAATTTATTTACGTTGACGCCTACCCGGAAATAAACAAATATTTACGGATGGTGGCTATCCGCACGACGACCGGTCGGACTAATCACACAATCATCGTGCCAAAGCAGAGTCTCTCCTTCTTGAGGAACTGGTTGGTCCTTAGAATTATCGAAGGCATACATTGATCTACACAGACAGATTTAAATTGACACATTTGATCGTGAAGGCCTTTGACAGGGTATCACACAGGAGGTAATGGAAACACTGTGGGGTTCAGAGGACCCATACGTTAGTACAGGCGGGCGCACGGACGGACAGACATACAGACAAGATAGATAGATAGATAGATAGATAGATAGATAGATAGAAAGATAGATAGATAGATAGATCGATCGATCGATCGATCGATCGATCGAGATAGATAGATAGATAGATAGATAGATAGATAGATAGATAGATAGATAGATAGAACATCCCCAGCTGGAGTATGCTCCCTCATTCAAAACTTCAGGCTTATCAAACAAAGATAACTTCTCTTTAAAAAAAAAAAGCTGTCACAACTGAACAGAACGTCCTCCCGCGCCACAGTGATAAGGTACATATTGAATTTTCTAAAACGACAATAAAGTACTGTGGTTGTCTTGTTGATTAGACAGCTACAGTATATATATATTGTGTAACGTATCCCTGTGTTCAGAAAAGCAGAATCTTTGCAATTTTATTTACTTATTTTTAAGCTGCACTTTTCAGCGGACGGAAGCAAGTGTCCTGCACTTTTCGGAGAACGGAAGCGAGTGTCCACGAACTACAGGTATACATTGCTCTGTCTTCCGGCGCAAACAAATGGCGGCCAATCCGAATCTGTTGTGATGATGATTTGCTGCTTTACGTCTCTTTCAACGTTATCTGTCATATTGAGACCTGTTTAGTAGAACGCCCAATATATGTTAAAATATGGTAATAATTAAATGGTCATTTCTTTAGAAACTTGCCATCTCATCTGTCATCTGTGTTTCTGCAACAAAATTACAAATAAAATCTAAAAATGATGCTCTTAAAAACTTGAAATTAGTTATTGATTCACACACCCCGTGAAAACACAGAATACATAAAAGAATGAAAATCGGTTTGTCGATTTCGATGACTCATCACGAAAGCACGCCTATATCATTTTGATCCCCTTAAACCCCACTTTTATAAAGTAAAACTGGGGTTTAAAGGGGTATACATTATGTTTCTTATTTCTGCTCAAAAACATAGATTATGTGTACTCGCTAGAACCGAAGGCGGTTCTAACGAGTACTCACAATCTATGCTTTAAGCAGAAATATGAAAACTACCAGAATTTTTATCTGAAAATTATCATTTTTTGGTGGTAAAATTTTCAGTATATTTGAAAAACAACAAAACTGCACTATGATGAACAACGGGAAGACTTTGCAAGGCCTCTACACAGCATTTAGCACAACATGAAGTGGTCAAATAGAATGTGTAAAGTACTACAACTGCCGCTCTATATGTCCATCTGTATCCTTTAGTCTTTCACAGCTGAGTAGACGGTCAAACATACTGATGTAACGATAAGATGATGGATAGAACAGGTGGACGAATAGTTCGACAAATCATAAATAAATGCAAACACACATTCTGATTAGGGCCTTCACAGAATTGTTGGGTACTGCCGAATGTATCAATGGACATATTATAGCATCACCTGATAATGATGCTTATGCAATCATAGCGTTGTATTTACTCTGACCAGACGGCACGGATGAGCGTACGCATGCCAACCTGGTATATGAGGGTTAGACATTTTCTTGAAAACCGGCCCATATATCTCGTATTTTTTGAGCTCACCTGAGCATTTCTCAAGGCGACCTGTTGTGATCACCCTCTCTCCGTCGTCAACAATTAGTTTTTTAAAGAACCAGAGGTTACAGTTTTGGCCCAGTCTTAAGGAAACTTGCTCAGATTGTTTTCCTCTATGAAATATAGTTCGAGTACGCCGAAACTTGGTCACTTGGTGTCAGAAACTAGGTCACTAGACAAAAGCAAAGGAAAACATTGTTAACGCTTTAGAGGTCACATGTTTTGCTTAAAATGTTTATCTTGATTATTTCTAGGTCGAGTTCGAAACTGGCTCAGATGGGGTCAAAAACTAGGACACCAGGCTAAATCAGAGAAAAACCTTGTTAATACCAGAGGTAATATTTCAAGTCGTCATCATGAATCTTGCTCAAAATGTTTGTTTTGATGATTTCTAGGTCAAGTTCGAAATGGGTCACTTGGGGGTTAAAACTAGGTCACCAGGCCAAATCAAAGGAAAACCTTGTTAACACTCTATAGAGATCACACTTTTTAGTAGTCATCATGAATCTTTGTTCTGATTATTTCTAGGTCGTTCGAAACTTGTTCATTTATGACCTATATTGCACGGTCCAGTGACTTTGTTATTTTTTTCCTCTTTAGGTCAGCTTCATAGTAACTATTGGTCCTACAGCAGTGATACTTAACACTTGCAGGCACCTTAGCATGACCCATTGAATGCAGTCATCCATATTTGACCGTTGCCCATATTTCACCATCCATTGACTTTATTAAGTTTTTCTGTTTGGTCAGTTTCTCAGTAACTATTGGTCCTACAGTAGCTATATTTGGCACATGCATACATCTTAGCATGACCTCTTGAATGCAGACATCCATATTTTACCTTGACCTATATTTCACGATCTAGTGACTTAGTAAGGTTTTTGCGTTTAGGTCCGTTTCTCAGTAAGTATTTTTCCTACACTGATCTATATTTCACGGTTCATTGACTGGTTCGTTGACTTTGTTATGTTTTGCGTTTAGGTCAGTTTCTCAGTAACTCTTGGTCCTAGAGCAGTGATACTTTGCACATGCATGCATCTTAGCATGACCTGATCTCTTAAATGCAGTCATCCATATTTGACATTAACCTGTATTTCGTTGTCCATTCGGCACGCTATATTGTCTTAAAGTTGTTTATGTAATCATGAATCTTGGTCAGAATGTTTAACTTGATGTTCTCCTTAAATGCTATCATATTCAGGTGAGCAATACAGGGTCACAAGTATCGAGCGTATATGCGTGAATATGTACATTCTAATCAGACTGCGTGGATGCACAAGCTAGACTGGGTATTTTCTGGCCAGATACAGTTTTTGAGTAGCATGAAGTCAGCACATACCCTGACCAGAAAGTGCCCATACCCATGTTGATTTTCGTTCTTTTTGTGTTCTTTGTTTCCAAGAGCAACCATTATGAAAATTTCACCACCAAAAACCTGAAAGTTTTCAAATAAAAATTCTGATATTTTTCTTATTTCTGCTCAAAACATAGATTCTTGGTACTCGTTAGAACCGCCTCGCCAAGGCCGTTCTAAAGAGTACCCACAATCTATGCTTTTGAGCAGAAATAAGAAAAAATAATGTATACCCCTGTAAACCCCAGTTTTACTGTATGAAAGTGGAGTTTAAGGGGGTCAAAATTATATAGGTATGTTTTCAAGATGCTTTAAAGATTTCATACTTTAAATTATTTACGTTTCGTCGTAGTCTGACCAGGACACTCACCAGCTCCCTGCAGAGTCAGTGATTGATGTGACTATATCGGCCAACTAAGAAAACTGATCAAACTGCGCTGATTTTAGGCCGAATCAGAATAGTGTTAGTTATTTGTGGACAGAGGTTGCTCGAGTCGGAGTGTTTTATCAGTGTTTTTTCGCTCATGTCTCGCAGAATTAATTTGCAACATACACTAATTTCGTAGGAAGAAGGTAAGGGAGTGTCCCAATCGGTCTAATTCGTCATAAGAACCTTTCTTTTCTCGTGGCACATCATTGCATCTACGCTGTTTGAATGTTACATTGTTCAAGTATGCCAAACGAACAATCAGATCAGTTGTTTGCCTTAGCATCCTTGCAGTCTGATCAGAGTCTACGTTGTCCACATGAAGGAACTTTGCATCCTTGGCTAGTCAAAATGCACAGAGAAAATTTTGACCAGACTGCGCAAAGACTTTGCTGTGATGCTAGTCATGTTGTGCATACGCTTCAGATGGCTTGGCCATACCAATAGTAAGTAACTGTGGCCTATTTTTGACATTTGATCAACATTTAACCCATAGAAGCCAAATGGACTTTGCCATCCTTATATATTGGATGAGTCCATTTGTTATTTAAGGGATGCCAGGTGTATTTTTTCATATTTGTTCTATTTGCAATTGAAATTCCTGTAAACAAACTGTGAAGACCTTGATCAGACGCCGCATGATGCGGCGTCTGATCTAGGTCTGCACTGTTTGCCTATGTCTAACAAAAGGGACGCCAGGCTTACATAGGTTAAGAACAAACTTCTCCAGTACAAATGTCCTTTATTGTTGGCTCACCAAATTTTGTGTATTGGAAAATGTAGAAAAATTAATGTGCTTCATACCATTAGTAGGTCACTGTGGCATCCATTTTAACATTTGTCCAATAGTATTCAGAGAGATGTAGATTTCGTATACTATTTGACCTAGGCTCACCATATTTGCCTGTGGGCACATTCCTTGATGTTAATGTGTTGCATATCATCAGTTGACCACCATGACATATATTCTGACATTTGACCTACTTTATAGAAAAAAGCTCTTCTGGGTTTTACCAGTTTATTTTGTCTCATTATATATGCTATACTGTAAGGCTTAGGCTGACTAAATTTGGATGCAGGGTTCATCTGGTGCGAGGACTAAGGGTTGCTCTGTGATAGTTTGCCTTCAAACTTCACATGTAGGGTCACCGGGTGGGCCCTTGCTGACTTGTCAGTTATCTTGTTATTCTACAATTTTTGTTGCATTTATTGGTGAAATATTGATTAATTGAGATTCCTCTGGAAGAATACCAGTCTGGAAAGACTTGTTGAAACCCAAGTGTAGAGGTTTATATCTCACCTTTCTACAGTTAAATACATGTAATATTCGAGGGAAAGCATCACATAGTATGGGAGATGATAAGCAGTGGAAATGCTGAAAGTTTTAAATTTTCCCTTATATTAATATCATTTTTTTAATTACTTATGACATTTGGCTTTGCTTTTCAAAGTAGCATACTGCCAAAATAATTTTGGATTTTTCCTAACCTCTTTTTCCATTTTCATTTCCTAACAAGAAGTTTAACTTTATTGACTGTCAGTAGCATGGACAATATGAATCTATCAAAAGGTTTTTCATCCTCATGTTAGATGCTATTTTGAATAACATAATCATATGCCTACTGAAACTACATGTACTTTACTTTTAGAGTGCTGGTAGAGCTGGAAGCCAAAATCCAACCTTAAATGTCACTGAAGGAAACCAATGATTACCACAGGCTACCATTGGCTAACGTCATCACTTGCAGTTGAAAGCAAAATTTTGAAAGCACTATTGGTCATTTTGTATATCCATCAGGCATTTATTTCTGTAGTATGCATACTGCTCAAGAAAATGTATGAAACAATCCATATGGGAAAATATGGCTTGTGCAGTTGTGAATAAAAGTTTGGATTTAAGAAATGACTATAACACAGAAATGATAAATTCAGTTTTAACCGTTTAAAACATAATATTAGTAAAATAACAGTAAATGTCCTAAAATCGTACACCAAAGTGTCAGACAAAATGACATAAGCAAAACTGTGCAGACCCAGATCAGACTGCTCCTGAAGGAGCAGTCTGATCAGGGTCTAAACTGTTTGCCATTATAATACATATTTAAAAAACAACCACATAAAAAGGACAATTTAGGCAAACAAAGTATGGAATGAAGTGTTCAAAATTTCAGGACATTTACAATACAAAACAAGGTACCATACATAATGTAATACATAGCTCCAGATAAGAGGGGTGTCCAACATTTTCCTTATTTCTCCACAAAAATATATGTTGTAGGTATAATAGAAGTGCCTCACAGAGGCTCTTACAACAGTACATTAACATATATTTCAGGAAGAAATAAAAATATCAATTTCAGGGTGAAACAGTTGCCCTATCTGGGGCTCTGGTAATCATTTTAGTTATATTTTCTCACATTTCAGCCTATATTATCTTGGGTATTAGTAGATTCTATATTTAATAAAGTACAGTCAACTATCAAAAAAAATTCAAACTGTTTTTCTGTTCAAAGTTTAGCCTTAAGGAAAATAGATACACTTTTAGGGGGGGCAACTCTGTAAAAATTACTTTGTCCCCTTCTGAAAAGGGGTCTACTCTATATGGATAGAATTTGCTCCTAAAGGGAGCAAACTCTTTCCTTTATAGAGTAGACCACTTTTCTAAAGGGACTGTGCAGGAAATCAAAAGTTGTTTCCCTGGCAGAAAATCTACAGTGCCTATCAAGTCTCGTAAAGGCCGAACTGCTTGTTTGATTTCAGCCAAAAAGCTGCCTCAGTGTGTATATCCCACCTTATAGACAACATTGTTTGTTTGTTTTGAAGATTTACGGCCCAGTCAACCCAGTGGGGTCATGTCGAGTGCGGTCAGTTTACCTAACCATACATTTACTGGGCAGGATTAGTCCTCTAAGCGGTTAACCAGTATTGTGCACATTCTTTCACCAGAAACTGACAACTGCCCTTCTTGAATCAGCGGAAGGGAGAGAATGACCGTAGAAAATATTTCAGGATCAATCTCCACGAAAGAATGTTGCCGACCTTGGCGGGGGTTGAACCTGCGACCTCCTGGCCTCCAGTCGGACGGCGCATCCAACTGAGCCACCGAGGCCGGCAATATAGACAACATTCACAAGCAGTCTGATGAAGGTCTTCCTTTCCACCAGTACATTCTTCCATTCTTCTGTTAATTTGTTTCATCAGATGCAAACAGCAAAGTCTTTTACCAGCCTGCACATCTGTGTGTGTGTATTTGAGCTGAGCTTAAAGGTCCTTCCCACAACAGTCAAATGAGGCATCTTTCACATTTTATTAATAATGTAATCTTTACTAGCTCTCACCACCAAAACCCTGTCACAACCCTTCTGTCCCAGCTTTACTTTTCCGTACATCCATTGTTAGTGCATTATTGTGTTTCATTTTGTGTTGAAAGGCCTTTTTTTATACTTGAGTCTTTCACTTAAGGGAACCGAATACCCCTGACAAATTTTCTGCCATTTTACAAGGGAGATAACTTTTATAACTACATGTACCTGTTTGACTTCTAGTAAGTCAATCCTCTTTTGAAAAGGGGTTTACTCTAAAAGAAAAGAATTTGCTCCCTCTGGGAGCAAATTCTTTCTTTTTAGAGTAGACCCCTTTTCATAAGGGAGGCAAAACATTTTTGAAAAAGTTACCACCCTTGAAAGTGTATCAATTCCTCTTAATATTTTTAGCAATGCTAGAGAAGTTCTGTGCCTGTTACAGCTTCCACTGCTAGTCTGGCATTGTAAATACAATCATTTACGCTGACACCTTCATAGGAAGATCCTATAAGACTGAGAGGTAGTTTGTTGTCCCTGATGTAACTGAAGATATTGTCTAGTTTCTTGTTGTGACCAACAAGGTACTGTGGTATACAGTCCTGAAAAAAAAAAAAACATACAAAAAAATAATGTAGTAACCAAGAATTTTCAGAAAAACTTCCAAAAAAACTAGAAATATGTCCACAGTGCACAGATGCCCCCGCTGTGGGGTACCTGACTAAAAAACTGCAAAATTCTACCTGGTACAAATGCCTTAACCAGAGTCTAACAGGATCACGTACGTACATATGTACGTACGCACACACACACGTACAGAAGAAGGTACAGAAGGATGCACGTACGGAAAACTGAAAAACTATATGCCCCCGGCATCATCCGATGCTGGGGCATAAAAACAAAAAAAAACAAAAAAAAAAACACTCACAATGTTGTCCGCTAATATTTAACTACTTAGTGCCTTCTCCCAAGCCCCCCAACCAAAGTGGACTTTAACAAACAATGTAGACCAGACCAAGATAAGACACTGCAGAACATGCCATTTGATCAGGGTGTGCACTGTTTGTCATTAAATGGATATATGCAATATTGTAAAACAACACTTGAAATATTAAATGGATTAGCTCAACTTCTAAAATGGAAGAATCAACTTGCAATCATATCGAACGTGTCATTCCACATAAAACATGCCAAATACACATTACGAAAACATGCCTATACAAATATATTGGAAATTTCACCACCAAAAAACTCAAGATTTTTCCAATAAAAATTCAGATATTTTTCATATTTCTGCTCAAAACATAGATTGTGGGTACTCATTAGAACTGCCTCATCGCTGAGGCAGTTCTAACGGGTACCCACAATCTTTGTTTTGAGCAGAAATAAGAAAAATAATGTATACCCCTGTAAACCCCAGCTTTACTATATAAAAGTGGGTTTTAAGGGGGTCAAAATTATATAGGTATGTTGTCGTGATGGTAAATATTCATATGCAGTTATTTAGTCATTATTTTCTGTATTTGTTTGCATAATACTATAATGTCTATTAAACAAGTTATTAGACATAAAGTAGATCAAATGCACTACAAAATCAAATCTCAATAGCTGGAATAGCGATAGCTCATTTACCATGGCTAATTTGGACATTTTCAAGTCCCTATTAAATTCTTCCGATAGCTCCAGAAAACAAATATTTAGGGTAATTTATATTTTATCATGACATTGTAAGGTGTGTGTGTGCTAATTACAATTGCCTCATTGTTTAATAAGTACACTCAACATACAATTATTGTGTAGAAAATTGAAAAGATTACCCTAAATTATTGCTATTTGCTTCCTGTCCTGGCGCAAGGATATACCCTCAGTGGCTCGAACTACCCATATCTCGAACAAATATCCATGGTCCCAAACATGTTGAAGCCATTGAGGTTCGACTACACATCCATATGCAGACTTTCAGTCATGCATCATCTTTCAGATTTTGTTTTTGTATCTCAATAAATTTACAGACTGTGCATAAAGTTACTGATTATATATATGTTTAGGGCTTGCTTAGGACTGATAAAGCCATTAAAGCAGGGTAAATTATACCCCTGTTTGTGCCTGTTAAATGATAAACAATAGAGAGCTTTCCAGAATCTGTTTCAGGCTTGACTCTTGAAATTCAAAGTTTTATATGATCACTTTGTTCCTTGGTAAACTAGTACTTCATTATCAGTAAATGAGATGCATGCATTATGTAAGGTCATGCTAGAAATGTTTTTAAAGGGATTGGATAGACTTTGTTGATTTTCCAACATTTTTGACAAGGGAGACAATTTTTGTGACTTACAGTTTGCTTTCCTGCCCTACAAACCCCTTCTGCAAAAGGCATCTATTTTACAAAGAGTTTGCTCCCAAAGGACAAAGGGAGCAAAATCTTTCCTTGTAAAGTAGACCTCTTATCAGAAGGAAGGCAAACATAATTTTGCCAGAGTTGCCTCCCCTGATAATGTATTCAAATTCATCTTTAGACTAATGATAATGTACATTACTTAAACTCAAAACCTGTAATGCCATAAATTTTACATAATTCTGGCAAGGTTATTTTGTACTTCTGCACTCTTTGGCAAATTCAGTAGATGACAATTTGGTGAAATGTTTCTTATTTTTTACTGTAAATAAAAATTTGACATTACATGTACAATGAAACCACGTTACAACAACAGCATTTGTTCTCAAAGATGTTACCATTAAAATGAATTAGCTGTTGTACAGAATACTTAATGAGCAGATTGATATGTAAGAAAGGTCTTCTTTTGTGATTGTTTCCTCAAAGAATATGTTTTGGATATTTGTTAGAATCACCTAATTGAGAGCTAAAAATAAAAAAAGGTTTCGTGACAGTCAAATTGTCATTATAACAAATTTTGTCATTGTATAAAGTGTCAGTACAAAGAGGGTTATCTGTATGTTATTTGTCTCCTTAATTAACAAAAAATTTGAATGAAATGTCAAACCTTGCTTTCTGAGAATAACAGGATGAAATATTTCAAAATGCTCCCCATTCCCCATCTCTCAAATTCTCTCCCACTGAATTTTTATCCAACATGTTAACCCATTTTAGACTGAATAATCTCCTCCTGGCCTCCAAACTATATATGGTAAGAGTCAAATTTCAATTTTAGGTATGTCAGACCATGTGATTTAGATATTCCAAGAGAAAAATGGCTAAAATATTTGCAAACAGCGACCCTGATCAGATGACACATTCTGCAGCATCTGATCTGGGTCAGCACTGTTTGCCAATTATCCTTGCAGCGAGGGGGTCCAGACTAAAATGGGTTAGGTTGAGTGTTAGAAGATTTTGATTCAATCGGGCATACCTTATTTATCGAAACTTGTAATTTACTAATAGAGCCTCTTATCCCCAACTGCGTGAATAAGGCATCTACAGCCATTGCTCCGAGCTCTTCTTCTGTCATAGATTTAACACTAGACTGTAGTTCTTCATACCAAGCTCCACCCATCATTACCTGAAAAAAATAGAGCTAGAATAATAAAAGTTACCTGCCACAGAGAGAAAAGGGAAAAAAACTCTCATCTCTCTTGCATCTATGCAATTTTTTCTCATAACTCAGCTGAGGCACTTTTTTCAACCAAAACGTATTACCGGTACAGTTTTTCTTATGACCTATCACTCAGCTGAGGCACTTTTTTCGACCAGAACCTATTACCAGTACAGTTTTTCTCAAGATGTAGGCACACATCAGAAAAGCCTCAGTAAGGTACTTCTAGTTGAGTACACACAACCTATGTTTAAATGCAGAGTTATTCATGCTTATGATGATTTCATACAATGCAGGGGAAAAAGTAAATGTATTGATATTGTTATTTCACCACAAAAATATATGTTATGGGTAATTCAGAGTACTAATATATACTCATATGATAGACATAACTGGAGATCTGGTGTGAGATCTGCCATGCATGCAGCAAGCCAGCTATCTGGAAGGGGGCCCACGGGTGTGGATGTTACCGCTATACCTGCACGTTAATCAAAAATCCTATTATGATGATGATGACTAACAACATATGTTTTCATGGAGAAATAAGATAAATAGCCATAAGAATTCTCTTCTTATCTAAAGACATGTCTTTGATCCTTCAGTGGGTTTTTAAGGGAAATGCATATTCCTAGTGGAAGTTATGCCCTTTTTTACAGGGAAACAGCTTTTGCGACTTCTTGTTTGCTTTCCTGCACACCAAGCCCCTTCTGAAATAGGTTCTATTCTAAAAAGAAAGACTCTGCTGCCAATGGGAAGCAGACGTTTAATCAATTTGCTAAACAAGGCAATTTTTACACTCAAACCATCATAAATATAAAACAGTCAAGCAAATTAAGACTGTCAATGTTTCCATTCATCAGCAGGTACTAATTGAATTTTTTATTAAAATCTGCTGTGTAGAAGTTTTTTTTTATACCTATGAAGCTGAATTTGACATTTCAACCATCTTTTTAATGTGTGATGTCACTAATTTCACAAATCGGTGACATCACGAAAACATATCTATAATATTTTGACCCCCGTTTTATATAGTAAAACTGGGGTTTACAGGGGTATACATTGTTTTTCTTATTTCTGCTCAAAAACATAGATTATGGGTACTCGTTAGAACCGCCTCAGTGAGGCGGTTCTAATGAATACCCACAATCTATGTTTTGAGCAGAAATATAAAAAATATCAGAGTTTTTTATCTGGAAATTTTCAGCTTTTGGAAGTGCAATTTTCTATATATTTGAATATGCTTGTTTTCGTAATGTATAAAAAATGCATCATGCTTTCATCATGTTTTTATATTTTAACTTCACTTTCTAACTGCGGTCTGAATGCAGCTTGAGTTAGTAATAAAGTTTGTAAAATGATCAAAAAGACACAGTGCTATAACAACTAGTAACAGTGTTTTCAGAGAAAACAGATGTCCTCCCAAAGTGAATTTGCAGTTTTTCTACTGACCTTGAAAATTAGGACAAGGTCACCATATTCTAATCAGTTCTTTGTTATGTCCCAATTATATATTCATAAAAATTTGGTAAGAATACAACCAATGATTCAAAAAATATTGTGCAGACAAGAAAGCATCACTGAATTTTCAGTTTTTCTACTGCTGTGACCTTGAAAATTAGGTCAAGGTCACAAAAATCTAATCAGTTCTTTGTTATGTCCAAATTATATAACCATGCAAATTTGTTAACAATAGAAACACTGGTTCACAAGGTATTGTGCAGACAAGAAAGTGTTGTCACCGACGCAATCGGGATCTACACCAAAATCAATGTCCCCCTTCCCATAGACAGTCTGGAGCATAACTTTTACAAGTTAAATTTCTTTTTAACTCAAAGGAGTTAACAATTTTGCTACAGTTTATGATTTAACTTGTTTCAGTTATATTTTAATTTGTGCCATTTTTTCCCCTTCTGATTGTAGACTTTCAGCAATTTTCATGGGCAAGTGGTTAATTTTGTATGAAAGATCTGTTGTGTAACTTTATCATCAAACATTAAAATTTTGTATGCATTGTCTAGATTGTTTGTTTGTGTTGATGTTTTACGGCCCAGTCAACCCAATGGGGTCATGTCGAGCGCGGTCAGTTTACCTAACCATACCTTTACTGGGCAAGCTTAGTCGTCTAAGCGGTTAACCAGTATTGTGCACATTCTTTCGCTAGAAACTGACAACTGCCCTTCTTGTCAGTTTCTGGCGAAAGAATGTGCACAAAACTGTTTAAATGTGTACGCAGGGCCTTTGAAGTTAATGAAAAATATACTTTAAATATTGAAAGCAGTTATGTGAAATAACCTAAATAACTTAAAACCTTCAGCAAAAGGAAAGTGAACTCTTACACTTTGGTAGGGAGGTAACTTTATAGTTGAATTTTAACTTAACGAAGTTATAAATCTTCTCAAAATTTTTACCTTTAGAAGTTATGCTCCTGACTGGCTGATGGGGGACATAATAATCTGCAAACCTCATATATTTGTGAAGAAACACACACAAACGGAAATGTAATAATCTGATTATCCTGTTTATCTGGACCCATAGCTACAGGTACCGTAAGTGGGGCATCCATACAATATTTATCTTTTCCTAGACGAAACATATGTTATGGATACTCATTAGAAGTGCCTCCCCATGGACATATAATTCATCAATGGCCCTGTAAAAATATTATGACAAATTCTAAGGTAACTCACAGTGAAACGAGTGGATGGCTTGTCAGGTCTGTCATGCTGAGGAAATGTACAGGAATCGTATATTACACCAAGCATCTTACCATCTTCAAATGATGGCAACAAATGGCCAAACCCCTGAAACAGAAGATCATCATGATAATTCAGGTGTGCCCATCACATTACGAAGACACGCCTATTCAAATACACTGAAAATTTTACCACCAAAAAATGGCGGTTCTAACGAGTACCCACAATCTATGTTTTTGAGCAGAAATAACAAATATAATGTATACCCCTGTAAACCCCAGTTTTACTATATAAAAGTGGGGTTTAAAGGGGTCAAAATTATATAGGTGTGTTTTCGTGATGAAGGCTAGTTACAGAGCTCCTGATAAGGCACTTTTTTCACCCAAAAGTATTGCTGTTTTTCATATGAATGTATATGCTGTGGGTATTCATTAGCTAAATGAAGCACTTCTAATGAGCACCAACAACTTAAGTTTTCATGGAGGAATTAGAAAAATATTTTCCTTATAGGCCCTCTTAGCTGGAGTTATATGGACACTTGGGATGGAGGGCAATAGCAAACATTAGGTTAATGGCAAAAAATATCAAATACCATTCTATGAGCCTCAGAAAACAGAAAAACAAAAACAAAAAAAATGGTGAGCTTTAGCGGGTCAGTTTTTTAGCAGCTACCAGAAATGTATGTGATAACAGTCTAATAATCTATCGTGTCATTCATGTTTTGTCTGCAAACTGGTCCTTTTACTATCAAAAACAGATGCAGAAGGCCATAAAATGATGACCACACATTATTATTTAGCATCATCCAGTTCATTACGAAAACATGCCTAATCAAATATACTGAAAATTTTACTACCAAAAACTGAAAATTTTCAGATAAAAAATTCTGATGTTTTTCATATATATTGCTCAAAACTTACATTGTGGGTACTCGTTAGAACCACCTCAATGAGGTGGTTCTACAAGTACTCACTATGTTTTAAGCAGAAATAAGAAAAATAATGCATACTCCTGTAAACCCCAGTTTTACTATTTAAAAGTGGGGTTTAAGAGGGTCAAAATTATATAGGCATGTTTTCGTGATGTTAAAATCATCGTATTGTGAAATAATTAAGAATATGGCTCCTGCACATGCAGTTCTCAATGTTTCGAACAAAAACATACCTATATAATTTTGACCCATTTAAACCCCACTTTTATATAGAAAAACTTGGGTTTACAGGGGTATACATTATTTTTCTTATTTCTGCTCAAAAACATAGATTGTGGGTACTCGTTAGAATGGCCTTGCCAAGGCAGTTCTTACAAGTTCTAACAAGTACCCATAATCTATGTTTTGAGCAGAAATATGAATATCAGAATTTTTATCTGAAAACTTTCAGTTTTTGGTGGTGAAATTTTCAATATATTTCAATAAGCCTGTTTTCGTAATGTGTCAAGTCTTATTGTTAACTGTTTGCCTCTTATGCAGCAATTTTGGACATCATCACGAAAACATACCTATATCATTTGGAATCCCATAAACCCTAGGTACCCACAATCTATGCTTTCAGCAGAAATATGAAAAATATCAGTATTTTTTTATCTGAAATTTTCAGTTTTAGGAGGTAAGAGTTTCTATATATTTGAATAGGTGTATTTTCGTAATGAACAGATAGCAAAATAGACGTTCAGATTTTTGGGCAAGTACACTAAGGACTTAAAGTGTCCATATACTTGGGGCAATATATGGTAACTAGCATCATTTATTTTCCTTCTTTCTCCATGTCCATATACTTGGGGCAATATATGGTAACTATCATCATTTATTTTCCTTCTTTCACTCTCAGTGATATTCAATCATTACAGTAGTGGGCCTCTCTGTCTCTGAAAAGGCATCTCTAACCTGCAAAGGGATAATGGGTACCTCTCCCTGCTCAAGCACTCTCCAGTAAAATCCCTATCTGAAGAATGGACCACCATTTGGCAAAAAAGTGTCGATAATTTGCTTATTTTCCTGTACTCATTTTCTTTGCTCTACTCACTAGAAGTGCCTCAGTGAAGTGTTACTAATTATGAGTACCCACAATGTATGATTTGTGGAGAAATAAAAATACTAATAGAGCCAGCACATGATAAAACCTACAATGAGATCTGTGCCACCAGTGAAGACTCAGATCAGCCTACGCATTGGTGCAGTCTGATCAGAGACTTTGCTGAATGCATGTGCCTTCTACCGCCTCCAGACTATCCAAAGAAGGATAAATGAGAACTCTTGCCATACTGGGTGGATGTACAGGCTGATCCGAGTCTTTGCTGGTCACACAGGTCTTATTGTAGGTTTTGTCATCCACTGGCTCAATTTTGATACTTCTCTTTAACATCATGCTTTACAGTATGAGAGCAGTTTCCAGGCAACAGGATGATGATGATGATTTGGTGTTTTATGTCCCTTTGAACATTATTTAAGTCATACTGAGATGATAGAAAGGTGACAGTGAAATGCTCTGTGCAATGAAGCGCCATGCATCATGAGATGAATTGCACGTCCAGTGGGATTTGAAACCGGGACCTCTTTATCCGAAGTTGGCAGCACCAACCATTCATTTACCCTATGCTCTGACCATCCATGCAACAGGGCTATAATTTCCCCAACTTACAGGAGTAGGCAGTTCTATGTGTCCGTCTAGTTCTATGACCACAACCACAGCAGTCACAGCGGGTATTCTCATCAGTTCCTGGGACAGCTGCTTGTGTTCCGGAGGTAATAGCCCAGACAGATCTAAAATTAGTAGTTTGTTTGTTTTATTCATGTGCTACATCAGTTTCAATAATCATTCAGTCGTACTGCAACAGCAGCTCAATGCTCACTCTTCGAGTGCTGCATCACTGAAATATCATGTCCCATCACACGATATGATATTTCACCTGGTAACATTCAGGGGTGTAAAATTCCACTCGCCCGCTCGAGTTTGTGAGTAAATTTTAAGACAGGGCAAGTGAGATTTTCAGAACTTTCTTCACTTTTTCTTTATTTCTAGCATCTACATGAAAAATTTAGACCATAAGGGCGAGTAAGTTTTGAGGGAATTTTACACCTCTGAGAACTTTACATTATACTGACACTGGGCCAACAAGTTCTATTTTCTGGCATTCCTTTCTTAATGCTGAGCACCAAGTGAAAAGAGCAGCTAGTTCTATTTCTCTGAAGTCTTTGGTATGACTTGGCAGATATCAGACCCACAATCTCCTGGGCCCAGTTATTCAAAGCATCATTAGCTTAACGAGCTCGTTAAGGGTCATTTCCTTAACTGTTTTAGCGGATTCAATACACAATATTCTGATATTTTTTGCTGAAAAAATGAGTGCAAAAGCTACTCACATTTTTTCAGCAAAAATTTCAGCATATTTGCGTATCACTCGATGTAAATTTTAACGAATCGTTAACTAACGATGTTGTTAGCTTTGAACAACTGGGCCCTGGACACAAAGCAGATGCTCTGTTGACTCAGCCTTTGTGCCAGTAGATCAAAACCAGGGCCCAGTTGTTCAAAGCATCGTTAGCTTAACGAGCTCGTTAGTGATAAAAATGATAACTGTTCTAGTAAGTACAATATCTAATTCACAAGTATTCTTGCTGAAAAAATGTGAGTTACTTTTGCAAATGCAAAAGCTACTCACATTTTTTTCAGCAAAAATATTAGCATATATGCCATATTTAATGATCAAAGTTTTAACAATACATTAACTAACGACATTGTTAGTTTTGAACAACTGGGCCCAGATATAATAAGATATCCAGTGCAGAAAGCAAAATGTTAAATACAGACAGATGACAGATAATAAGTAAATATCCACAAAAAAATTACAGGTGGGGAGGGGTGAAGGGGTATATAATTGGACTTTGCCATTCCATCAAGAATTTTGTGAAATTAAAACAAAAATTTAGTCAAAAAAGTTGAAATAAAGTGTTTGAAGTTTTAGGACATTCACTGTATAAACTCTGGTGTGCAATGCTTACCGTTAGCAAAAACTGATGAAAATATATGGTCAGCTGTGACACTGTCTCCATTTACATTGACCTGTAAAGATAAAAGCATTCATCATTATAGATAGTAATTGCCAAAGTTATATCCTGATTTATTAATTAACATTTGTCCTGCTGAACCCAGATATACCCTGCCTTTGAAAACAGTGTAGATCCAGATCAGTTGGCTTCTGAAGAAGCCAACTAATCTGGATCTGCACCATTTGCCATTAAGTATGTGAATTTATAGTAACAATTCAAGTCAAGTAATCTGACTGGCTGAAAACTAGAAGTTGGTGCGGCATCTTAATTTATTTAGCAGGACAAGGGTTAATTAATATACACTGAGAAATCCTATAAATGTTGGATATCTCATCATATTATCATATCATAATCGGATTTTGATGTAGATAATAATTTTATCAACACTTGTATCATTTTCAAAAAAAAAAAAAAAAAAAAATGGAAAAAAAAAAAAAAAAAAATGGAAAAAAAAAAAAAATTGGAAAAAATACATTATATCTTTATAACACTATTGTTTGGATTCAAAGGAAAAACTGTGTTAGCTAAACTACCATGATGTATCCAACAAAACTATATAGATTATATAAAAAAATGACCATTTATGATAATTTTTCTATATTAAATCTATACATTTTTGATGGGATACAACACTTTATATAACAAAATGACCATAAATGATAATTTTTCTGTATAATCTATACATTTTTGTTCAGATACAACACTTCTGGGGTCCATCTTTAAACCATCTTATATCAGAAACTGTCTTACAATGAACCATTTTATAAAGAGGTTCCAATGTCTTCTCTTTTAAAAGTAAGTATATGATATAAATAGTGAGTGTATGTTACTGGCATAAGGCCTTTTTAGCACAGGGTAGACAAAGTACACAAGACTGTTTCTAAATCTCAGTTTAAAAGGTGTCTTACAATTACGTACAACACACAAACACACACGACACGACATAACATACGAATACATGCATACAGTAGTGTTGGGAATTGGCCAGAATTTCATAGTCCATCACTGGTTTTGTAAAACCAATTGATCATCGATTAATAATCTGGTAGAAAATATATTCACTCTTAATTTAGGTACTTATTCATTGCTCCAGATTAATAAGAGGGGTATCCAGATAATATTTTTTCTTGTTTCTCCAGGAACACATATGTTGTGGGTACTCATTAGAAGCACATCTGCAAGGCTTTGTTTGTGTTGAGGTTTTACGGCCCAGTCAACCCAATGGGGTCATGTCGAGCGCAGTCAATTTACCTAACCACATGTTTACTGGGCAGGCTTAGTCCTCTAAGTGGTTAACCAGTATAGTGCACATTCTTTCTCCAGAAACATCTGCAAGGCACTGCTAATAAGTTGCAACAACATATATTTTCATGGAGAAATAAGAAAAAAGTCAGTACTTTTGGGATGACTTATTTAAGGCTATTTTACCTTTTTTTTTTTTTTTTTTTTCACTTTTACTGATCACAAATTTAGAATGTCCAAATAGACAGCTTTGAATTTCATATCTTTATAGCCTGCCTATAAAAAAAAAGTGAGAAACATATGTTCTAAAAATAGAATTTTCCAATTAGTCCACTATAAACAATCTTTCAGATCATCAGTCAGAAGAGGCAAAAGTGCCTGATGATCCCTTATAATCAATCATCAGTGGCAACACCAGTATGCAGGACATAACTTGCACATCTTGACAGACCTATAATTTGACTTGTTTCCTGCAACCTTAATATCCAGACTTTGGTTAAGCTTGTGAAGTTGTGGGGGACAGAAATCTGCATGTACCTTGTCATACCTCTAAATAGCAGTAGACTCTTTACCCTGGTCCTGCTGAACCCGGACATACCCTGCCTTTGCAAACAGTGTAGATCAAGATCAGTTGGCTTCTGAAGAAGCCAACTGATCTGGATCTGCACTGTTTGCCATTATATATGTGAATTTATAGCAACACTCCAGATCAAGTAAGCTGATTGGCTGAAAATTAGAGGTGTGGGTGTGTCATCTTAATTTATGCAGCAGGACAAGGGTTAATCTTGGGGTTGTGGCTTCAAGCCCTGTGCTTGGAGCAAAATGCAACAGGTGAAAAAATGACAATCACCATTCCGTCCCAGCAGCTAGACTCAAAGTCCTACACTCTACCTAGGTGCTATAAAAGCTGGCTTGTAAGCAAGGCAGTGCAAGTGTGTTATATACCTATACACTACGGCAGTCTCCCCTTCCAAATTTAGATCTGTCCCTGAATTTCTAAAGCTCATTTAAAAGGTATCCTACAAACAAAACACACAAACAAAATAGAAAAAGACATTACACAAAATACAAGTACAAATACAAATACATGGGCACAACTTGCACATCTTGACAGACATATATTATAGACTTGATTCCTACAACAATATCCAGACATGAAGTTTGCTGGTTACAGATAGAATCAACATACAGACAATCCTCTTTATACTGACACTTGATACAATGACAAAATTTGTTATAATGACAATTTAAATGTCATAAAACCATCACTCAAGAGGGGAAAGTTAATGAGAAATTATGCAAGAATATTGCATTAAAACTTCTAGCAACATATGTTTTGGATATTTGTTAGAATCGCCTCGAGGCGATTCTAACAAATATCCAAAACATATGTTCTGTGGGTAAGAAAGAATAACACAAGGCCTTTCTTACATATCACTCTGTCCATAAAGGATTCTTTACAACAGCAAATCCATTTTAATGGCAAAATCTTTGGAAACAAATGCTGTCATTGTAATGAGAGTTCACGATATATGCTTTGTAAATATTTATGAAGTTTTATGCAGATTTACTATAATGAAATCAGAGGAACTGTTAAGGAGCTGTATTTGATGATAATTATGGGATACATTTTTTTTTTTAGTTTTCCATGAAAACATCATTTATTTATGTTGTAGGTACTCACTAGAAGTGCCTCAATGAGATCCTTCTAATGAGTACCCATATAATATGTTGAAGAAATAAGAGAAAATTATCCAAGAATTATCACCAAATACTCCTCCTAAGGAACTTTTCTGGAAACAAAATACTAACAATTAAAACACTGATGCATATTTTATTAATAAATCACCTAGCATAATGCATTTGTTTAGAAAACAAGTTAATTTATTTTTCATCACGGTGACAGACATGTATGAAAAAGGTGTGTAAAATATTCAGTATTAACAGATTATAAGCAAAACAACCATTATCACCATACCTGACTGCATACTGATTTTACCTTAAGTATTGGGACACAACTCCTTAACTCTTCACTTGCTAAACACGACATGCCCTGTCTTAGCAAACAGTGTAGATCCAGATCAGTTGGATTCCGAAGAATCCAACTGATCTGGATCTGCACTGTTTGTCATTAAATATGTGAATTTCTATCAAAAATCCAAATCAAGTAATCTGATTGGCTGGAAATTAGAAGTGGGCATGGCATCTTAATTTATTCAGCAAGACAAGGGTTAAAATATTTAAACTGAGGTTTGAACCTGTCTATTTCACTACCTGCTGATGTATCTAAAACTTCTGGGCCCAGTTGTTCAAAATTAACGATGTTGTTAGTTAACGCATTGTTAAATCTTTGATCATTAAAATACAGGATATATGCTAATATTTTTTGCTGAAAAAATAGCTACTCACATTTTTTCAGCAAAAATACATGTGAATTAGATATTGTACTCACTAGAACAGTTAATATTTTGGCCACTAACGAGTTTGTTAAGCTAACAATTCTTTGAACAAATGGGCCCTGAATGAGAAGAAAACAGTGTAGACCTGCAGGAATCAATAAGGGTCTAACTGTTTGCTCAGACCTGTTTGATCCAATACTTAAGGTTGTAAAAGTTCTTGTGAATACATTTTATGAGTTGTAAATTATAACAGCAATATGCTAAAGACAGAGCAATATGTGCCAAAGCAAATGCTAAGTTGCCTGACATATCTTGAGATTATAAGAATCCATCATGAGTGTCCATGCAGGATAGGGAAATCTCACCCGAGGGGTAAAAATTTCAACCAGGGACCAGGCTTGAAATTCCTACCTGGAGGGTGAGATTTCACTATCCTGCATGAATTGGCTCATAATGGATTCTTTTTCTCCTACCTTTAAGTGGATTGTTCCTAGGACCACGGTGGTCATGCGAGATAAAAGTTTCTCACATGGGCAAAAAGCTTATCTCATATAGGCAAAGTTGGAAGAAAACATGCTTTTTTCATCCCAAAAGTACTGATATTTTTATTATTTCTCCATGAAAATATATGTTGTGGTACTCATTAGAAGTACCTTGCAGGTGCTCTTCCAATGCTTATCCACAACATGTTTTCAGGAGAAATAAGAAAACTGCAGAGACACTCTGACGAAAGAATGGAATCTCTTAACCCTGGTCCTGGTGAACCTGGATAAGCTCTGCCTTTGCAAACAGTGTAGATCCAGATCAGTTGGCTTCTTCAGAAGCCAACTGATCTGGATCTGCACTGTTTGCAATTTTAGAATGTGAATTTGTATCAACAACCTAGATCAAGCAATCTGATTGGCTGACAATTAGAAGTGGGCGTGACATCTTAATTTATTCAGCATGACAAGGATTAATATAATGGTTGCTGGGATCTAAAGCAAAAACCATGTTAGCTAAACAACCATGTTGAATCCAAGCAAAAATGTACAGATTATATAGAAAAAATGACCATAAATAATATAATCTTCTACATCCTAGCTTCAGATAAGAGGGGGTAGCCAGATTATATTTTTCTTATTTCTCCACAAAAACATATATTGTGGGTTCTTGTTAGAAGCACCTCACTGAGGTGCATCTGGTGAGTACCCACATTGGTTTTATGGAGAAATAAAGAAAAATATCAATACTTTTTGGCTGCGACAGTGCCCCATCTGAAACTATACAGACAATCCTCTTTATACCGACACTTGATACAACGACAAAATTTCGTTATATCGACAATTTGACTTTCACGAAACCTTCTCTTAAGAGGTAACATTTAGTCACAAATTATGCAAGAATATTGTATTTAATACTTGAAAGAATCATGTTTTTGATGTTTGTTTGAATCGCCTCATTGAGGCAATTCTAACAAATATCTAAAACATAATGTTGTTTGAGGAAACAGGAACAAAACAAGACTTTTCTTACATATCAATCTACTCATTAAGTATTCTGTACAACAGCAAATTCATTTTAATGGCAACGTCTTTGGGAACAAATGCTGTCATTGTAACAAGGGTTCACTGTAATACATTTTTGTTTGGATACAACATTCTAAGGTATATACTTAAACCGAGTTAATCCGAAACTACACTAAAATGAAACATGCTATAAATGAGGTTTCTGTGTATCTACCAAGAATTTTCCATCCTTCCATTCTAAAGCTGAACAAGGGGTATCTTTCAGGAGTTCTACTTCCCGTCTCTGACTGGCTGTAGTCTCTAGTGCATCAACTATTTGTTGTATTCCTTTCTTGAAGGAATAAGCTGTCCATTGCTCTTGCTTTGCCCTTGTAGCTAACATAGATTTCTTCTTGTATTTTACTGAAAATAAAGCAGAAAAGAAAATGTAGGTGGAATGGATCCATTTTAAGATTTTGCTGCCATTTTTTCAAAAGGGAGATAATCATTGCAGATAAGAATTTCATGACATCATAACTAAGGCTGCCACAATTAATTGGATAATCGATTAATTGATCAATTAATTTCACAAAAATGATTATCGTTACAGATTTGCCAATAATAGATCATTTGATTTCTGTGCCTGTTACTTTACCCTTAATATTCAGACACCTCAACTACTTATCATACACTATGTAAAATTTGAACAAGTACAATTTACTACCCAATTTTATGTCTAAAAATAGCTGGACAAGTGGCAAACAGTGTAGACCCTGATGAGACACCTCAAAATGCGACATCTCATCTTGGTCTACACTGTTTGCTCAGGCCTGTCTGACCAAATACAAACAGTAAAGTTTGTTTGTTTGTGTTGAGGTTTTATGGCCCAGTCAACCCAATGGCGTCATGTCGAGTGTGGTCAGTTTATCTAACCACACGTTTACTGGGCAGGCTTAGTCCTCTAGTATAACATGATAAAAGTCATGCTCAGACAGAGAGGTAAAATTATGACCAAATCTTCAGTGATTACTAATCGATTATCTATCACAATGGCAGGACTGATGATAGATTATCTTTTCAGCTCCGATTAGCCAGCCTTAATCATAACTCCAATCCACATACCATTTTTTCTTAAATATCTACAAAAACATGTTGTGGGTAATCATTAAAAGCACCTTGAGGTGCTTCTAATGAGTACCCACAACATATGTTTTCACTATATATTATGAGGGAACATGGTGTACATATTACATAGACTTGTTAATGTAATGTACTGTTTGTCTAATTCCATGGATGTAGACAATCTTAGAGTTTGCCACTGCTTTGGAAGCACTTCATGAAAGGTCATGGACTGCTCCAATACTATTTTCCATGGGCTGCTCAACCTTATAATCAAGTACTGGCTTTCACAAAAAGCTTGATTAATGCTGATCAAGCTTCTTGTGAAAGCTAACATTCGTTTCTAATAAGGGTATTTTCCTGACTTTGTGCCTGTGTGAGAATATTCTGTTACTATGCCATTGTATGTCATTGCAGACAGCATGTCATCTAAAAGAAGAACTTCCAGGAAAAAAATAAAAAAATAGGGAATAAAATCCTCAAAATTTAGGATGTTTATAGTACTTAATTTAACTTTGATCTGTGGGTTCATTCTTGCATCATTTTTTTTTTTTTTTTTTTTTGTATTATGAAGCTAACAAAAGTCCAGTAGTTACAAACACTACCTCGGGATTTCTTTAGAAATGCCTTGATTAGGGAACCATGATTCCTCTCACCAATGAACATATCAGGAAAGCATGACAGCATACTCAGTTCGCGACAGTTCCCTGCAAATATCCCCCTGCAAACTGGGTCTATTATATAGTCAGCAAACTGAAAAAAAAAAAAAAAAAAAATGGCGCATCCTCTTCACAAGCCACAAGAGTGATGACAACATAGAACTAATGGTTGTAAGGAAGTAGTGAAGAGTTCATAGCTCTAAATAAGGTGCTATTTCAACTAAAATATTTCTTATATTTTCTTGCCATAATAACCCTAAGTATTAGGACACCTTATCTACTTACCATACTTGTCCTAAAATTTGAAACAGTCCATTCTACTATCTTTTGATGTGTCTAAAATATTGCTGTATGTGTGGCAAACAGAACAGACCCTGATCAGATGCCTGGCGTCTGATCTTGGTCTACACTGTTTGCAAAGGCATATCTGTCCCAATTCTTAGGGTTATTATGGAGTATCTCTATGCATTACGAAAACATGCCTATTCAAATATACTGAAAATTTTCCCACCAAAAAATGAAAATTTTCAGATAAAAATTTCTGATATTTTTCATTTCTGCTCAAAAACATAGATTATGGGTACTCGTTAGAACTGCCTCATTGAGGCAGTTCTAATGAGTACCCACAATCTATGTTTTGAGCAGAAATAGAAAAACAAGAGCTGTCGTAGGACAGCGAGCTCGCCTGCTGGGTACATTTTATATTGTAACATTTTTATCATTAAGCCATATAATATAGGTCACACTGACCTAGATGTATTTGTATGTAAATCATTTTGTCACGTAGATATAATAATCCAGGTATGACAATTCTCCATAAAATAGTAATAAAAATAAAAGGCAAAATCACTGAAGCATGAAATATAGGTCACAATGACCTAGATATAGTAAGTGGTCATTCATTGGGTCACATGGAACTAATATCCCAGGTGTGACATTTATCCAACAAATAGTATTCAAGATATGGCAAAATCACTGAACCATGAAATATACGTCATACCAACAGAGATATATTTTGACGTCAATAATCGGGTCACAAGGAACTAATATCCCAGGTGTGACATTTATCCAACAAATAGTATTCAAGATATAAGGCAAAATCACTGAACCATGAAATATAGGTCACAATGACCTAGATATAGTAAGCGGTCATTCATTGGGTCACATGGAAGTAATATCCCAGGTGTGACATTTATCCAACAAATAGTATTCAAGATAAAAGGCAAAATCACTGAACCATGAAATATAGGTCACATCAACAGAGATATACTTTGACGTCAATAATCGGGTCACAAGGAACTAATATCCCAGGTGTGACTTTTATCCAACAAATAGTATTCAAGATATAAGGCAAAATCACTGAACCATGAAATATAGGTCACACCAACAGAGATATATTTTGAATCCCAGGTGTGACATTTATCCAACAAATAGTATTCAAGATATAAGGCAAAATCACTGAACCATGAAATATAGGTCACAATGACCTAGATATAGTAAGTGGTCATTCATTGGGTCACATGGAACTAATATCCCAGGTGTGACATTTATCCAACAAATAGTATTCAAGATATAAGGCAAAATCACTGAACCATGAAATATAGGTCACACCAACAGAGATATATTTTGACGTCAATAATCGGGTCACAAGGAACTAATATCCCAGGTGTGACATTTATCCAACAAATAGTATTCAAGATATAAGGCAAAATCACTGAACCATGAAATATAGGTACAATGACCTAGATATAGTAAGTGGTCATTCATTGGGTCACATGGAAGTAATATCCCAGGTGTGACATTTATCCAACAAATAGTATTCAAGATATCAGGCAAAATCACTGAACCATGAAATATAGGTCACACCAACAGAGATATATTTTGACGTCAATAATTGGGTCACAAGGAACTAATATCCCAGGTGTGACATTTATCCAACAAATAGTATTCAAGATATAAGGCAAAATCACTGAACCATGAAATATAAGTCACACCAACAGAGATATATTTTGATGTCAATAATCGGGTCACAAGGAACTAATATCCCAGGTGTGACATTTATCCAACAAATAGTATTCAAGATATAAGGCAAAATCACTGAACCATGAAATATAGGTCACAATGACCTAGATATAGTAAGTGGTCATTCATTGGGTCACATGGAAGTAATATCCCAGGTGTGACATTTATCCAACAAATAGTATTCAAGATATAAGGCAAAATCACTGAACCATGAAATATAGGTCACACCAACAGAGATATATTTTGACGTCAATAATCGGGTCACAAGGAACTACTATCCCAGGTGTGACATTTATCCAACAAATAGTAATCAAGATATAAGGCAAAATCACTGAACCATGAAATATAGGTCACAATGACCTAGATATAGTAAGTGGTCATTCATTGGGTCACATGGAAGTAATAATCCAGGTGTGACATTTATCCAACAAATAGTATTCAAGATATAAGGCAAAATCACTGGACCGTGAAATCTAGGTGACCTGGACCGTAAAATGTAGGTCACCATGACCTTCACTCTCTTACACTTAAACCGATGTCACATAGTTAGCTGATGTATAACCAGTTGTGTCTATAACCTGTAGGCATATAAGATTTTACAAATGTGTCCTAGATTTTGACCCCTAGCCCCACTCCAAGGCCCACCCTGAGGTATGAACCCAGGGGTATGTTCTTTTGGAATCTCAGAAGACTCCTCCAGGTACCCAAATTCTAAATATGAATGCTCTATGAGGAGTGAAAGTCAAGATATAAGAATTTGAAAAACTTTAACACAGTATTACAAAGGTGTCCTAGATTCTGACCCCTAGCCCCACCCAGGGGCATGAATCCAGGGGTTTATTCTCTTGGAATCTCAGAAGACCCTCCAAGGTACCTAAGTTCCAAATTTGATGCCTCTGTGAGGAGTGACTGTTGAGATATAAGCATTTGAAAAACTTTAACGCAGTGTGACGGGAACGGGAACGCAAACGACCGGGGTGACTACAATAGCTTTCCTTGTACTTCGTACAGGTGAGCTAATAATGTATACCCCAGTAAACCCCAGTTTTACTATATAAAAGTTGGGTTTAAGGGGGTCAAAACTATATAGGCGTCACGCAGGGATCAAGCTGGCTCAAAAATTTAGGGAGAAGTGACTTCTCCCTCCAGACAAAACAGGGAGAAGTTTTATAGGATGAGGGAGAAGTCAAGACTCGGTTCACCTATCGCCTTACTGAAAGCTTGACAATTTAGGACTCTCAACTCACTTTACTGCATTGTCTTGGGAATTTTTACCATATTGTCTTGGGAATTAACAAAGAAGGAAACAAATTTTACTGTAGACCTGTTCACTCTTACTTCTAAACCAATTAAATGATGCAAAGTAACACAGACATGAGTAGGGCAAATACATTATATCTGGACACATAAGTTCATTCATATCTTTTTGGAAATTGACAATTCTTTTGAGTAGATACAGTCAAAACATCAAGGTCTGTGGCTTGGTAAGTAAGCTATAAACATAATGATAATAATAAATTTGTTAAACTAAAGTGTCTGCCAACTTCTAAACTTAGTTTTTTGCACTTTTAATGCTGTTTCTGGCCAATTTTCAGCATGTAAATGGTTCATTTATGAAAAAACGTACTAAAACGTGTTAAAACAGGGACTAGAATTTCACTTCAAGATAAGCGGTTATTCGAGATAAGCAAGGTTGAGATATCGAGAGTCGACTGTATAATATGCATCAGTGTTTTAATTTTAACGTTTAGGGACTAGAAAACTAATGACATTGATGAAAACGATTTTCCTCCAAAACTTGTTAAATCACATCAGACTTTCATTCAGTGGCATTTCTGATACATCTAACAACATTTTTCAACAGATTTTTACCTTTGCATGTTTGCTCATTTTTCACTGGATTTCTCCCAACAAAAAGTTCGTTTTGCACAAGTACTAGCTTTTTCAAAAGTTGCAAAATCGGAGGGCGAAGTTTTTGTCGCCCTCTGGGCTTCCCAGGGCGACTTTGAGCCCTCTAGGGCGACTATTTCGCCCCAGTCGCCCTGTAGCTTGATCCCTGCCCGCAGCGTGTTTTCGTGATGGAAAGCATGTTGTGGGTACTCATTAGAAGCACCTCACTCATGAAAACTGAAAACAGGTTTTTGTGGTCGGGGCCACTCATTAGAATTGGCTAGGTTTTAACTTTTAGTGGAGAAACAAAAGAAAATTATAACTCATTCCTTCTATCTGGAGCCTACGTTATCAATAAATATTTTTATTATTTAGCTATAAATATTAAATGATTAGAAATGATTAGAAATGAACGATAAAATCCGAGGGACAAAGATGCCCATATTTCTCAATACCAGCAAGCAATATCAAAATTGCATGCTTTCTTTAGAGCAGTAATGCTTGTTTGTCTAACATTAACAAATCTCAAACTTTATTACGGTAATATTACCATTGTGTAATGTTGGCGTTGTATGACGTCGAAACTGCTGACGTCATTTTCACTTGACGTCATGAAATATGATGTCATACCTGATCAAAATTTAATATAAATTATTCTTGAAGTCTGAAAGAAGCAAGTGAAGCAACAAAACTGATTTTTAAAAATAATTTTGTTTTTACAACTAGATTAGCTGCAAAACAGCAACAGTGCAAAAATAATATCATGTTGTATTGCACTAGTGCAAAAATGATATCACTTTCTAATATCAGTTTTGCACTGTTACAAAAAGGGCTATTTGCAGCGTCAAATTAAACAAAAATAAAGAATAAGAATCAAAATGAGAGAACAATATTTATAGCTATATCATAAAAGGGTTATTGCACCGATATTGGTGAATATTGTCCCTCGTTGGGATATTTATGGACGCTGGCAAGCTTGCGTCCTTCAATACCCCAACTCGGGACAATATTCACCAATAGCAGTGCAATAAACCTATACTATTATACCATACTTATCTAAGACAGAGCTACTTAAGCCAGGCATTTTCACCATACCATTACGAAAACAAGCGAATTCATATCTACTTAAATTTTACCACCAAAAAACTGAAAATTTTCAGATAAAAATTCTGATATTTTTCATATTTCTGCTCAAAACATAGATTGTGGGTACTCGTACCCACAAATGGTTTTTAGCAGAAATAAGAAGAATAATGTATATCCCTGTAAACCCCAGTTTCACTATATAAAAGGGGGGTTTAAGGAGGGTCAACATATAGGCATGGTTTCATGATGAATATGGGAAATGTGAAATGTTTATTAATAGTTAAACACTATATGCAGTATGCTAGAAGTAAAACAGCAAACTGAAAAACTGGTTTAAAAACTGCAAAATTTTGAAAATCTGCCTAATGATAGACCCCTACATATTGATAGGGAAACATGGGGGTTCACATTACATGCAGAATGGTTCAAGTAATGAAAGAACAAGAAAAATGCCTAACAGCATTATGGATGTGTTTTTCAAAAAGGTTAACCAAAAGGTAAACCTTGGATGTCAGGGGAGATAAATACATAACAAAGAAAGTGAGAGTTGTCTCTATGCACGTGCATGCCTACTGGTCCTCCTCTTCATCCCAAGCAAATATGATAGCAATCCTCTGAAGAATAAAGGTAACGTTTAACTTTGATTAAAAGGTTAACTTGGGAGGACGTCTGATGCCCGCCCGCCCAGACATTGCTATTTTAAAGGACGGATTTTTTTAAAAACCCTATCTAAAAATACATGTATACATGTAGTTGAAATATTCTTCTTGTCTCATAACTCCAGATAAGACACAGTTTTTTTTTTTCCTTATTTCTCCATGAAAATGTATAGTGTTGGTAATCAGTAGAAGCGCCATGCTGAGAGGCATCTAATGAGTACCTACAATATATGTTTTTCTGAAGAAAAAGGAAAAATATTACACAAATACCCCTTTTATCTGAAGATAAGTAAATCTGTAGCCCATTCATTACGAAAACACGCCTATTCAAATACATTGAGAATTTTATCCCCCAAACAAGAGCTGTCGGAGGACAGCGAGCTTGCCTGCTGGGTACATTTTATATTGTAACATTTTTATCATTAAGCCATATAATATAGGTCACACTGACCTAGATGTATTTGTATGTAAATCATTTTGTCACATAGATATAATAATCCAGGTATGACAATTCTCCATGAAATAGTAATAAAAATAAAAGGCAAAATCACTGAAGCATGAAATATAGGTCACAATGACCTAGATATAGTAAGTGGTCATTCATTGGGTCACATGGAACTAATATCCCAGGTGTGACATTTATCCAACAAATATTCAAGATATAAGGCAAAATCACTGAACCATGAAATATAGGTCACACCAACAGAGATATATTTTGACGTCAATAATCGGGTCACAAGGAACTAATATCCCAGGTGTGACATTTATCCAACAAATAGTATTCAAGATATAAGGCAAAATCACTGAACCATGAAATATAGGTCACAATTACCTAGATATAGTAAGTGGTCATTCATTGGGTCACATGGAAGTAATATCCCACGTGTGACATTTATTCAACAAATAGTATTCAAGATATAAGGCAAAATCACTGAACCATGAAATATAGGTCACACCAACAGAGATATATTTTGACGTCAATAATCGGGTCACAAGGAACTAATATCCCAGGTGTGACATTTATCCAACAAATAGTATTCAAGATATAAGGCAAAATCACTGAACCATGAAATATAGGTCACACCAACAGAGATATATTTTGACGTCAATAATCGGGTCACAAGGAACTAATATCCCAGGTGTGACATTTATCCAACAAATAGTATTCAAGATATCAGGCAAAATCACTGAACCATGAAATATAGGTCACAATGACCTAGATATAGTAAGTGGTCATTCATTGGGTCACATGGAAGTAATATCCCAGGTGTGACATTTATCCAACAAATAGTATTCAAGATATAAGGCAAAATCACTGAACCATGAAATATAGGTCACACCAACAGAGATATATTTTGACGTCAATAATCGGGTCACAAGGAACTAATATCCCAGGTGTGACATTTATCCAACAAATAGTATTCAAGATATAAGGCAAAATCACTGAACCATGAAATATAGGTCACAATGACCTAGATATAGTAAGTGGTCATTCATTGGGTCACATGGAACTAATATCCCAGGTGTGACATTTATCCAACAAATAGTATTCAAGATATAAGGCAAAATCACTGAACCATGAAATATAGGTCACAATGACCTAGATATAGTAAGTGGTCATTCATTGGGTCTCATGGAACTACTATCCCAGGTGTGACATTTATCCAACAAATAGTATTCAAGATATAAGGCAAAATCACTGAACCATGAAATATAGGTCACAATGACCTAGATATAGTAAGTGGTCATTCATTGGGTCACATGGAAGTAATATCCCAGGTGTGACATTTATCCAACAAATAGTATTCAAGATATAAGGCAAAATCACTGAACCATGAAATATAGGTCACAATGACCTAGATATAGTAAGTGGTCATTCATTGGGTCACATGGAAGTAATATCCCAGGTGTGACATTTAACCAACAAATAGTATTCAAGATATAAGGCAAAATCACTGAACCATGAAATATAGGTCACAATGACCTAGATATAGTAAGTGGTCATTCATTGGGTCACATGGAACTAATATCCCAGGTGTGACATTTATCCAACAAATAGTATTCAAGATATAAGGCAAAATCACTGGACCGTGAAATCTAGGTGACCTGGACCGTAAAATGTAGGTCACCATGACCTTCACTCTCTTACACTTAAACTGATGTCACATAGTTAGCTGATGTATAACCAGTTGTGTCTATAACCTGTAGGCATATAAGATTTTACAAATGTGTCCTAGATTTTGACTCCTAGCCCCACCCCAAGGCCCACCCTGAGGTATGAACCCAGGGGTATGTTCTTTTGGAATCTCAGAAGACTCGTCCAGGTACCCAAATTCTAAATATGAATGCTCTATGAGGAGTGAAAGTCAAGATATAAGAATTTGAAAAACTTTAACACAGTATTACAAAGGTGTCCTAGATTCTGACCCCTAGCCCCACCCAGGGGCATGAACCCAGGGGTTTATTCTCTTGGAATCTCAGAAGACCCTCCAAGGTACCTAAGTTCCAAATTTGATGCCTCTGTGAGGAGTGACTGTTGAGATATAAGCATTTGAAAAACTTTAACGCAGTGTGACGGGAACGCAAACGCAAACGCAAAGGCAAACGTGGACGACCGGGGTGACTACAATAGCTTTCCTTGTACTTCGTACAGGCGAGCTAAAAATGAAAATTTTCAGATAAAAAAAATCTTATATTTTTCATATTTTTGCTCAAAACATAGATTGTGGGTACTCGTTAGAACCGCCTCGCCGCGGCGGTTCTAACGAGTACCCACAATCTATGTTTTGAGCAAAAATAAGAAAAATAATGTTTACCCCTGTAAACCCCAGTTTTACTATATAAAAGTGGGGTTTAAGGGGTCAACATTGTATAGGTATGTTTTTGTGATGAAAATCTTACTTGCACACTAAATCTCCTGTGAACAAAGTCATATATACTTTCATCATCACCCTGTCCACTGGGTTTAAACATTTCCTTCAAAACTGATAGCAGAAGTGGCTTTCCCAAAAGGGAGCTGCTCTTGAAGGGGCCTAAAAAACATAGATACAGATAAGGTGATTTTTTTCAACCGAAAAATACTGATATTTTTTCTTATTTTCTCTTTGAAAAACATATGTTGTAGGTACTTATTAGAAGCATATCAGGGTGTTAGGAGTGGGGGGTGGGGGGAAAGATATTTCACCTGATGACATTTAAAATGGTCCTGCAATTAACCCTTAAAATGTCGAGAAAACCTACATCTAAAAATGACGTCTGTTTATGTCGTCTGCTGAATTGTTTGTTTGTGTTGAGGTTTTACGGCCCAGTCAACCCAATGGGGTCATGTTGAGTGCGGTCAGTTTGCCTAACCACACTTTTACTGGGCAGGCTTAGTCCTCTAAGCAGTTAACCAGTATTGTGCACATTCTTTGGCCAGAAACTGACAACTGCCATTCTTGAATCAGCGGAAGGGGTCGTCTGCTGAATATTCTTGCAAACTTTTCAAACCTATTTTTGCACATAGGCAAATAGTGTGGATCCGGATCAGACTGCTCCTAGAGGAGCAGTCTGATCTGGGTCCACACTGTTTGCAAAAAATGACTTTTAAAATCACAAGCAGATGACAAAGCAGATGGCAATTGTTGTGATTGGCAGTTTAAGGGTTAAAAGCTAAAAAGTAAACAGTCAAGAGTTAAGTATTCTGATGACCACATAGTTTTCATTTCTCAATGAAAATACATCGTAACAGCTCATCATAAAGCTCATAATATTAAATATTTCTCATTATCTTACCTATGCACATAAAAATGCTCTACCTCAAAACATATACAATCGACTCTCGCTATATCGACTTTGCTCGAATATTCATTAATCTCTTTTAACAGAGAAATCTAACAACAGGTAACAAAATGTTGTGGAAAAGAGGAAAGGACCATTTATTCCTAAAAAAATTTCATATTCATTTATAACATGTGGTTTTTCGATTTATTGTCTACTCAATTCTGCAAATCTGCTATGTCCAGATACGGATATCTCAAAGTATTTCAGAGAGTCCCTTAGACTTCGAGATAACAGGAGTCGACTGTATAATGATTTTTAAAAAAAAATTTACTTGATTTGTTACAAGGTAAAATTATTAAACAATGGCTTGATACTTCAGCAGACAACACATTGGCATTTTTATTTTGTTACAGAAAGTACTCATAGGGGCGACATTCCAAACTGTCAAACACTTTTTTCTTGGCAAACTGAGAAAAAAAAATATCTTATATTGTCCTGTTTGTTTGTTTGTATTGAGATGGGGTCATATAGAGCGTGGTTAGTTTACATAACCATACTTTTACTGGGCAGGCTTACCGGTAGTCCTCTAAGCAGTTAACCAGTAATGTGCATATTCCTTCACCAGAAACTGACAACTACCCTTCTTGAGTCAGCGGAAGGGAGAGAATGATTTTATGAAAATATTTCACGATCAACATGATCAAATCTCTATGAAAGAATGTTGCCGACCCCCCAGGGTCCGAACCCGCAACCTCCTAATCACCAGTCGGACGCGCATCCAACTGAGCCACCAAGGCCGGCTACACTGTCCTGTAATAAATTTTATATCCAGCATGCAAAACATTAAGTTCCTCAACATGGCCATTCTCAAGGGGAAAAAAATCACTTACTAAATATCTACCTTGATACAGTATAACCTCAATGGCTCGAACCCGGATGGCTTGTTTACCGTGGATGATTTGAACTCGTTTTTCAGTCCCTACAAAATCCTTCCAATAGCTCAAGGAAACAAATATTTAGGGATTTTTTCTTATTTTATCATGTAATTGTATGTTGTGTGTACTCATTAGAATCACCTCATTGAGGCAATTCTAATGAGTACACAGCATACAATCATTGTGTAGAAAATTGAAAATACATGTATTTCCCTAAATTATCGCTATTTGCTTCCTGACCTGGCGCCATGATTAACCTTCAGTGACTCGAACTACCCATGTCTCGAACGAATTTCCATGGTCCCAAAGATGTTCGAGCCACTGCGGTTTGACTGTATTTTGGGTAGGACTGCTTAATGGAAACTATATTCTTTTTAAGGCTGGCCTAATCATCTCAGTTTCATGACTAGAATCTCATAATAAACATTTCAGGGAAAGAAACAGCAACTAATAAAAAGGCCCTGCTAAGCCTGTTTGGTAAGGGTCATGTGGGATACATTAGCTCATTTTAGTCAAGAGACCCATAAAAAGGTACTTGGAAAATGGTGCAGATCCAGATCAGACAGTGCAGAATATGGCATCTGATCTGGGTCTGCACTGTTTGCAAACAGTTTAGTCATTTGCCTCAAGGAACATCTAAATCACCTAGCCTTACATACATTAAATTGAAATTCCGCTCTTCCAATATATAGTGGGGAGGGGGGGGGGGGGTCGTGGATACTGTTTGCAAATTGTTTAGTCATTTTCTTCAAGGAATATCTAAATCACTTAGCCTGACATACATTAAATTGAAATTCCACTCTTCCAATATATAGGGGAGTGGGGGTGGGGGCGGGATGGGGTGGGGGGAGTTTATTCAGTCTAAAAGTAAAGGTTCTGATGCCAGTTTTCAAAGTGAGACATCTTCTTCCACAGACAGGAATTTTAATTCCTGAATCCTTTCAAAATGGACTCTACTTTTAGAAGAAAGAAATTATTTCTCTGTGAGGAGGGAGGTAAATCCTGTCATGTCAGAGTTATTTCCCTTTAAGGTGTATCCATTCCCATTAAGTTTAATACTTACTGGTGGGTAAAATATTCAGCTTATTGTTGACATATATAAATCTGTTCTTAGCAGCTGGACTCTTTCTAGTCACTGCCAAAGCATCATTCTGTAGACCAAGATCTTCTGTCTAAATAAACAAGAGGATATTTACCCACAGCTTCAGATAAGGCTCTTTTTTCAACCATACAGTATTGTTACTTTTCTTATTTCTCGGCAAAAATATATTATGGGTACTCATTAGAAGTGCCTCAGCAAGGCGCTTCTAATGAGTACCCATAAAATATTTTTGCCGAGAAATAAGAAAAGTGGTAAGTGTATACTCCTCTTACCTTCTTATCTGGAGTTATGTGTCTGAAGCCTGGTACATCTATTGAAAATCTTAAGTACTGGTATCAACAACATATCGTTTTTGTTGAGAAATGAGAAAAATATTATGTGGGTACCTTGTCTTATCTGTAGCTTTGTTACCCTATGTATTTGGACAAATAAAACCTGAGAAACTGTAGAACCAGACCAGATTGCAGAAGGTAGTATTTGATCAGGGTCTACATTGTTTGCCACTCATTCAGCCGTTTTTAAAGACAAGAAGCAACTTGCCTAAAGTGTTTCTGCCTCCTTTCTGAAAAAAGTTCTACTCTATAAAGTAAAAATTTGCTTGAAACCAAATAGTTATAGATTAGACCCCATTTCAGATGGGACAAAATAATTACAGATTAGACCCCATTTCAGATCAGACTCTGCGTGTAGAAAATCAAACAGGTAAAAAAAAAAAAATATCTTTTGTAAAACAATCCTGTCTTCTTAACCATTACCATACTCTGGGCTTCTTCAGCAAACCACAAATTGACATTTTTCTTATTTTTTTCCAGAAATAGGCTTTGACGTTTCATGCAATTTGTCTCCATAGAAACTTAAGTACACATTAAATAGTCACAGCAGAGGTATGATTGAATCTAAAAGCAGTTGAATAGGTCAGGATCCTTCAAAGGAATATTCTGCCAGCTAGGTAAAAGGCAGAAATACAAGAGATAGGGCTGGGCCCTCATACAGTTGAACCTCAATCATTACGAAAACACGCCTATTCATATATATTGAAAATTTCACCACCAAAAACTGAAAGTTTTCAGATAAAAAATCTGACATTTTTCTTATTTCTGCTCAAAACATAGATTGTGGGTACTCGTTAGAACCACCTCATCGAGGCAGTTCTAACGAGTACCCACAATCTATGTTGTTGAGCAGAAATAAAAAAACAATGTATACCTCTGTAAACCCCAGTTTTACTATATTAAAGTGGGGTTTAAGGGGATCAAAATTATATAGGTATGTTTTCGTGATGTAATTTGAACATCTTTGGGACCATGTAAATTTGTTCTAAACGTATAGTTCGAGCCACTGAGGGTCAATCATGATGCCAAGTCAGGAAGCAAATGGCAATAATTTTCGGATTTTTTTCTTCGATCTTCTAGACAATACGGGTATGTTGAGTGTACTCATTAGAATTGCCTCAATGAGGCAATTCTAATGAGTACATACAACATACAATTTCATGATGAAATAGAAAATTTCTTTAAATATTTGTTTTCTTGAGCTACCAGAACTTCGTAGGGATTCAAAAATAAGTTCGAATTAGCCATGATAAACAAGCCATCGGTGTTCAAGCTATTGAGGTTCAACTGTATAAAGTTTCTGTAAATGAAATAAGGTGAGTGTATATCTGGCGATGCATCTTTAAATTTCTGTTTAAATGGCAGTGTAGACCCTGTCTACAGGCAGTGTAGACCCTATCTACACTGTTTGCCCAGACCCATCTGAATATTTAGGGTATTACCGTATTTCCCGTATGTATTCGGACAGACAGGCCTGAGCAAACAGTATAGACCCAGATGAGACGCCGCAGAACACGGCGTCTCATCTGGGTCTAGACTGTGTGCCACTTTCAGCAATTTTTAGACACAACATCAGGTAGTGAATTGTACTGGTTCAAATTTTAGAACATATATGGTAAGGAGTTGACGTATCCAAATACTTAGGGTACATACGGTAAAATACAGCAGCATCTGTATGTCCAAAAGCCTAATTTACACTCTTTTGAGATGGTTTATTTTTATGATACGTTTCATCTAGAAAAGTAAGTAGGTTGGGTTACCCTAAACATAAGATAAACAGTAAATGTCCTAAACTTTCAAATACTTTATTTCATACTTTTTTCTCCTGAATTCTGCTTTTTATGCTGTTATTTCCTAAAATACTTAATGGAATGGCCAACTGTGTAGTCTGTAGACCTTGATCAGACTGCTACAGGAGCAGTCTGACTTGAATCTGCACTGTTTGCATATGCTATTTTGTCAGAAGCTTTGGTGTACAAAATCTTAGGACATTTACATGTATTGTACAATTTTTTGTTTAGCCTTAAAAATAATGATCTTACCAAACATAAAGTGTTAAAGCCAGGCAGTCCAACAGGTCTAATACTTCTTGGGCCAAGCTCAAATACTGATCCGTCATCATGGCGTACACTGTGGACCCAACCTCCAACACGACTTGAGGCCTCCAAAACTATCACCTGGAATAAAATATGGTAAGTCATGCCTCCAGATAAGAGGGAATAGCCAGTAAATATTGTTTTTACCGTATTCTACCTAATTACTGCACATGCTCCTATAAGCGTACAATCAAGCAATTTAGTAGTCTTTACGTTCAGCCAGTGTACTTTTATCTACTTCTTTTATAATTTTATCTTCTTCTTCATAAAAATGATGTTGTGGGAACTCATTTGAATTGCCTCAACAAGTTGAGGCAATTCAAATGAGTATCCATAAACATATGCTTTCATAAAGATCATAAAATAATATCATGTAAATACCATTAAGTAAGTTCCTTATGAAGTCCTCTTCGGATCTTTCTTTGAAGTGTGCCCTTATTATGTGAATATTTTACTACAAGTTTGTTCAGTAATTTTGAAAAATCCAAGCACACTGTGTGGTAATTAGGTCTAATACAGTAGTTCTCTACAGTTTAACAAAACATGTTGTGGTATTCAATAGGAGTAACTTGGTGAGGCACATCTACATGTAACTAATTTTACTATACACAACATACTGTACCAGCCTAGATCAAACTGTTTCTGAAAGACACAACCACCATTCAACCAATTACAGTTAGCAATTTGACATTTATATGTTAGAATGGTTAGTCAAAATGAAAACGAAAGTCACTGATGAAATTCTAACATTAGTGTGCTATACTGAAGTGAGATGTTTGGTTAGCTGAGGAAAAATGTGTAGTGAAATCAGCAATATCATAGCTTGATAGGGCATTTTTGCAACCAGAAAGTAGATATTTTCCTTATTTCTTCAAGAACACATGTGGCACCCATTAGAAGTGGCTAAATGAGGCGCTTCTACCAAGCACCTGCAAGTTGGTACAACATATGTTTTTGGTGAGAAATAAGAAAAATATCCAGTAAATATGCCCTCTTACCATGCTTATTGGAGACTAATATATATATATGTTCTTATCTTCTCAGGCACATGTATCATGAGCCATGATTCACAAGTATTTATTCTATCAGCTGCAGAGTCTACTCGATAATCCTGACACTTGTTTTACTTCCAGGGACAATAACAAGATATTGCCTCAAGCCTTTTTCATTAATTATGGGAAAATCATACCCAATAGATGCTCAGCAAAAAGTATAAGAAATACCAAATGTAAATTTTGAATGGGATGTTGGAATCTAGAATAAGTTTCTGGCTACCCACTGCTTTCATTCTATTTTTCTTTATTTTTATATACCCAATGTATAGAGAAACATAGAGCAGGGTTCTCACTAGGATTTTGAAAATTGGAGTAAAATGCTGTCATCCAGAAAAAGTTGGAGTTTTACCATACTTTTCTATTGAGACTTTCCAAAATGTTGGAGTCAGAAATGAAAAGTTGGAGTAACTTACTCCAAATCTGGAGTTAATGAGAACTCTGAATTAGAGTCCCTTCATTTTTTCTGGTACATGACAAAAATCCCAAGGATAAAAATCCTTAGTACAAGTACCTAAATGAGAATACTGTCCCAAAATTACTTGCAAGAAATGAAAATAATTCTCTAGGTCGACATCTGAACAGAGTCTAGATGAGCATGAGCATGCCTATCTGGGCAGGCTGATCAGGGCTTTTGCTGTCCATCACTTACATATATTTAAATTGAACCCCCTCAGAAATCCTCCTGGATCTGCCCTTGACTGTACTCAAGATTGAGACGTAGCAGGTCTGATCCATGTTAATACCAAGTGTTGTGTCCACATTGCTTTACTGATTTCTACCCAGGAAGATTTGCCAAATAGTCCCCATCATAAGGTTGAGGCAGTACTTACATATGTAGATACTGCCTCAACCTTATGATGGGGACTATTTGGCAAATCTTCCTGGGTAGAAATCAGTAAAGCAATGTGGACACAACACTTGGTATTAACATGGATCAGACCTGCTACTTCTCAATCTTGAGTACAGTCAAGGGTAGATCCAGGAGGATTTCTGAGGGGGTTCAATTTAAATATATGATTGTACTTACTTTACTTATTACAGACAGGTCTGAGCAAACAGTGTAGACCCAGATCATACGCCACAGAATAAAAAGTCTGATCAGGGTCTACACTGTTTGCCACTCACCCTGCAATTTTATACACATTCACAGGTAGTAAAATGGACTTATTGAAGAGAAAGTTAAGGAAAAGTGTCCCAACTTTCCCATGAAAATGAAATTTTTAGTCAAGAGGGGTTTAACTGTAATCCCTAAAACCCCCTCTGAATCCACCCCTGAGTATGATGCTTTACCACTGCACCACAGTGACTTGAGCATGTTGAGTATGGAATAGCTCCATTCATTTTCGTGAAACTCAGCCCTCCAAATATTCAACCCTAAGCAGCATGTCTGCATGTTCATTGACAATGGAAGTTAGATATCCTGTTATGACTGATGAAAAAATAATCCATTATTCAACTGCCTTATTGCGTTCCAGGCACTTTGTCCCACTACTGGTACCAGTCGAATCATGGAAGCATTTAAACAAAATACGAAGGAAAACGTGCATAACCTTTGAAAACTTGGCGCTTTTCAGTAAGTAGTGACATGCTGCAAGACCACTGATTCCTCCTCCTACGACAAAAGCTGTTGACATTCTTTAATAGTACAACAAATAAACCGAAATCAAGACAGCATGAAATTACATTTCATAATCACATACATGTAGGTACATCCTGCATAATTATCTCCCCTAATGACTATCAACCGGGATTATAATGATTATAAACCGGTACTTGTCTTGTCTTGGCATCTAATTTCTGCCTTTGTAGGCACACCTGACAATCACTAGTATTTTTACAGTAAAATCTTCATGTGAAAAAAGTTCTTAACATTTTAGTACACTTTTATAATACAAACACAGAACTATGATTAGTTAAGCTCCATGTCCATGTATCTGTCTCTCGCTTTTCACGTGTACCGTACCATATCTCACAGGACCGAGCAAAATGGCGAAGCCTCATCAGAAGAGGTGCTAGTGAATATGAGGCAACAAGAATTAGCGAAGCCGAGCAGAAACGTGCACAGCGCAAAGCCAGAGCTAAGGCATCACCAACAGAGCTGTCTTGCTCTGACCTCTGTTGTTCCATCTGCAACAGACAGTTTAGAGCTAGAATTGATCTAATCAGCCATCTTAGAACATACAGATTGTGGGACAACTCGGCACATTGCAAACTCGGCACATAACCAACTCGGCACATAGCAAACTCGGCACATAACCAACTCGGCCCATAATTAACTGATTATTCCAATTATATATTGTTATGTTGAATACTTTAATCCACAAACAACCAATTAAGGGTTGCCTTTCAAAGGAACTTAAATCATTTTAACTTGAAGGTGGCAACTATTTATAATGTAAATGTCAGCGTAGAAGCGATTCTACCGAGCAACTACAATCTATGATTTTGAGCAGAAATAAAATATACTCCTGGAAACCACCTGTTTGACTATTTGGGCTTCGTCGCTTGCAAACCTGTCCTGAAGTTAGCTAGCTGTAAAAGTGCTTTAACCCCCCTCCCCCCCACTGTGGTTTGCTCTACCGACCGTTCTAAGGCGGTGGTCCCGGTGTTAGTCTTACTCTTTGTTGCTTTGTGGTTTATTCTACGAGGCGATTTGTTGTATGTCTTTCCGTGTGTCATTTTGTTCTTGTGTTTTCAGTCCTTTTAGTATTGCGATTACCTCGCTTGTGGAAGAGAGAGCTAATCTTAGTGCTTTTCGTACGTTCGTTTGGTTTGTGCTTGTTTAGATTTGTCGGTTTCCTCTTCCTCTTGGGGTCTAGGAAGGGCTGCGGTTTGTGATTGTGGCACTCCCTGGACTTTTCTCTTACCTTTTTTCGGGGGTTCCGATCGATCAGGTTAGACAAAAACTGGCCTGCTCAGTCTCAAAACCCACGAGTTTTGGCATACAGCAACCTAAGTAATCATACTTTCCAAGTAGCGAACAACAAAAGCGTTGATCAGACTGCGCGGTTGATCTGCGCCTTTATTATTCGCACATGCAGTTTGTAGGTGGCCCTGGGGGGGGGGGGGGGGGGGGGTTCACGACGGGGCTCAAATACTAAACTGGGGTACATAGTTCCCTCAGACTATCTTACAGAGTTGAAATATGAAAAAAATATAGTATGAGTCACGACGGAATAAAAAGCGTCATTCGGACAGTCCGTACGGTCAAACTTTCAGTGTGCATGCTCAGCATGCTCAGCACCTTAGCAGGTCAAGAACTTTGGTTCTTTGGCTGAATGTTCTCATGACCTACAGCTTAGGTGAGCAAACAGCGAAGAACATTTAGCCTCGACGAGGCGGTTCTAACGAGTACCCACAATCTATTTTTTAGCAGAAATAAGAAAATAATGTTTATCCCTGTAAACCCAAGTTTCTCTACATAAAAGTGGATTTTAAGTGGGTCAAAATTATACAGGCGTAAAAATGGGCTATAAAAAATTAAAAGGAAATTTTCAGATGAAAAACTCTGATATTTTTATCTCTGCTGAAAAACATATACGTTTTAGAATAGAAATAAGAAAAACTGCTATATACCCCTGTATAACTAAGTAATCTATTAGAGTAACAATTGTGCCCTTTTCATGGTCTACTGAATGGTTAAAGATATAATTTGAAGAAAAAATAAATAAATAAATTTATCTTTCCTAACTTTTCTTTTTTATAATTATCTATAATAAGTGTAAACTATGTTTATAAATAGACGCATAAATGTACAGATATATAACTATATTTATGTGCCGAGTTTGCTATGTGCCGAGATGGTATGGGCCGAGTTGGTTATGTGCCGAGTTGGTTATGTGCCGAGTTTGCTATGTGCCGAGTTGACCCGGCACCGAACATACAAACAGTAGCATTTCTCGCATGTGATTAAGATTAGTCATTGTCAGTAATGACAGACGAACTATTACTATATCTCACTAATGAAGTGCGTTTGTTTGTTTGTTTGTGTTGAGATTTTACGGCCCAGTCAACCCAAAGGGGTCTTGTCGAGCGCGATCAGTTTACCTGACCACACATTTACTGGGCAGGCTTAGTTTTCTAAGCGGTTAACCAGTATTGTGCTCATTCTTTCGCCAGAAACACTAGTGTAGTACGTGCATGTTTCAGCGTTACAGGTATTTATTGACACACACACACACACACACACACACACACACACACACACACACACACACACACACACACACACACACACACGCCGTTTGCCTTTTTTGTTTTATTACAAAAGACACAAAAAGCACATATATAGTCAAATGTGTTAAAACAAGCACCTAAGAGAAAAATCAATGAATAATTGCTTATGAAAGTGGATACATACCACACGTAAATTTACTCTTATTTTTCTTTTGATGGAATTTGTTCAAACTGATCTTTAAACACAGGAGATCTTTAAGACAGGTTTGACTGTAGTAAAAAGGAGAAATCAGCGTGATCAGAAAATATAGGGCAGTGCACATGGTTAATATGCAATGCACATGCAGTATTTCCTCCCGAGAAAGCCAAAAAGACAGGATGCTTCACAAAAATGATTGGATGTATATATGATGGATAGTACTGGTAGGTTTTGAAATCAATGTTAAGCTATTTGCTAAATACAGTACACAGATGGTAAAATGACTTTTGAGGCCTAATTGTTCGAAACTAGCTTATCTGATTTTAAAATGATTTCAATTTTGTTAGTATGCTCATTGCTCTCAAGGATAATTCTTTTTAGAATCTATTTATGTAGACATTACGAAAACACGCTTATTCGATTAAACTGAAAATTTTACCATCAAATAATGAAAATTTTCCGATAAAAACTTCTGATATTTTTCATTTATCTGCTCACAAGATTGTGGGTATACTAGTTAACGAGTACCCAAAATCTATGTTTTTGAGCAGAAATAAGAAAAATAATGTGTACGCCTGTAAACCCCAGTTTTACTGTATAAAAGTGAGGTTTAAGGAGGTCAAAATTATATAGGCATGTTTTCGTGATGGCAATGGCTAAAACTTAAGCATATATTTTACACAGACGTGTTAATGTAATTAGCAGACTAAAACGGAAAACAAAACAAGTGATACCGTCTTAATTCTATGTACGAGTCATTGTGTCGGACAGCCCTGAGAAAACAACCAAGACCTAGATCAGACGCCACAGAACGCATCGTCTGATCTCGGTCAACACATCCAGCAACTGTGCAGATATACTAATAGGTAGTAAAGAACGTGTTCACATTTTTGGGCAAGTATGGTACGGAGTTGAAGTTTTCAAATATTTAGAATAAATACGGTTATAAAAATATTACAAATATAAATAAAGGAGCAGACAAAAACTAAAACCCAAACAAACTATAATAATACACTAAGACAACACAATGAGGTTTTCACGATTTTCTCTGAGGCATATTTACAAAGCCATATTTCTGTAGTACCGCATGTTTCTAAATATTAGGACACCTTCACTCCTTACCATACTGGCCCTAAATCTTGATCAAGTCCATTTTATTACATGTTACTGTGTCTAAAAACCGGAAGATGAGAGGGAAACACTGTTGAGCCTGATCAGACGCCACATTCTGCGGCGTCTGATCTGGGTCTACAATGTTTACTGAGGATTGTCTGTCTTAATAATTAGGGTAAATACGGTACCCAGACTGACTGGGACAACAAACAGAATTAGAATGTCTAATGATGCACATTAACACAGAAATGATGAATAACACTTTAGCGGCATACAATTTTATACTAAGATCGTAGGCAAATATAACTGATCAATTTATTCTGCTGCCTTTAGCTAGTAATTACGATCATATTGTCTGTGGTAGTCCAATGCGGCTACTCGCATTTCGCCTTCCCGACCCTCGTATTCTCGCATCACGCATTCTTGAGAGAATGTGATATAACATAACATAACATAACATAACATAACATAACATAACATAACATAACATAACATAACATAACATAACATAACATAACATAGCTTTATTTGACTTAAGCATATACAGCTCATCGCCATTCAACATATATACAATACGTGAAACAATACATGCAATATACGCGAGAGTGACAAACATTTTTAACACATTTTAATGAAATTAGCCAAACAGTAGAATAAACTTCAGAATCTATGTAATCTGATTTAACAAATTCTGTCTCAATTTGAAGGACTTAATGATATAGGTAGCGAAGTTATTTAAAATTTTAAGCCTATCTGAATTCAGTAAAGTAATAAATTTAGCAACACTTGGTCTAACATAGAAATATTTTTGTAAATACTGCTTTCTTAAGTCATTATAGGGACAAACAAGGGTAAAGTGAAATTCATCTTCCAAATTATTTAGGTTACACAAGGCACATTTTCTTTCCGCTCGTTCTATGTTTCTATGTCGACCTAATTCTATATTAAGATGGTGAGATGAGAGTCTTAATTTTGCTATTGCATTTCTAAAATTCTTATTTTTCATAATTAAAAGATATGGTGAAGGAGTAAATGACTGCTTTAATTCTCTGTAAATGTTAAGAGATGAAGATAAGTGCATCCCTTGTTGCCATTCTACAATATATAGATCTCTTAATCTACGTTGAAAAATAGGGATAAACTTGCTGGTAACGACTGATTCTGGATATAACCATACATCAGGAAAACCACTGATTTCAAGAAGGTTCTTAACTTTTGATGACCAATTTGAAATATTCGAATTTTTCAGTGCTTCATCTCGTTGAGTAAGATTCAAATTGCGTAGTATACAATTTACATTTTTTGTATTATGCAAATTTAACCAGTATTTAATAATTCTTATATGACGTCCAATAAAGAGTGGAAAGCGTCCAAGTTCCCCAGCTAACGACAAATTATTTGTTGACATTTTCACGTTTATTAACCATTTACAGAATTTACGATGTACCCTTTCTATATTTTCGGCCCTTGAAAACCCCCAGATTTCACAACTGTAATTCAGGATTGGTGCAATAAAAAATCAAATAGATTAAACATGATGTCGACTGGTACCTGCATAGTTTTAGTAATTGAGAAAAGAGCGTTCATATATAGCCTTAAGCGCTTTGCCACTTAAAGTGCTTGTTGCTTTATTGAATGTCCCCCACTGGATAATACCATCCCTAGATAGTTAAAACTATTAACGATTTCTATTTCTTCACCCGCAAAAGTCCAATTTTCATTTCTACTCAGTTTCCTCCCCCCCCCCCCCCCCCCCCCCACTTCCGGAATACAACAACTTTACTTTTATCAACATTCACCTTTAGGTCCCATCTACGACAGTAAGATTCGAGATTATTCAAAGACGATTGAAGCCCATCAACGGAGTCGGAAAAAATAACAGCGTCATCCGCAAACATTAATAGATAAATCGACAGTTGATCTAATGTCAAACCGGCACTCGTGCTTTGCTGTAAATGTAACTCAAGATCATTTAAAAATAATGAGAACAGGAAAGGGGAGAGAACTTCCCCTTGTAATAATCCGATATTAGAATCGAAAAACTCCGAGAGTGAATTCATACTTTTAACACAAGATTTAACATCTAAGTAAATTGACCGTATTAAGTGAAAAAGTTTTCCATCGAGACCACTATTTATCATTTTATACCATAGCCCGTTCCTATATACTGAATCAAATGCCCGTTTTAGGTCAACGAACGCACAATATAATTTTTTCTTATCGCGTAATGTTTTGCTTATGATATACTAAACGAGAGAATGTGAGAAGGTGAGATGCTTCAGTTTTGGGTAGTCGCTCCAAAAAAGTTCAAACATACAGTGAAGTTTAAAATTGATGCGATTTCAGATTATCAAAAATATGAGCATGGTCAGTCTGGTGTACCTACGTATCAGCACAAACTTTTTACACTGGTCTAGTCAGAAAAGAAAAAAAAAAAACAACAAAACACATGTATCTTGCTACATGCATGCATTTTGCCGAAATATTATTAATCTTAAATTGTTATACATGTACAGTGTTTTCGTATCAAGCAATGTCTACTCTCATTCTATATTACGAAAATTCAGCTCTTTCCGGTTAAGGTACGATGGCTTCATCACGAAAACACGCCTATATAATTTTGACCCCCTTAAACCCCACTTTTATATAGTAAAACTGGGGTTTACAGGGGTATACATTATTTTTCTTATTTCTGCTCAAAAACATAGATTGTGGGTACCCGTTAGAACCGCCTCACCGAGGCGGTTCTAACGAGTACCCACAATCTATGTTTTGAGCAGAAATATGAAAAATATCAGAATTTTTATCTGAGTTTTTTTATTTTTTTGGTGGTAACATTTTCAATATATTTGAATAGGCGTGTTTTCGTAATGTTTCTGTAACATTTGCCACCTTAGGTCTCTGACTAACAGCTTCTAAGGTGTATTTTGGTGAAGCACTGAACAACTTGAACGAAAGCGCTGTCAGCTATTTGTCTGCGCCATTTGAATATATGAGGAATATGAAAACCACGAATACTCAGATCTGTATGCACTGGTGACGCCCTATGTTATCCATGTAGTCAAGAATGTGTATATAGCAGAATCTACAAGAGTAAAGTGAATGTTCCGATCAAAATGTGGGATGCACAGGCTGTTCAGTATCTTTTGCTTTTCGGGTGTACATTTGCTTTTCGGTGTGGGTGAAATCTCCATGCGTCTCCGAAAGTGCCGTAAATGGCCATAAGGTATCTAGGCTAGCCGGTTATAAACTAGAAATAGTTGCTACAACTGCTATAGTCACGTGAACATTAGGCAGATCAGAAAAAAATATATTCGCAAGCTAGTATGTCAGTGCATCACGAAAACACGCCTATATCATTTTGACACCCTCGAACCCCACTTTTATATAATAAAACTGGGGTTTACAGGGGTATACATTATTTTTCTTATTTCTGCTCAAAAGCATAGATTGTGGGTACTCGTTAGAACCGCCTCGACGAGGCGGTTCTAAAGAGTACCCACAATCTATGTTTTGAGCAGAAATAAGAAAAATATCAGAATTTTTATCTGAAATTTTTCATTGGTAAAATTTTCAGTATGTTTGAATAGGCATGTTTTCGTAATGAGTGTAGCCTTGTTCATGAGTTATCTATGTTCCATAACAGTGATCCGAATAACTATGTAGTGCCCGCAATGAGTACCCGCAAAATATGGTTTTCATAGAGAAATAAGAACAATATTTATCTGGATACTATGTTCATCTAGAGAACTTTATGTAAGCCATAATATTTTCATTATATATAACATGATAAAGGGAGGAACAACTGGTTATTATGCTCATTAAGACATATTTATACGGTGTAAAAGATTGATAGAAATAACAGAGCAAATTGAAGTCAGATTGGAAAAAAAAATACGAAAGTTCAGAAAATTCGTTTAATAATGTTACCCTGTATGCCCCAGTTTTCACTATATATTATAGGGAATGCGGGGTTATATATAACATAGACTTGTTAAAGTGGTTGTTTATAAAACGGATCTGGAGACACCCGGTAAAGGCCACAATGGCGGAACACAGCCATCCCATGGCGCCGGAAAATGGCTGAATTAAAATTAAGAGGGTGGTTTCGCGCGAGTAAAACTGGTTTAAGACCCCCACTCAAAGTGCTTTATATAATATTCTGCGGATATTCTAATACCAATCATCTTTGTTGTAATTCCAACATTGTAGTCACCCGCTGCACACCTGCCCACTTTGCTTTTGTTTAGTTTTACTTGTTGTGATGCTAGTTTTGTCATCTTATTAACAGCTGCCCACTTTGCTTGCGTTTTTCTTTCTGTTTGCATCATTTTATAGTTTAGAGCTGCATCAGGAAATAACTTTGGGGATTCACGCGAGTAAAACTGTTTTAACTCTTTCACTGCCACAGGCGATAATAATAGACTTTTGCAAACAGCACAGATCCAGATGAGACGGCTCAATGAACCGTCTCATCTGGATCTACACTGTTTGACATTCAGTCTTTCAACTTTACATATAAACGTCTTTCCAAGCGATGATTTGTTAATATAAAAAAGCAAGACGACAAATGTCGTCTGAAATTTGGCACTGAAAGAGTTAAGTTATCCAATAATTTTCCTACTGACCGTTCCAAGGCGGTTCCTCTGTTGCAGTTCATTTGTTTGTGCGTTGGTGATTTCATGAGTGGCGTTTGTTATATCTTAATGCCTCGGCGCGACATATATATATATATATATATATATATATATATATATATATATATATATATATATATATATATATATATATATATATATATATATATATATATAAAGTTCATTATTAATACAAAGCAGCAGATTTTAAATTGATTGGCATTGCGTATACGCCTATTCATTAAAAGTGAAAATCTACTTACTGTTCGATTTCATCAAGACAATATAGCTTTTCATTGGACGACATAGCTTGCAAGGAGATGTTTTGAGAAATTGCGCCTAGAAATAATTCATAACCTATATCGCTGTAGAGGGCACATTCAATTCATTAAGAAGAATTGTGTTTTATTTTCAATGGCTGATTTATCGCAGTATCTGCATACCATCACGAAAACATAACTATATAATTTTGACCCCCTCAAAACCCACTTTTATATAGTAAAACTGGGATTTACAGGGGTATATTTTATTTTTCTTGTTTCTGCTAAAAAAACATAGATTGTGGCGTCGAGGCGGTTCTATCGAGTATCACAATATATGTTTTGAGCAGAAATATGAAAAATATCAGAATGTTTATCTGAAAATTTTCAGTTTTTGGTGGTGAAATTTTCAATATATTTTAATAGGCCTGTTTTCGTAATGCACGTCCTTTCGAAAGATTTTCGGCTTTTGTACAGTTTCTGTTGCAAGAGGTAAGTAACAGCTCTGAACTTTGCAAGAATGCGGCTAAAATAACGTTTCTGAACCGAGAAGATAATTACTAAATATTGAAAATCTGGCGATGACATCGTTCAGTTATTGTACGACAAACAGCTTGCGTAGTTATCAATCCCTTTGCGGTTGACAGCTTTGCTTCCCTCTTTAGAGACACATTTAAATAAGTAAGTAATGGTTTACTAAAATGTCACATATCAAATATACTGATGTATACAGAGTACCACAATATCCTAAAACACATTTCTTACCCAATCTCGAACCCGTCCTCGAAAGGCTTATGAAACGCTATTATATATACTGAAAGCATAAAATGAAACTCACAGGTAGCATGCCATACACAGTAAAGTATAATATTGCTCTAAAATTAAATGATAATGCTGACACTTAGTATTAAGTATCAGTAAAACATTAAAGTATATTGCACTAAAGCTGCACGATCGCAGATCACGCAATACTGTGTATTTGCACAGTTGCCCACGTTTTTTTTCTCTCCAAAAACATAAACAAATTAAAAAACATCAACAACAAAAACAACAACAAGAACAAGAACATACAAACATTGTTTTCACTGTCTAAATGACTATTTATACTTTACGCTCTACTGGTCGAGTGCTTGTGGCGTCACTAGATATGGAAACATATGGCAGGCCGACAGCTAAAAGGCACTCCACAGTCCCACAGCCTGAGACCCCACATTATACTACAACAGTATACCTATGACATGTGGCTTAAAACTTTATTTAAATCTTCACTACAGCTAATTTAGCGTTTAAAGTTTCATTCTATAAGAAAGTCTATTATCAGTCCTAAGATATTCCACATTCCTAGAACTTAATTTTTATTTAGAATTTATTATTTAAACGAGAAAAAATGATCACAAAAAAGAAAAAAAAATACTAAAACAAGCAAATTCAGACAGGAAAATAAAACGGATGCAGGGCGCCTTCACACAAATGAATACAAGGACAGATCGAACGAGTCATCAGGTACTGACTCGTCAAGAAACTGGTGCCAGACCGTCAGATACTTCTCAGAGTTCCACCTCCATTTCCATACATGCCATATCTCACACTGTGAGATAAAATCTCACAGAATTGGGCCCATCTGGAAGGCAATTCCCCTAAAACATTCAAATCTCAGAGAATTTTCAGACCATTTTACAGCAGGTTTTATGAAGAAATAAACATAAATCACACAATGTTGAGGTTTTCACAAGCTTCAAAAGTGGTCCCGGTGTTAGTCTTACTCTTTGTTGCTTTGTGGTTTATTCTACGAGGCGATTTATTGTATATCTTTCCATGTGTCATTTTGTTCTTGTGTTTTTTAGTCCTTTTAGTATTGCAATTACCTCGCTTGGGGAAGAGAGAGCTAATCTTAGTGCTTTTCGTACGTTTGTTCGATTTGTGCTTGTTTAGATTTGTCGGTTTCCTCTTCCATTTGGGGTCTGGGAAGGGCTGCGGTTTGTGATTGTGGCCTTCCCTGGACTTTTTCTTACCTTTTTTTTTCTTACATGAAAAAATAAAAGAAAACAAAGAAAAAAAAAGTAACAACAACAACAACAACATGAACAACAAAATACAAAAAAAAAAAAAAAAAAAAAAAAAAAAAGAACAAACAAACTTTAGACTATATATTTGGGGGGCTCCAAAGTGATATTTAAGAAAATCTCACAGAAGTTTTTTTTAAATCTTTGTTAAATCTCCCATAAAATTTTGCATTATCTCACAGATTTTAATCCACAGCTTATGACATGTATGCATTTCTAGAGGAATGGTGTGCCCAGAATAAACAGTGGTCCAAATGTGTGCGAGCTGGATTCGCAGCGGCCAAGATGAGTGGCGAACGGCGCAGACATTACAAAAACATGCTTATTCAAATACACTGAAAATTTTACCACCAAAAAAAGGCAATTTTTCAGATAAAAAAATCTGATATTTTTCATATGTCTGCTCAAAACATAGATTGTGGGTACTCGTTAGAACCGCCTCGTCGAGGCGGTTCTAACGAGTACCCACAATCTATGTTTTTGAGCAGAAATAAGAAAAATAATGTATACCCCTGTAAACCCCAGTTTTACTATATAAAAGTAGGGTTTAAGGGGGTCAAAATTATATAGGTATGTTTTCGTGATGACATATTCAGTAATTGCCCGTGTTCTACTGCGTCTGATCAGGATCTAAAGGCTTGTATATTCTAATTGTACAGGCATAGCCTATTTACAAATATACCGCGGAAGCAGCGAGCGCGATATATGTATCAAAGTCGTCTCTGTGGCACACAGTGATTCTTTTCTCAATAAATCTTCCAACAGACATTATTTGAAGCTCTCTCGACAACAACAACCCTAGAAGTATGTCTTGTAGCACATTATGTCCTGCAATTCATTAGCTGTCTCGATCTCTGAGAAAGGAAATGAGTATAAACATCTCTTATACAGATAATCTACAATCAATCTCGTGAATTAACGTCTTAACTGCGTATTTTATTGAACGGCTTGAGTGCTTAACCCTAGTCCTGCTGAACCCGGATATGTCCTGCATTTGCACACGGTGTAAATCAGATCAGTTGGCTTTTGAAGAAGCCAGCTGATCTGGATCTGCACTGTTTGCCATTAAGTATGTGAATTTATATCAACAATCCAGATCAAGTAATCTGATTAGCTGAAAATTAGAAATGGGCGTGGCATCTTGATTTATTCAGCATGGCAGGGTTAAGCATACGGAATTTAGTTCTTTAGTTTCAATTTGCGCTTCTGTTGGAAGAAGCTCTAAGGATGCGAATTAGCCCATTTATGCCTGCTGGATTTTCTATCTTAATGTTGGATCAATCCATTTAGTATTTCAGGGGACTAGATGCACTTCGTAAATTTTCCGCCAAATTTACAAGGGAGACTACTTTTGTGACTCCCTGTTTGCTTTTCTGCACATCAATCCTTTTCTGAAAAGGAGTTTACTCTAACAGGAAAGAATTTGCTCCCTTTGGGAGCAAAGAATTTGCTCCCAAAGGGAGCAAATTCTTTCCTTTTAGAGCAGGCCCCTTTTCAGAAGAGGGAAAACAAATTTGATAGAGTTGTCTCCCTTGAAAGTTCATCTATCACTTATAACTTTTTATTATTATTTTTTTTTTATATTTTTTTTTTGCAATACAGTTTTTTTTTTTTTTTGCAATTTAAAAGCAAAACAGAGCATACCCTTATCAGACGCTCCTACAGCGTCCGATCTAGATCACAACTGTTTTCAAAATTTCCGTTGATTGGGGATACTAAGCAATAAATGGATTACCGTATTTACCCTGAATATCGGACACCTTAACTCCTTACCATACTTGTCCTAAAACGAACGTTTTATTATTCGTTGAATTGTCTAAAACTATTGGAAATGGCAAATAATGTAGATCCTGATCAGACGCCACGTTTTGTGGCGTCTGATCTGGTTCTACTCTGTTTGCTCATGACTGCATGTCTGTCTTCATTATTTGAGTAACTACAGTTATAAAAAGACTTGCTATAGAGATATATTAGACGGTACAACAACTGAATCACAACGTATTAAAAGGGTCCTTATGTCATATATAAATGGCGAAATCCCCGAGCGAACGCCCATCTCAGACTGTTCAAATCAGGATATTCGCTGTTCGCTTAACTACAGATTTACTAGGTACTGGAAACAGCTTACTTTCGATGATGTTTAAATAATTGCGTTCCCAATGCTTTCGGATGGAATAAATATTTACAAAAAGATAACGCAGTCTTATCAATGATGCAAGGTCAGTTGCTAGTCCCGAATTCGCATGCGGATTGATTGTATGTTGGTTTAAACATATTTATTTCCAAAATGTTTACATATACAACACATACAAAAATACAACAATAGGATTAGAACGAAAGCATAAGAGCTTATTTAGTTTCTTTTCTAAGATGTGATCATTGTCAGAAATATGAGTATACGAGCAAATCCAGAATAATCCATTTCCAATGGTCCTCTTCAAGTAATAACAATTTATTAATAAATAATAATTGTGAAGTTTGACATGAAGAGATGAGCAAACATAAATTGAGAATAAGGAGAAAAAAGAGATAAATAAATCACACAAAATGAAGCAAAGAAAAAAGAGAGGGAGAAAGAAATGAAGAACTATGGAGCAGACCTGTACGAAGACTATGAATATAGTAAGAAGTTACTGGGGATTGTGATAGTGTGTTTAGAGACAAATTACATACGGACTTAATACGCGACACGTCCTTGATTGGGTCAAATTTAGAGGGAGTGTTGGCGAACATATATGTGTATGAGCGATCTTATGATCGCAACCTGTTCAAAAGCACATTCAAATATACATGATGCACAAACAGGAAAAAAGCTCATGCCATATGCTGATAGCGAAGGCACAGGTCTTTCTTCTCAATGGCGCAATCTGATCGGGGCCTTTGACTGCTCGTTGATATATTCTGCAATATGCATTGATTATTTAACCCATTGTATACTCAATAGAATCTCCCACACTATATATTAGATGAGTCCAATTTCAATTTTAGGTACGTCTGGCTATGAGATTTAGATATTCCTATAGCAAAAAGGCAAAGCTATTTGCAAACAGAGGACCCTGATCAGACGCCGCGTTCTGCGGCGTCTGATCTGGGTCTGATCTGTTTGCCAAGTACCCGTTTAGGGGTCTCCAGACTACAATGGGTTAAACGAACAATAAAGACCCTAATTAGATTTTACGAACACGCAGGCTGATCTAGACCACCATTGTCCATATATGACAAAAGAGCGATTTCTTGCCTTTCGCATCACATTATTGCCTGATTGCCTGCGTAAGACGCAGTCGGCAATCGTGTTTTAACGAGGCGAACACCATGCATTAACAAGGAAATTCACGCTGTGTTAAAGCATTGTTTTTCGATTATTCTTATATATATAAAAAAATCAGATACAAATTTGTGGCTATGGGCTGTACTTCGTGAGGTTGGTTACTCAATCAAACGACCTAGAAAATTCATGAAAGTCAGGTTGGTTACTTAACAGTCAGTTAGAAAATCCCTTGATTAAGTGTTTTTTTTTTTTTTTTTTTTTTTTTTTTTTTTTTTTTTTGCTCTCCCTTAAGATATGACTGCATTTCTAAATTAAGGTCAGTCATTCGATCACTTGATCAGCTGATTACTAATTCATGCTTATATTAGTGGTCGAATATATTTTGGAAAATACGATCATGTAAACAGCTGATCATTACAGGTTTTAGCGGTAGGCAAACGATTCACATAAAACACAAAAATATAAAGTGAAGATAACCAGGAAATCCCACAACCCCGAAGTACAGCCTTCCCCGGAATGAAAAAGAGAATTTTTTCATTTTAAAGTAAGTAGAGAGAATTTTCTCTATGAACTTCAAGGTACTTTCAAACAAATCAAGTTTATCTTTTACCTGTTTATGCGGCTAAACGCGCGAAATTATCGAGACTCAGAAGTTTGTTTGAAACCACACCAGAATTTTTCAAGGCCAAGAGAGAAATCTACCAGATCTTTCATATACTGTCTCACAGTCTTTAACTAATTGCTTTTAATGGCAGGAAGACACGAGTTAACAATTTTGAGAATTAAGTTGTATCTTGCGATAAAACAACCTTTATATGGCCTTTTATGGAGCTTCGGTAACCAATACAATGTAGAAAGCATGTCCTGGTTCTATTTAATATAAACTGAAAAGTTGTGAGACAGTCTTTGAATACTATGAAAATACTCATTGAAAATAACATTACGAAAACACGCCTATTCAAATATATAGAAAATTTCACCTCCAAAAACTGAAAATTTTCATATAAAAACACTTTGATATTTGTCATATTTCTGCTCAAACATAGATTGTGGGTACTCGTTAGAACCGCCATACCGAGGCGGTTCCAACGAGTACCCACAATCTATGTTTTTGAGCAGGAATAAGAAAAAGAATGTATACCCCTGTCAACCCCAGTTTTACTATATAAAAGTAGGGTTTAAGGGGGTCAAAATTATATAGGCGTGTTTTCCTGATGCTGACCGACATATAGGAGATAAAATGTAGTTTTCACTTAATATGTGTAATTAGCTGCACGTGAAGAGGCAGGAGCATGAAAAGTCCGGACATTTTCAGACCGCACCTCGTAAACACTTGCTTTAATATCATCAGTGGTGCTGCCTCCCAGCTAGCATCTGTTACATTACGAAAACATACCTATTCAAACATACTGAAAATTTCGCCACCAAAAAATGAAAATTTTCAGATAAAAATTCTGATATTCTTCATATTTCTGCTCAAAACATAGATTGTGGTTACTCGTTAGAACCGCCTCGGCTATAGATTTATGTAGAATGCTTACTGGGCTCATCGGAAAAGAAAATCTGCGAAACTTGGAGAAAGCATCAACAGCATAAAGCCAGGGCCAGTAGACCGCCATCCGAAGAATCTTCATCAGAACTTTCTTGCACAGTATATAACAGACAGTCCAAAGCTAAGATTGGTCTAATCAGTCATTAAAGTACACACCAAAGCAACAGCCCTGCAGTCACCAGATTTAACCCATTAATGCCTAGGACATTGGCAAACAGTGTAGACCCTGATCAGACGCCGCAGAACGCGGCGTCTGATCAGAGTCTACGCTGTTTGCATTCAACACAGACATTTCTATAAATCATGGTAATAATAAAATCTACCTAGACATCCCTTATATTGGAAATGGACCGGTCCGAAGAATGTAGATGAATTCACTCGACGTATAAATTGGTTAAAGATAAAGTTGCTTATAGTCAGAAATGACTGAAAAAACACCAGGGCCCAGTTGTTCAAAACATCGTTAGCTTAACGAGCTCGTTAAGGGCTCGGTTAAGGGTAATTTCGTTAACTGTTTTAGCGGATTCAATACACAATATTCTGATATTTTTTGCTGAAAAAATGTGAGCAGCTTCTCACATTAACTAACGATGTCGTTAGCTTTGAACAACTGAGCCCAGTATAATAAGTATATCACTAAATGTATAAGAAAATATAATTACAGCTTATCACGATTTTTTCTACCCAGTTGCTGTATTGTACCCACTTTTTAAACGAAAATATCTCAGGACATTTTCTGAAAGTCTTCAATTATTTGAAAAGCAAAGGAAATATTAATAACAATTGGAGAAGGTGTTTATTTGTTTGTTCCCAATCCTATCTTGATTAATTTCTACTATGTTGTACGCGTCCGTCTTCAGCTGTTAGTCTATAGTTTTGTATGATACTCTAGTGGCAAAAAAAACAAAACAAAAAAAAAAAAAAAAAACAAGAACATGATACAAACCTGACACTGTTTGTACAGCTAAATGAATCTTATTACTATATAATTAATGCACTTATTAACATTTCGAGGCCAATTTTGGCGCTCCCTTTCTTCAACGTGGTCAACGATTCCAGGTGGGAGAATGTTACTAATAAAATGAGTATCATAATAGGAAAAGGGTGTTTGAGGCATTGGTGGACAGCGCAGGCCCAATCAGACCACACAGTCTGATCAATGCCTTCGCTGCCCATTTAATGAATCATTAGATACAGAAGAATATATGTACAGACGACATTTGTCGTCTGCTTTATTTGTTTTAATAAACGGCTTGGAAAGTTCATATGTAAGTTGAAAGGCTGAATGTCAAACAGCATAGATCCAGATGAGACGGCTCATTATGAGCCGTCTCATCTGAATCTATGTTGTTTGAAAACTATATTATTACTGCCTGTGGCAGTGAAAGAGTTAACAAAATAATAAATTGAGCCAGCGCACGACAAAACCTACCATAAGACCAGTATGGCAAGGGTTCTCATTTATCCCGCTTTGGATAGCCTGACGGCTGTAGAAGGCACATGCGATTAGCGAAAACTCTGATCAGACTGCGTGGATGCACAGGTTTGATCTGAGTCTTCGCTGGTCGCACCATTGTAGGTTTTGTCGTGTGCTTGCTCATTTGTCCTTATTAGACAGCACGACTTCGATGGCTCCCCGCCCCCTCTACTGAGGCATTTTTAATGCCTACCCACAACATATGTTTGATAATTAAGAATACTAATTATCTACACATTACTTTCATCTACAGCAATGTGAGCCATGACATTATCTACAATTTTATAAGGAGAAAATGATGAAATTTTGCTAATTAAGTACATGAAGACATATTTATGCAGTGTTAAGATTGATAGAAATAGCAAATCGAGTCGAAATTAGGCTTAAAACTTAAAACATTGTGAATACTGGCTTCATGTACACCCTGCTTATCCCTGTCTACACTATACAATACATTGACTTCCAAGCGGACACACTAGGTTGAAACAACGTCAATTCAACGTAGATTTAACGTCTTGACGGTGAATCAACGTTAAAACTATGTTGTTTCAGCGCAGTGTGCCTACCGGCCTTGGTGGCTCAGTTGGATGCGCGTCCGATTGGTGATCAGAAGGTTGCGGGTCGACCCCCGCCGGGTCGGCAACAATTTTTGTGGAGATTGATCATGAAATATTTTCAACGGCCATTCTCTCTCTTCCGCTGATTCAAGAAGGGCAGTTGTAAGTTTCTGGATAAAGAATGTGCACAGTGCTGATTAACCGCTTAGAGGACTAAGCCTGCCCAGTAAAAGTGTGGTTAGTTAAACTGACCGCGCTCGACATTACCCCATTGGGTTGACTAGGCCGTAAAACCTCAACACAAACAAACAAACAAACACACACACGTTATGTGTCTGCTGGGTTGTTGACGTATATGCAATGATATTCGATTTTTTGTCATAAAATTTTTCTTACATCTGTACATAGATAGGACTCAACATGAGAGAACGGCCCTTACGACAAATGCGGACAGCGAATGCCTAGATTAGCCTGCATATTCACAGTCTGATCAAGGCCTCATATGATGTGTGAAAACGTACCTTCTCTCTGGTATGTGCGCAGTCTGATCAGATTTCATTGTCCGCGTGAAGAAACTTTTCATTCTTAGCTATCCAAAATGCGCCCAGTGAAGATTCTGATCAGCCTGCGCAAATGCGCAGGCTGATCTGAATCATCGCTGGGCGCACATGTCCAAAGGTATGTTTTCTCAAGTTGTGGCTAATATTTATGTTAATATGTCGCCCGTACTACTGCCGCTGTTCCATTATCATTAATGAAAACTAGACATATATGTTCCTTTTTCGGTCTATGAGTTGCCCTCTGGAAGACATGTAATGGCTTCTGTCGGTCATAAAAACATCAAAAACCGCGTTCATAGATTTTAAATCAATAGATAAACGTAAATGTCTCTTTGTCGCAAAATGAACCAATGTTGCTTGTGTCTTTGACGGTGGAATCGAAAAGCATGAAATCAAAAATCACAATCACGAGACATCCTTGATAAAAAGATGCAAAGCTTAAAATTCATTTATACTGACTGACAAGATGGATGACTTGTGGCTAACCAAGTCAACTTAACTTCCAAAGAGAGCGTAGAGATTTATTGTAAAAAAGTGACTATAATACAGTCGACCTTCCATGGTCGAACATCTTTGGGACCATGGAAATTTGTTCGAGACATGGGTAGTTCGAGCCACTAAGGGTCAAACATGGTGCCAGGTCAGGAAGCTAACGGTGATAATTTAAGGAAGTCTTTACCTTCTTCTATACAATAATGGAATGTTGTGTGTACCCATTAGAATCGCCTCGATGAGGCGATCCTAATGAGTACACACAACCTACAATTCCATGATAAAAGAAGAAAAAAAACCTAAAATTTTTGTGAGCTATCGTAGAATTTCATAGAGACTCAAAAACGATTTTGAATTAGCCATTGGTGTTCGAGCCTTTGAGGTTTTACTATATATTGTTTTGTGAAGGTTTGATCGTCAACTCTTCTTCTTTCAGTGCCTGTCTGGAAAGCTTCGTGATTGTCTTGGTAACTTCATATATATCTTCGTTTCTTCAATTTGTACTCCTTCAGAATGTAAGAATATTGTGGTAAAACTCTGAAGAACGTCAAAAATGGTCGAAAGCTCTTTATTTTCAGTTGATTTCCATCCCTTCTTATCGGGAGCACTTTATTTTCTGTTGATTTCCATCCCTCTCATTGGGAATGTCTCTTTAAGAAAAAGCAAATTGCACTGTTTGGGAGCACAGTCAATGCTTTTAGAATAATCCCTTTTGAACGATTTCTAATAGGATGGAGGCAAATATGTCTCTTGTCTCAGGGGCGGAGCCAGGCATATCTGATAGTAGGTGCAAAATTTCTAAGATCCAATTACCCTGTGTATTAGAAGAGAAAGGTCTGAGCAAACAATATAGACCCAGTTCAGAGGCCGCAGAACGCGGCGTCTGCTCTGGGTCTATATAGCTTGCACTCAATCGACAATTTTAGACACATTCACATTAGTAACATAGATTTGTGTTTTTTAAGAAGTGACTATTCTGGGCGAATACAGTATCCAAGCTTTATTATGCAAACTTCTGCAGGAAAATGAAATTGTCTAATAGGGGTTCCACTGAACGCGGTTCCACTGAGCCCCACGAACCCCCTCTAGATCCCCACCTGTGTCATAAAACCGCCGTAACATCTTTCAGATGTATCCGCTTACCCTAAACTCATCATATTAGTTCAAGGCGAGGTACAATCGAACCAATACAGTCGACTCTCGTTGTCTCGAACTCAAAGGGACTGTCTGAAATACTTCGAGATATCCGTACTTCGACATATCAGATTTGCAGAACTGAGGAAAAACTAATTCGATTAACCACATTTAACAAATATATGTGTAATTTGACTCCTGAAGTTAGAGATATATTGAAAATATTGTGGAAAAGAGAAGAAATTGCTCCTTAGGAGCAATTTCTCCTCTTTTCCACAATATTTTTTACTTGTTGTTAGATTTTCATGTTTAGGCAGGGACCAGATTTTCACTTCGAGATAAGCGGTTATTCGAGATAAGCGAGTTCGAGATAGCGAGAGTCAACTGTATTTCGAACATTTTCTGGACCATAGACATTGGTTCTAGATATGGGAAGTTCGAACCGCTGTTTGTTATTCATAGCGCCAGGCCAGGAGGCGAATGGGAGAAATTCAGGATTGTTTTCTCGATCTTCTATAAAACAATGGTATGATGAATGTAGTCATTAGAATCGCATCGATGATGCGAATTCCAATGAGTACACACAATATTAGTTTTCACGATAAACAAGAAGATTTCCCGAAAATATCCTCAAATACAGTAGACTCTCGTTATCTCGATCCCGCTTATCTCGAATAACCGCTTATCTCGAAGTTAAAATATGGTCCTTTTTTTATCATGAAAATGTATTTTATGTGTACTCATTAATAATCAGCTCATCGAATGAGTACACTCAATATACATGTACCATTATTTTATAGAAGCTCGAAACGACAGTCATATATTATTCCCATTCGTCTCCTAACCTTGCGCTATGATCACCCTTAGTAGCTCGAAAAAATTCCCATGGTACCAAAGATGTTCGAGGTATTGAGGTTCGACTGTTTGTGATTTAATGGAATTTGTATGCGAAAATGGCATAAATCAGGCTGATTTATGACAGCGTTTCCATTAAGATATGTGGCAGTTCCGGATGGCCTGACAGTCCATACATATGTAAATTAGTCACATTAAGCAGAAAGGAAAATTGCAATGAACCCTCATTACAACGACAGCATTTGTTCCCAAGGATTTTGCCATTAAAATCATTTTGCTGTTGTAAAGAATCCGAAATCAGCAGAATGATATATCAGATTTTTATTTTTCTCATAGAACTTTGTTTTGTATATTTGTTAGAATCGCCTCAGAGACATTAACATTATAAAGAATTTGTCGTTGTACCGAGTGTCGGTATAAAAAGGGTTGACTGTATCAAATAAGCAAACTAGACAGACCCAGTTCAAACTGCAAACCTACGCACTCTGATTTGCAAGTGCTTTTTGTACACATGCTCTCCAGATTTTCCAGGTTTTGCAGACGTTTTTTAGCTTACGGTGTATTCCATCACTAGATTAAGCTTGTGTGAAAATCTGGGCCCAGTTGTTCACAGCGTCGTTAGTTTAACGAGTTTGTTAAGGGTCATTTCGTTAACTGTTTTAGAGGATTCAATATACAATATTCTGATATTAATTGCTGAAAAAAATGTGAGTAGCTTTTGCACTGCAAAAGCTACTCACATTTTTTCAGCAAAAAATTTCAGCATATTTGCGTGTAAATTTTAACAAATCGTTAACTAACGATGTCGTTAGCTTTGAACAACTGGGCCTTGAAGTTTCATTGTTCATATTTTGTTTTCCTATGTCCAGTTTGAAGCTATATTTCAGAAGTATTTTTATTTGCGCCAGAATGTAAGAAAATCTATCTGGTGACTTATGACCCAGCCATTCTCCTTCAGCAAAGCCGTATACAGGGTTTGAATGCTATTGAAATTCTGCGACCGAATTAACCCTTGAATCGCTATGCAAAGCTTTAGCAGATGACACCTTGTGTACACAAAACTTATTACGTACCCGTACTGTTTTCTACGAACATGCACTAAGACCATTTATTGCCTGTCGTGAACAAATCATAATTGTACGTGGGCCACAATGATAATGTTCCTTCGCACATGCGCAGTCTGATCCGTCTTCACTGCCTTGGCTACCTGGCTATCCAACAGTGTCCAGTGAAGATGACCAGACTGTGCGGATGCGCTGGCCGATTGGAGTCTTATCTCTGCGTACATATCCAATATATGTTGTAATAAAGAGGAATTGAGACACTTTCAAGGGGAACAACTTCATCAAAATTGTTTTCAGTCCCTTCTGAAAGGGAATCTACTCTAAAAGGAAAGAATTTGCTCCCACGGGGAGCAAATCCTTAAGGGGACTGGAGGACCGGAGAGAAAAGAACAGGAAGTCACAAAAGTTGTCTCCCTTGTCAATTTGCGGAACATCTACGAGGTTTATCCATCATCACGTTAAAAGGAACACACACTGTATATTAATGCTTAGCATGCTGGTAAAACATCTAGCAGACGATATTTTGAAATATTTGTTTATATATTTTTTTTCTAGAAAACAAGGTTTGACATTTCATGCAAATTGGGAGACAATTTGCATGAAATGTTAAACATTAATTTCTGAAAAAAAAGAGAAAAAAAAAAAAATATCACGAACTTGTTTTCACAAAAGTTGGCTTCCTTGTCAATTTGCGGAACATCTAGTAAGTTTATCCATTCACGTTAAAAGGAACACACTGTATCTTAATACTGAGCATGCATGGATAACATTCAGCAGATGACATTTTGAAATACTTTTTTCTTATTTTTTTTGACAAGATTTGACATTTCATGCAAATTGTCTCCTGAGGAGACAATTTGCATGAAATGTCAAACCTTGTTCTCTAGTTAAAAAAAAAAACAAAACAAAAAAAAAAAACATATTTCAAAATGTCGTCTGCTGAATTTGCCCAGATGATATTAAAGGTAACAACATGCACTAGTTTGATGTATGTAATTTTCAGACGACTTTTGAAATAATCTTCTGGTTGGTTTATTCCTTGCATCCAGGAACTTAGTGATTGAAGTAGTAAACACCTAATTTAGAGTATAAATGTCTGTAACACACACTATTTTCATATCAATCATAACTTACCTGAGACAAGCACATTAACACGCTTTGCATGCTGGCTAAAAATTTCAGACGACTTTTTTTTTCTTTTCTCAGAAAGTAAGGTTTGAAGTTCATGTAAAATATCTGCTTAGTAGACAATTCGCGTTAACCCAAGTATGCCTAGCGTTCCACTGGCAAACAGTGTAGATCCAGATTAGACGCCAAAGAATGCAGGATGCGGCGTCTGATCAGGGTCTACACTGTTTGCCACTCACCAAGCACTTTTACACGCATTCACAGGTAGAAAAATGGACTTGTTGAAGAGAAGTACATGTACAAGAAAAAATGTCCCAAATTTATCGAATTTATCCAAAATTTCCCATGAAAATGGAATTTTGAGTCAAGGGGTGCTTGGGTGCGGGGAGCGGGGGGGGGGGGGGGGGTGAGGGAATGGAACGGAATGGCCCGCCTTACCCCCGCCCCCCCCCCACCTCGAAACGCCATCTGAATCCGCCCCTGAAGCACTTCAAGGAAGATAACTTTGACCTGAAAATATTTACCTCCCTTCTTAAATGGGGACTACACATAAAAGAAAGAATTTTATCCCCACCGGGGAGCAGTTTGTTCCTTCAAGAGTAACTCCCTTTGAGAAGGCATCCCTATATACAATGGAAGTATTAAACAAGTTTTCCATTTGCTTGTTACGGACTTAAAGCAACCTTTCTTAGAGCAAAAAAAGCACTTAATAACCAATTCGTCACGATTCCCACATTATATTGTGAAAACGCTATGGGTTTCATAATTATCTTATTTCAACTAAAATCAAAAAAAAAAAAAAAAAAAAAAAAAAAAAAAAGTAACAAAAAAACTCTTTGCTGCGATGCGCTTCAAATGAGTTCCCATTAAATGTCTTTTTTTAAGAAATAAGAAAATTTCAATATTTTTGCTTACAAAAATGCCTTGTCTAGACCTATGGCTAAGAAGCACATACATTTACCTAGGCATGTTAACGTAATGCTTTCTATAGTACCCACCACATCTGTAAGCGGACAGCGAAGGCCCTGATCAGACTGCGCGAATGCGCAGTCTCATCAGGGCCTTCGCTGTCCGTCAAATTCGCGCAGTCTGATCAGGGCCTTCGCGGTCGCGCAGTTAGATCAGGGCCTTCGCTGTCCGCAAAAAACTCAAAGGTGCCTTTTCGCACGGCAAGGCCCGATTCTATTCCGATTTTCTTTTTCCCAGCCTTCTCCAGCTATTGCGTGCACTACCTCAGAGAACGGAATTCGACGAAGGGGTATTGGACTTTTTTCTCTCTCGGAAATTCTTTTTCATTCTTTCAAAAGTGGTTTGTTAGGGTCACATAAACTTTATATAATGGTCACATATTATGTTTGTCTTGAAATTATTCCGAGTGACTGGAAATCAATGATTGGAGGATAGATAGAAAGGTTGATTAGTTTAATTATTATGACAGAAAATAGCAGTTATTCTTTCAGCCAAAGGTTCATATTCTGATGGAATTATTAAGGTAAGAATGTTGTGAAAAGTTTTGTTGTTTTTTATTGTTATATATGTTTTTGTTGTTGTGAGTGTCTAGTAAAACACTAGTAGATATGAATGTAATTTTTTAAAACTAAATTTGATTTGTCAAAAATATATAACGGTAATACAAAACAAAATTCAAAAAGAAATCATAATAGAAATGATATTACAATAATTAACCCATTTTTGCCTATTGTCCCATTAAAGGAACATTTGCAAACTGTGTAGACCCAGATCAGACGCCGCAACATGCGGCGTCTGATCAGGGTCTGCACTGTTTGCATTAAAGACAGGAATTTCTATACAACATGGTAATAATATCCCTTGTATAGGAAAGAGGCTTGACCAAAGAGTTGAGGTAGAATAATCCACTCGGAATAAATGGGTTAAACCTGTCTTGGATAGTTGGTTCTATTATTTGTTTTATATTTTATCATTATGTTAACAAGTCTATGTCATGTGTACCCCTACGTTCCCAAAATGACACCTGTTGTCTCAAACATGTATAACTCAAACTACTGCTTATGTCAAACTAAATAAAGGGTCATAATGGTTTAATTTGCTTACATTTCAACTCCTTTTATCTCAAACTCCTGTTATCTCAACTCACGATTTCTGGCCCCTTTGAGTTTGAGATACTGAGAGTCAACTGTTTAGTGAAACAGGGGTATGAAGAGTGTACATTATTAGTGGAGTTTTAGAATTTTGCAGATTTTAAATAAGCGTTTGAATGTTTCCTTTTACTTCTAGCATCCATTTTTATTGCAAAAATCTGTCTTATTTCCTTAATAACCAAAGTCCTCCTTTCTCATATTATATAGTAAAAATGCAATTATTTACATAGCTCTAGATAAGAGATGTGTCAAGACACAATGATAAGAGGGTACCAAGATAGATACAGTCGATTCTCGTTATCTTGAAGTCCAAGGGACTCACTGAAATATTTCGAGATATCCGTACCTCGACATATCAGATTTGCAGAAATGAGGAACAAATAAGTCAAACACAATACTTTACAAATGAATATGTAATTTGACTCCTGAAGTTAGAGATATATTAAAACTATTGTTGAAAAGCGGGGAAATAGTTCTCTAGGAGCATTTTCTCCTCTTTTCCATAATATTTTGTTACCTGTTTTTAGATTTTCATGGTAAAACAGGCACCATATCACGAAAACATACCTATATAATTTTGACCCCCTTAAACCCCACTTTTATACAGTAAAACTGGGGTTTACAGGGGTATACATTATTTTTCTTATTTTTGCTCAAAAACATAGATTGTGGATACTCGTTAGAACCGCCTCGGCGAGGCGGTTCTAAAGAGTACCAACAATCTATGTTTTGAGCAGAAATATGAAAAAGATCAGAATTTTTATCTGAAAACTTTCAGTTTTTGGTGGTAAAATTTTATAATATATTTGAATAGACGTGTTTTCGTAATGATATTTTCACTTCCAGATAAGAGGTTATTCGAGATAAGCGAAGTAGATATACGAGTCGACTGTACTTCTCTGATTTCTTTTTGTGGAGCAATCAGAAAACTATTAATGTTATGCTTTATAAACAAAATGGCTTATCTAGAGTTATGAGTAAGAAGTATACGTTTTTCATATACAATAAAACCTCAATGACTCGAATACCGATGGCTCGTTTATACACCCTGGCTAATTCGACCTCGTTTTTTGTGTCCCTAGGAAATTCTCTTGATAGCCCAAGAAAATAGATATCTATAGATATTTTAGGGAATTTTTTTGAATTAATAATGAAATATATGTTGTGTGTACTCATTAGAATCGCCTCATTGAGGCGATTCTAATGGGTACACACAACATATATTTCATTATTATATGTAAGCTTGAAAAGACATCCCGAAATTATATTCATTTGCCTCTTGACCTGGCGTTATGATTAACCCGCAGTGGCTCGAACCACCCATGTTTAGAATAAATTTACATGATCCCAAAGATTTTCGACTTATTGAGGTTCGACTATATGTTTTAACGTAATGTATGGATGAGAAAAGAACAAAAAAAAAAAAAAACAACAACAAAAAACAACAACAACAACAACAACAACAACAACAACAAAACGTAACAAAACAACAAGCAATAGTTTAGAATAAATTTACATGATCCCAAAGATTTTCGACTTATTGAGGTTCGACTATATGTTTTAACGTAATGTATGGATGAGAAAAGAACAAAAAAAAAAAACAAAAAAAAAAAAAAAAAAAACAACAACAAAAAACGTAACAAAACAACAAGCAATAGTTAATTGCCCTACAGTTTCTTTAGCATATTTCTTCGTTGCATTTTGTGTCACCTTTCTAAACGATAACATTTGTGAGAAGTGTTGAATTGCATAATAACATTTAAAATATATTTGGATGAATTTATTTTTAAGAACAGAGACAGGTTGACGAAACGAAAGTATTCATGTTACATTAATATTATAAGATCAGTTCATCATTGTTTATTTCTGCGTTCTTCTGGTATAGGTAATAAGTATCCCAGTAAATACACAACGTCACAACAACGTCTTTACAACGTCGTGACGTTGCAGCGACGTTGTAACGATGTTGTGGCGACGTTGTGTGTTTGCTGGGCCGTTGTTACGGGACTGTATAGATCAGGTAGATTGTCCGCCATTTTTAACAAGGCGGATAATTTTTGTGTCTTCTCGTATTATTCTTCTCGTTTGGTTTCCTAAACACGCAAAACACTCCTGAAAAGATTCCATTCTAACAGGAAAGAATTTGCTCCCAGTGGAATCAAATTCTTTCCTTTTAGAGCGGACCACTTTCAGCAGGGAGACAAAGCAATCCTGACAGACTTATCTGTCCTCAAAGTGTATCCATTCCCCTGAAGTGACCCAGTGGGCACACAACGTTGAAACAACGTCGAATCAACGTTGCACTTATTTGCAAAATAATAACCCGCTCCGGAAGTTTGTTCAAAAGCATACTGAAATAGAATAGAATATACTCGAATAACCAAATCAACTCCTCCGTTTTTATTTTACAGGGCAGGCATGATTTTCAAAAAAACGCTTAGGAAGTCACTCAGGAAGACCCTATAATGAAGCGGCATGTTATAAGGGTTCAAAGGGCTAAATCAAAGTACACCTTCTTACCATCCATCATTATTTAAAGTGAATAATCGGGACGAAGTTGCCAAGGGGTGTCTTTGGGTACATTGGAGTATTTAAACGCACCATTGTTTGGGCATTTCGTGTTACCTCGTCTAAGTCACACAGGCGGAAACGCTCCGAACTAGGTCATACAGGCGCAAAGGAAAAATACTGTATAATAGTGATAATAATTTAAAACAAAAATATATTGACACCTATTCTATTTGTACATGTAGCCCATTTTCTCAACTTTGTTTCTTAAATCTATTTTTTACAACAAAAACCCACAGGATACCTTATAAAATTTTGTTTAATAAAAGCTGAGACAAATCTTATTAAAAACGAAGACTTATAAGTAAAACCTTTCGAAGCCTAGGCATTAAAATGTCATCTAAATTAGTTTTAATTAACATATCTCTACATGTTTACATCACAAATGCGTCGCAAGGTTCATAACACCGTTTGTTCACGCAATCAGATCGACTTCTTCCCTAATGAAGACATAAATACGATTGGTTTTTAATTTTACTTAATTGGCACGCTCTCGTCTTATGCTTGCGTCACGAATACGTTTTGAGTGGCGACATATGAAAATGTACCTTTGTAGTATAGGCGGACAGCGAAGGCCCTGATCAGACTGTGCATTCGCGCAGTCTGATCAGTGCCTTCGCTGTCTGCTTACAGTATAATTGACTGTAGAATATGGTCAGTGTATAGCTCTGGTTATACGGCTTCAATAGCTGATCTGGAACCTTGCAATTCGAAGTTATCCCCAAAGACACAATTTCTCATGGTGCAATAAAGTTGAAAGCAAATGTGGAGGTATAAGCGTATTCCTGTATCTGAACAGCAGAGACCCAGACCAGCCTGCGCAACTTCACAGCTTGTATTACGTTAACACACTTATATGAAACGTAAACATGTAAGGCATCGCTCCAGATAGGGCTTTTTTTAAACTATATGCTATGGTTATTTTCTTTTTTTTTCTGTACATCACGAAAATATGCCTATATGATGTTGATCCCCTTAAACACCACTTTTATATAGTAAAACTGGGGTTTACCCCTACAGGGGTATACATTATTTTTCTTATTTCTGCTAAAAAACATAGATTGTTGGTACTCGTTAGAACCGCCTCGCCGAGGCAGTTCTAACGAATACCCACAATCTATGTCGTGAGCAGAAATATGAAAATATCAGAATATTCTTCTGAAAATTTTCATTTTTTGGTGGTAAATTTTCAGTATATTTGAATAGGCTTGTTTTTGTAATGACGAGAACAAATACTGTAGGTATACATTAGAAGCACCGCCGTCGGCCGGTGCTTGTAATGCATATTCACAACATTTGTTCTCTTGTAGAAATGAGAAAGAACATATCTGAACACCCTCTTTCAGTATCTGGAGCAAAGTAAGCCTTCTCATTTTCATTATATGATATAGAGAACAGGCAAAAAAGTTGGTTCTGTTATGCCGTTAAGAGGTACTTATGCATTACGAGTATCAAGCATTCACAGACACATACAAGTTGAAATCAGGCTTAAAAAGGGTAAAATTAAAAAGAAATACTCGCTTCTTATGTACACCCATGAATGCCCCTGTTTTACTACGCATTAAAGGGGAGCAGGGGGCGCGGTCTGTAGTACACAGGCTTGTTAACGTAATGCAATGCATGAAGTACAATGTCTGGCAGATTATTAAACACTGGCAAGTTTGAGTCCGCTACCGAAATATAAATACGTTTTATTAATCTCAGAGCGGATCCTGTTGGATGCCAAACTCAAATGAGGCCCTTTTAGCATGCTGGCAATGATGGCTCAAATCAACCTGCGCATGCCCAGTTTGATTATGACCTTCATCGGCCGCTTACAGACACATTTAACTCTGCTGAATCTACCATATCACCCATTAGATTTCGGACAGATAGGCCTGTCCAAACAGTGTAGATCCGGAGCGGACGTTACAGAAAGAGATTCAAAACTGTTTGTCACGCATTAAACAGTTTTTAGACACATAAAAGGTAATAAAATGAATGTTCAAAATTTAGGACAAATATGGTAAGGCCAAATAAAAAAAATATACAGTCGAACCTCGTTATCTCTAACTCGCTTATTTCGAATTACCGCTTATCTCGAAGTGAAAATCTGGCCCCTGTTTTAACATGAAACTATGACAACAGGTAACAAAATCATGTGGAAAGAGCAATTTCTCCTCTTTTCCACATTATTTTATATGTATTTTTTTAACTTCAGGAGTCAAATTACATATTCATTTGTTAAATGTGGTTGTTCAATTTATTGTTTTCCTCACTCTCTCAACTCTGATATGTCGAGGTACGGATATCTCGAAGTATTTTAGTGAGACCCTTGGAATTCGAGATAACGAGAGTCGACAGTACGTATGTGTGTTTAGGGTAACATGTTAGAAAAATTAGGTAGGATAGTTAGGAACTTTTTTTTTTCCTTACATTTTTTAGGTGGAATTATACCGCAATTACTAGATATACGTATATGGACTTAGCATCATAATTCACATAAATTTTTACCAAAACTGTTTAACTGTCCTTTAATGTATCTGAACGTACTGACAGAATGGCAAACAGTGTAGACTCTGATCAAACTGCTCCTATTGGAGCAGTTTGATCTGAGTCTACACTGTTTGCTCATACCTACATGTCCAAATATTTAGCATAAATATTTTACCTCAGTAACACATATTTTTTATTTTTTTATATATTTATTTATTTATCTTTTTTTTGGAGAAAACATAAACAAATGGTAGGTTTCACCAGGAAAACTAGTTACGGTAGGGTTACCCTAAACACACTTAGGGAGAAAATATTCGAATATCGAAGGTAAATACAGTACATCATACGATGTTGTTAAAGACTTTGATTGCCACATTGTTGGGAAAACGCTTTAAAATATCGACCAGGGGACTACGAAGACTGTATGTCACGCACTTAATGTAGATAGAAACACTTGGTAGATTTCTCACCATTTTTAACAAGGGAGAACGTTTTTGTGACCTCCAGTTTGCTTTCCTATACACCGACCCCCTTCTGGAAAGGGGTCTACTCTAAAAGGAAAGAAATGGTCCCCCACATTTTCAGACGGGAGGCAAAACAAGTTTTAAAGAGTTGCCTCCCTGTAAGTGTATAAGTTCTCCTAAAGGAAGTAGAATTTTCATAATGTAGCGGAAGGTAAGTTAATTCAGCCTGGAGAAACACTGTTTCCTAATGCTTAGCACGCTGAGGAAATTAGCAAATAAAAAGGCAGATATAACCTTGTCCGGTGACCTGAGGCTTCTGGTTTCCGGCAGCATTACGTCAATCAGAGAGTTGAAACCAGAGGACACAGGTCGCCAGACAGTGTAATATTTATACCTATGAAGTATGGTTATTATACAATAATTGACTATTGAGGTATGACATGATATCCACCAGAGAATACCAATATTGACCGAGGCAATAGCCGAGGCCAATACTGGTATTCAATGGTGGATATCAACGTCATATCTAATAGCTCAATAGTCGACAATTGTTTTATTATACAGTTTATCTTTTCCCTTGATAACAGTGACAATAACAATCAACACCAGACCCCATTACCATAAAAAGCGCTCGTAGGTCTACGTCGACGTCATTTTGTCGACGTCACTAAAAGTTGAATATTTAATTTTAGAAATTAGTATATACTGGAAGGCGCGCGCGATCCCGTGTATATTACGATCTATAGACTGGGCTGAAGGCGGTCCTGAGCCAATGAAAATCAATCTATTCATAATTTTTATAATAAAATGCTATGGCTTCCATAGCATTAGATAAGAGGGGCGTCAAGACATATATTTATCCGTGAAAAAAACAAAACAAAAAAAAAAAAACATATGCTGCGGGTACGCATTAGGAGGGTCTTTGCGAGGCGCTTCTACTGACTAATCATAACCTATGTTTTTGTGGAGAAATTAGAAGTACGTATGTCAAATAGTTTTGGTTAAAAATCAGCTTATCTAGAGGTATGACTAAGACGTGTACATTTTACATAATGTGTGGTAACGTAATGATTAATATGGAAATATACTGCATATACAGTAAAACCTCGATGACTCGAATACCGATAGCTCGTTTACCATGGCTAATTCGAACTCGGTTTTGAGTCCCTAGGAAATTCTCTTGATAGCTCAAGAACGTAAATATTTATGGATATTTTAGTAAAGAATTCTTATTTTATCATGAAATGTATGTTGTGTGTACTCATTAGAATCGCCTCGATGAGGCGATTCTAATGAGTATCCTCAACATACCATTATTATATGGAAGATCAAAAAGACATCCCTAAATTATATCCATTTGCCTCCTGACCTGGTATTATGATTAACCCTCAGTGGCTCGAACTATACATGTACCATGTCTAGAATAAATTTACATGGGCCAAAAGATGTTCGAGATATGCAGGTTAGACTGTACATACCTTAATGTGAGAACATTACAACATACAGGTACATGCTAACTTGTTTATTAAACATTACATGTGACAGGTTATGAACTATTCTTGAAAGTATTGTTGAACAGTTTAGAAACTTGCCCGCCACGTAAACAAATGTTTTTCTTTTATTTTATTAATAAGTTAACATCCCATCATCAGTATGTAAGTCGTTTCGGAATAATAATATGATACATTATAAAAAGCTCTGTGCAAAGAAAACCTACATTCCCTGCATATATCTGTTTCACTATATGGTTTGGTTGAGATAGGGGTTTGGGGTATACATAATACAGAGTATGTCTTGTTTAGGTAATATGTAGTAATTTCTGAGTTTTTAAAATCCTTGTACAATGCGCAGTCTCATAGGACATTTTTATGCATTGGCTCATGTATTTACATATCTATATTAATACACCTGGGCCCAGTTGTTCAAAACTTAACGAAGTTGTTAGCTAACATGACGTTAAAATTGTTAAAATTTCTATCTGGAAATATGGCAAATACATTGATATTTTTTGCTGAAAAAAAAATGTGAGTAGCTTTTGCAATGCATTGCAAAAGCTACTCACATATTTTGCAGCAAAAATTTCAATGTATCTGAAAATATCTTGGCTACAACAGTTAACGTGTTTGTCAATAAGAAGCTCCTTAAGCTAACAATTCTTTGAACAACTGGGCCCTGGTCGCTATAGGTGCAGATAAATAGATTCTACGAGGGTCCTGCAAAAAGTTTTGTCACTGGGTTCAGATTACTTAGTGCTACGTTTTATCAAACATATTTTTATTACAAACCTTCAAAGTATTCCCCCTTTACTGAAACACATTTTTGTAACCTTTCTACCCAGTCGCGAAAAGCAGATAAATAGTCTTCTTTTCGTATCTGTTGGAGACACTGTAAATAGCGATGCCAAGAGAACTTCTAGACGTATACTTATTTCCAGAAAGCATTTTCTTAAGCCTTGGAAATAAAAAGAAGTCACAGGGACTCAGGTCAGGTAAATAAGGTGGATGGTTAAAACTTTCACCTTTTCAGAAGCCAAAAAAGACTTAATCTCACACTTATGAGAGGAGGCGTTGTCATGTAAAAGGTGGACTCCTGACCGTCCTTTAGTTGGTCGTTTCTTATTGTAAAACTCCTTCACTTTCTGCAGTACAGAATTCTTGTAGAATCAGCCAGTGACTGTATGACCAGATCGACAAGGCACTTGAACGACTGGCCCACTTGAATTAAAGAAAATTGCGTACAACATCTTTTTCTAACTTACGGTTCTCTTGGCAATACATGGACGTTTTTGATCTTTTCGCTTCCATTGCTTATTATCAGTCCTTCTATGTGGCTCAAACATGTGCGCCCAGGTTTCATCACCTGTTAGCAAGTTAGACATTACAGCACTTGTATGTTTTCAAAAGTTACCGGGCACATTTAAGGCGTTGTGTCTTTTGCTCCTCAGTGAGCAAATGAGGTACCCACCTAGCGCAAACCTTTCTCAGGTCCAAACGCTTTTTCAGAATTGTTCGCACACTGCCTTCTGATATGCCAGTACAATTAGCTATATCTTTGACAGACAATCGCGCATCCTGTTCGACCACAATTCTTTACAGCAGCGATGTTAGCCTTGGTAACAGAGGTTACAGGCCTTCCAGGACGGTATCATCTTCAACAGAAAATTTCCCAGCTTTAAAACCTTTAACCCATCTACAAACTGTGCGCATTGAAATGGTTTGAGGTCCATATATACATGTACCACACAATTCATTAAATATCTGCTTTGAATCTATATTAAGCCTAATTCGGCATTTAATATAGCTACGAATTTCAGTCTTCTGGTCCATGTTCCAATGGAACAAGTAAATTGGTCAGTGTAAATGACTATTTCAATTCCAAATAATTTCAAATAACTCGGTCAGTTGGAAAGCAATTTGCACGAAATAAACGCGTATCGTTAGCTATTCAACACACCATTCAAGTGCAGTGAAGCATTTTAAAATATACCTGGGATAAATCAAAGGAAGCCTATTAGTGACAGAACTTTTTGCACGACCCTCGTAAAAGGAATGACACATGAGAGCAATGAACACATTTACAAAACTGAAAACAGCTGGGGTCAAGCTCCCTGGGACTTGCTAGTTTCGGTCAGTTAGATCTCATAACTTGAGTGACCTTCATATAAACTGCGATTACCTCCCTTGGGGAAGAGAGAGCTAGTCTTGGTGCTTTTCGTACGTTTGTTCGATTTGCGCTTGTTTGGTTTTGTCCGTTTCCTCTTCCTCTTGGTATCTGGGATGGGCTGCGGTTTGTGATTGTGGTATACGTTATTTTATCTTATTTATCTTCATATTCGAAAACCTTATTGTCCTGAAATTAGAACAAATCAGAGATCAACAAAAAAAAACAAAAAAAAAAAAAAAAAAAAAAAACAACAACTAAAAAATAATAAAAAAATAAAAAAAAAAAATAAAAAAAAAATAAAAAAAATGCTAGATGAGTGGCAAATAGATTAGGCCCTGGTCGGCGTCTGATCTGGCAGAGATTGTTCAGGCACGTGTATCTGAGTATTTGGCTAAAATACGGTAGTTTATACAAAGATCTCGACATGATGTATTACACACTCGGAGATAATCGTACTGTTTCACTAAAATTACCGTCAGTTTTAACCATGACGGATGGGATTTCTACACAGAGAAGCTTATTTCTATAATCAATTTCATCTACTGATACTGATCTACTGATCTCTTATTATCCTTCATCCTTCATATATCTATTCCTGATTTCTTACTATCCGTTGACACCTTTACCTTGAAACCTACCTACCTATACCTACCTATATATGTTTTGAGGAGAAGGAAACATTTGTTTTTCTCAAGCTCTTCGATGAGCATGGTGATCTTCTTAGATCACAACACAACAATATGGTAACTCAAAACAAGAAGAAAGCGGTAATGCAGCTCATAATTGACAAGATCAACGCCCTGGGCGTCTGGCATCGTACGGTGTAACAGATCAAGAATAAAAGAACAAATATTATTGGCGACGAGAAAGAAAAAGATGCCGAGTTGGAGAAATCTCATGGAAAAACAGAAGAGGGACAACCTGATCGCCGCCACCAATAATACAGGAAAAAAGCAATCTGTATGATATCCGAGACCCCAGGGTTTTCAATGCTGGAGGGGAACCTTGAAAGCGATTCTTTTTCAGGAAAAAAGATACCATTTGTAAAGAAAAGCCTTTAGGTTGTATAAGAAAGGCCTCTAGGTCATTGAATATCACAAAATAGCAACGACAATGAGACGAAACTCTTAAAAAGAGATTGCTTTAATTGCCTCTCATTCCACCGGTCAGTGTGAAATCTTTGTACGAGGGCGTGTCAATAAATAATCAACCTATCCCATTTCCGATGGACCGAGACGGTCACGATTTTCGTGCTTTGTTTCAATATATGTTTTATACATGGGTACAAAATTGCACCCGTATCGAGTTATTCTTTAATAAGATATTGAATGTCAAACATGGCTAGTGATGCAAAGGTATGCTTTTCATCTAAAGATGAGTACCGTGCTGTAATTCGGTACTTATATTTAAAACGTAAAACAGGCAACGACATACGCGGCGAGTTGGCCGCTGTTTATGGGTCTTCTGCACCATCTTATGCTTAGGTTAAATTCAGGGTAGGGGAATTCAAACGCGGTAGAACGTCTTTAGAAGATGAAGCTAGGTCTGGACGCCCACTGGATGCCACCGACGAAGAAACGTGTAAGAAAGTTTGGGATCTGGTATACTCTGATAGGCGAATTCAGGTGGAAGAAATAGCGCAGGCATTAGGCATTTCACGTAGCATTTCAACAATCTTACATGATCGTTTAGGTATGCGCAAGCTAACAGCTCGTTGGGTCCCCAAATCCCTTAGCGATGAGCAAATGGCAACCAGAGCATCAGTATGCAGCGCCTTGTTGAAGCGTTTTAGGTCAAAAGATGATTTTCTTTTGCGTCTGGTGACTGTAGATGAGGCTTGGGTTCATTATTATGAGCAAGAGAATAAAGCTCAGAGTCGTCAGTGGGTAGGACCTGGGTCCCCGAAGCCAAAGAAGTTCAAGACGCATCCATCTGCTGGTAAGGTGATAGCCACAGTATTTTGGGACGCAAAAGGCGTTATTATGTTGGACGTTTTACCCAAGAGAAGTACAATAACTGGAGTGTACTATGCAAACTTGTTAGACCATCTGAGAACCGCTATCCGTGAAAAACGCTGAGGTAAACTCTCTAAAGGTGTTTTGCTGCAACAGGACAACGCGAGAGTCCACACTTGCAAAGTTGCAATGGATGCTGTAGAGCGAAACGGGTATGAATTAATACCACATCCTGCCTATTCGCCTGACCTAGCTCCTAGCGACTTCTTCCTATTCCCAAACTTGAAAAAGGATATCCGTGGATTCCGGTCTGATGAAGAAGTCGTGACGGCAGTTGAGGAGTGGGTCAATGGAAAGGACCCTGACTTTTTCAGGTCTGGGCTGTTGGCAGTTGAACACCGTTGGTCTAAGTGCATCACACTAGAGGGCAATTACATCGAAAAAGAAGAGGTGGATCTCAACCGGAAATAAGTTAGGCTGGTTACTTATTGACTCATCCTCGCAACTGACTAATTATGATGCAACTTTCCTTCTCTTGTCGACAAACATTACATTACGAAAACACGCCTATTCAAATATACAAAAAATTTCGACTCCGAAAACTGAAAATTTTCAGATAAAAAAACTCTGATATTTTTGTTTTCTATTTCTGCTAAAAACATAGATTGTGGCTACTCGTTAGAACCGCATCACCGAGGCGGTTCTTAAGAGTACCCAAAATCTATGTTTTTGAGCAGAAATAAGAAAAATAATGTATACCTCTGTAAACCCCAGTTTTACTATATAAAAGTAGGGTTTAAGGGGGTCAAAATTATATAGGCATGATTTCATGATGATTCGATGTGACAATAGTTGGTCATCTCACATGATTGCCCTGATCTCTTGTTTTCTCTCACACTTGCTTTATTTTTGTCTTTTATTTTTGGAAAAAAAGACATCTTTTATACTAAACATTTTAGGAGCTTATCAAGCTGCGCCGATGTGCAGACTAATCTGGGTCTTCGCTTTTCGCATAAACCCCACGCCTTGTCATTTCCACATGATTTGGCTACAATCTGTTCTTTCCCCATCAGGCTCATTAAGAGTAGAAGAGGCTGAAGAGTGCTTATTATCAAAGCACCACTGCGCTGATCCGTCAATAACATTTTCAGCCTCCTGACAGCTAGTGTATATGTAACCAGACATCCAAAGTGCGCGACATTAACCTGTAACACTCTCTGCTCTCTAGGCAATTTAAACAGATTATGACGAGTTTTTTCTTATCTTACATATACCCAGAAAACGTGATTGAACATTTCATGGGGAGACAATTTACATGAAATGTAAAACGTTTTTAGACAGGGATTACCCAGTGTGCAGAGTATTAGTATTTAAACAGTACTTCGGTACCGGTATCAGCGCTTTATCATTTATACCAGTACATCGGTTCTTGTATGAGTACTTTGGTACCAGTATCAGTACTTCGGGACTGATAGCAGTACTTTGGTACTAATATCAGTACCCCGGTAGTGATGTCAAGACTTTGGCCGATATCAGTACTTCAAATTTTTATCAGAACTCTGGAACTGGTATCAGTAAATCGAGACCTGGTATCAGCAGTTTTGTAGACTATCAGTACATCGGTAATGGTATCTGTACTTCGGTACTGGTGTTAGAATTTTGGTGCTTGTATCAGTACTTCGGTAAGAGCATCCGTACTGTGTGCTGGTACCAGTACATCGGTACTGGTATCTATACTTCGGTATCTGTATTTATAAGTTGGTACCAAGCTCAGAACTTTTAACCGGTATTAGAACTTTGGTATTGATATCGGTATCTGTCAGTGTGGGGAATCCACGTGACCAAATGACTAGGTGCACAGCGCTTGTTACTATTTTTAGCTCCGCATCAGGTAGGAATTTTTAGAATATCTCGATTTATACCTGATGGAATTTGTTCAAATAAAGCGCAGATTACGCGGAAAGTAGAGCTCTTTCTGGTGTAAGCGCAATTCTGTAATCTGGTCTGATTCTCGAGAACATTTGCAGAATGTTGATTGACAGCAAAAACATTCTTCGAATGTTCTCGAGAATTAGACCAAATCGCAGAATAGCGCTTACACCACCAGAAAGAGCTTGATTTTCCGCGTACTCTGCGCTTTATTTGAACAAATTCCATTAAGTATGGAGATATTCTAAAAAAGATCCTACCTTATGCGGAGCTAAAAATAGTAACACACTCCGTGTACCTAGTCATTTGGTCACGTGGATTTCCCACAATGTCTGTGGGATCACCGTGATTATACTGCTGGTTTTCTTTGGCTCTGACTTCCAGTTTGTAAAGGAGCCCTAATCTTTGTTTCACCACAGGACTGAAAAGTAAATTTATATAATTTGTTGTGATGATCCACTAATCAGTTAGGGAAAAACACGCGGACCGAATAAATATGTCTATTTGGAACTGTATCAAGATTAAGGGTGAATGTTGCACATCCAAAAAACAAATTAAACATCCCCGGCCCTCTATCAGTTTACTGATTTATTGTTAACCACGCCAAGGAGGGTTTTCTGTTGATTTCGCTTCTCTTGTTCATTACGAAAACACACCTATCCAAATATATTGAATATTTCACCACCCAAAACTGAAAGTTTTCAGATAAAAAAAACTCTGATATTTTTCATATTTCAGCTCAAAACATAGATTATGGGTACTCGTTAGAACCGCCTCACCGACTAACTAGTAACCACAATCTATGTTTTTGAGCAGAAATAAGAAAGAATAATGTATACTTCTGTAAACCACAGTTTTACTATAAAAAGTGGAGTTGAAGGGGATTAAAATTATATAGGCATGTTTTCGTGATGGTTCTGTTTTCGAGGTAGTTAGTGTTGTTATTTCACGTAAATTAACCTGTTCCCGAGCTTATAAAACGTTTTTCGTGCTCAACTCATCTGAGCATGAAATTTGTCCTGCTAATAAGTCTCAAATTACTAATGACTGCAAATTCTTTCTTACAAGACATAGCTGAGCATGAACATTTCTCTGCTAATAAATATGAAAATGCCAACAATAGTTGGCAATAGTTGGCATTTTCATATTAATTAGCAGAGAAAATTTCATGCTCAGCTGAATTGAGTATGAAAAAAGTTTAATAGCCTCGGAGCCAGAAGGCTCTGTTTTAACGACTATGGTCTTATCTTATTCTACTGTAGCTGGTGTTGTGCAGTGTGGCGGCCGTAAAAAGTCTCCCCATACATCATCATAATGCAGGTTATATTTTATTTCGTTTGGGACCACTGAACCCTTTCTGTTTATTTTGAAAATCGAATGCCGCTTAAGCCGGCACTAGGGGACGTAAACAGCCTCGCAAACTACAGTGTTGCATATGAAAAGACTCAATCAAACCGAGTCTCTGATTTTCGTGATTTAGTGTGTTCTTTGTTTCCAAGGACAATCCTTTTTGACTTTTATTTCCTATGGTGCTTCAAAAAAGCAAGATGTTATTGATACCGGTATATATAAAAAACAGAAATGATTTGAAATTTGAAGCCTCTTTTACAGTCATTATAAATTGACCAAGAAAAAACAAAGTTATGCAAACATACAGAAAGTATCTATTTGTCTGTAGATGTTTGTATATTTAGACAGGTTAGTGTTAAAGGGAATCCATATTCAAGCGATAACTACCAAAAGTTATCGAGCAAATTAAATTAGCAGTGCTATTGGTTTTTCAGTGTTTTCAATAATGCTTAATTTACGACAATTGAAAGCTAAAAAATGCGTTTTGAAGGAGGGGGTTACGCTCATTGCCACACAATCATTATACTGACATGTATAGTTTAATTGCTTGACTGACGACCCATGATAAGTATAAATTGCACTATGATGGAGAGACCAATGCTGAATGCCACAAGAATTATAATATTTAATTAATGACCCTCGAAAGCTACAAATTGCACTGTGAAGGAGAGACTTACGCTCAGTGCCACACAAGAATTATGATCAAATTATGTTTAATTAACGACCCTCGAAAGCTATAATTTGTGCTAGGAAGGAGAGACTTACGCTCAATGCCACACAAGAATTATAATAACATGTATAGGTTAGATGCCTGATTGCACAATCTTTCAAGAATTGCCGACTAAGCGTAGCTTGCCTTTTCTTTCAAGATCATTACTACAAAAGAGATACAGTTTGTAACGTCTCATTAGTCCGATCGGTAGGTTGTCTGCGAATTAATGTCTCTAATTAGAGTAACCTGTCCTTAGTGCTCTTTTAAGGGGACTGGCTGCTCTTGGCAGATTTTGCTCCATTTCGTAAAAGGGAGACAACTTCTGTGGCTTCCTCTTTGCATGTCTGCACACCAAGACCCTTCTGAAAAGGGGTCTATTCTAAAAGGAAAGAATTTGCTCCCAAGGAGAGCAAATTCTATCTTTCCAGAGCATATCCCTTGTAAGAAGTAACAAAAACAATTTTGACAGATTTGTCGCCCTTGAAAATGTATGAAATTCCCTTAATAACTAGATCAGACTCATACGTATCTTTCATAAGACTACGGTATTCACCCAAATTATTCGGACACCTTATTTCCTTACCATACATATCCTAAAATTTGGACAAGTCAATTTTGCTACATTTTCTGGTGTCTAAACGAATGCTGAAAAGTAACAAACAGAAAGACACCGATCAGGCGCAGCATACTGCTGCGCCTGATCGGTGTCTTTCTGTTTGCTCAGGCCTGTTTGTCCAAATACTTAAGGTGAAAACGGTACATATTCAAATTACATGCAAACAACTTAATACACCAAGCAACCAAGCAATGAATGTTAAGAATAAGAGATACGGGACCATGATACATGACCAAAATGTGGGAAGAAATTATCCTATTGTAGACTAAATGAACTCCACACTATATATTGGATGATCCTAATTTCGATTTTAGGTATGTCTGGCTATGTGATTTAGGTATTCCTAGAGAAAAATGGTTGAACCATTTGCAAACAGTGGAGACCCTGATCAGACGCCGCGTTCTGCGGCGTCTGATTTGGGTCTGCATTGTTTTCCAGTTGCCCTTTTAGGGGTCTCCAGACTACCAAGGGTTAAGATCATATATTGTATTTCTACATTTAGTTCAGCCAGATTGCAAATATATTTTGCCTTTTTTTATACAATAAGACCAAATACATACACATTAGATAAACATTTTGATAGCAGCAATGTTAACACTTTGCCATACTGAATACGCCCTCTTCTCCAGTCAGATTACTTGATCTAGGTTGTTGATACAAATTCATATACTTAATGACAAACAGTGCAGATCCAGGTCGGTCGGCTTCTTCAGAAGCCAACTGATCTGGATATGCACTGTTTGCAAAGGCAAGGTATATCCGGGTTCAGCAGGACCAGGGTTAAAACCTTTCACTTGGAGATTGTAGTCATAGGCATCTCTCTCTCTCTCTCTCTCTCTCTCTCTCTCTCTCTCTCTCTCCGGCGAAGAACAGAAGAGCACAGAAGCTATAGAGAAACAGAGAAACCGCATAGGAAGGATCAGCAGAGAATAAAATGAGTGTTGAAGTAAACTGATCAACTGACATCGCTGGGAACTTAATAAAAAATGCTCAAAATCTGCTGTAGCCAGTGACCATCCAAATTCTTCATTAATATTCTTTCCTTATTCATCGATATTACTTGAACGCTGGAGGTAAGCGGCATTGAAAAGGATGTTTTTTAATGATGCACCCTCGGGCGGGGTACCTACCAATATATGGCATTGTACGGATGTGCGTGCCGAATGGCCTCCACTTTTAGTGCTGCCAGGTATATGATTAGCCCTCTTTTTTCAACAAAAAGTATATGACTGACCCGATTTTTCTTGATTGGTATATGAAAGACCCCACTTTTCTGATATCCCGGTATATGCACATATTTTTCGGTCCGAGAAATTTTTCGAGGCTGCTTGTTCTCTTGGTATTTAATGAACTGAATGCGACATCTGTCTAACTATTAGAAATAAATGGGTACAAAAAATCAGAGGGCAGTATATGAATGGGTCAACATTTCAGGCTATCTAGTAGATGAAAGGGTTCGTTTTTCGAAGGCTAGGTATATGAGTGGGGTAGGTTTCTAAATACTGGCTCGCACACTCATACAACAATTATCCCCAAGTAAGTTACCCCACACTTCCCCCTCTCCCATTCCCCCCACTCCCTAACCCCCACCCCCGCCCGAGGATGCACCACAACTATACGCCTTTTCATAATAAATCAACTAAACGTGCCCATAAACTTGTTGAAATAAGAGAAGCTTGTTGTTTTTATTCATAAACAAAAAGACATGACTGTTACCCAAGTCTTTACAAAGCAAGACGTAGGCCAGTTGACAAGACATTGATATGAAGTTTTGTTCTTCGCCGGACCACTGAACATCGACTTTCAACCAATAGTTTGATTACAAGCACACCATTCTTGCAAAGGTGTATCTGAATAAATGACATACTAAACTGTGGAAGTTTGCGGCCAATGTTATTAAATGCTGAAGGTACATATTCAAGCCATCATGAAATATTACATTTTGCACGTGTTGATATTTTCACGAAATGGTCAAAATTGCCATTGCACCTTGTATTTTTAATAATATATAGAATAGTGGTACATACTCTATCACTGGGTCGGCAGCTACCAATTTCACCACCATTTGTGCAAACTTGAATAGTCCATTTAGATCATTAATGATTACCATATAACATTCAACGAGTAAACTCACTTTTTTTCACGTGTAAGTTCCGTAACCACGGATTTAGAACATTATGATATAAAATTTCGTTTGGTCGGAATGAGAACTGATTAAGGGAATGTACTATAACTCCCATTGAGTCCATTAATTTTACTCTCCATAATATTTTCATTCTTTAAATGTATAAACCTGTACAAAGCTTTACTCTATGAGCGCGGCACTGATTCATAATAGAAAGGATGTCCAGATAGTTTTATTCTTCAAATGTATAAACCTGTAAACAGCTAACCAGCAAACACACAACGTCGCAAAAACGTCGTTACAACGTCGATGCAACGTCACACGACGTTGCAGCGACGTTGTAACGACGTTTTTGCGACGTTGTGTGTTTGCTGCACGACGTTGCAGCGACGTTGTAACGACGTTTTGGCGACGTTGTGTCTTTGCTGGGATATACTCAATGGGCACTGATTAATGATAGAAAGCATGTCCAGAAAGAGCTACAATTATGATATATAGCTTACCAATGCAACGCGGACAAGAGGAAAGGCAAACAAACCATGACAGTCAGTACACATACGCACGAACAAAAAACAAAGCTAAGCAACGTACTCCTTTTTTGCACCAAACTAGGTGATCATAATTCAAGAAAGGATACAACACATACAACAATTAGACGACCAAACATAAAAAAAAAAAAAAAAAAAAAAAAAAAGAACTCAGCGAGTAGCCACAAGGACACACAAAGAACAAACAACAGTTGATCCGCCGCCTTAGAAAATTCAGTAGTCATTACTACCGGCGGGTTTAAAACATTTTACTGACACCAAATCTTCAACACAGGTTCGAAAGTTGTAAAAATACAAAATAGTCGTTTGGCTTGCATAGGGGCTCCCTATCTCAGTCAGCGAAACATCATAGAGCATGTAAATAAAATTAAATCATTGTGCTGAAACAAGGATGAAGTCTCGTGGCAGATACTGATAGCAAGAGCTAAAGAAAACCTCTAGTTAGCTGGACCCGAAAAAAGAACTAAAATCGGTCATCAAGAATCTAACGAAAGGTTAACTGTCGTGCAGTTAAAGAGGAGAATATAGCCATCAACTATGATTTTGGTTAGAAAACTAAGTATGCAATTTGCCGCATAACATCTATGTCTTATCCCACCCTTTTAAAACGGATAATAATTTATCTGAATTCGTTTAAAAAAAATGGACTTCCAACCATTTTCCTAAATTTATAAACTAGGTCACCTGTTTCCTATACAAATGGATATATATTCGTAATTTGGAGATAAACCTTCTTAATAATGCTTTTTAGAGTTTATGATCCTTCGAAGATAATTTGAATGTAATGTACAATCTTATTTTCGTGAAAAATAAGAAAAAGAAAATTGCTGATTCATCTAAAGTTTTGGCTTACAGAGTATTAAAATTTAAAATATATTTGAGAGGGAACACGTAATGTTATTTAGTACTCACGGGTTATACCATCTTTTATTAAAATTCAGTAATTGTTCTTTGCGCCACATGTTGCTGTTCATTCAGCTACTTTGGTACGTGATACTGTATTTAGCCTAAATATTCGGACACTCTACCTTCTACTCATACTCGTCCTAGAATTTGATCACATTCAGTTTACTACTTCTTGATGATTCTAGAACTGTGTGGACCTGATCAGATACCGCGTTCTACGGGAACGGAATCATATAAGTATTTTCATTTCATTCCAATCATCTAAATTTTGTTTTTGGGTATAATGACATCTTGCTGCATGTAAAAAACAATAAGAATATAAAATGTTTATACCAAATACGGTGTTTCTAAAAGTCTGCAGGAAGACTAAGACGAAACCCTTCCCTTGATCTTGCATGATTAAATTTAACTTGGATATATGTAATTACCTGTAGAGGATTTAATGTGGATTAATGCTTGCTGGAGAGCACAGAGTAATTACTTTTAAATGGGATAAGCATTTCTGTTACAAGAATTAGCTTTCACAAAAAGCTTGGTCTGCGCTTAGCACACTGTGTGTGCTAAGCGTAGACCAAGTTGTTTTTGAAAGCTAATACTTGAGCAGTCCAAGGAAAATAACAGTCCATAATCTTTCATACTGTGCTTCCAAAGCAATGATAAACATTAAGATTGAAGTGTATATAGTCTGTCTTCAAACTCTATCTTTTCTATCATTTTCTCTTTTCTTTTCAAAGGGATGCAATCTAGCACAGCTTATAATGATTTGATAAGTTATGCCCCTTAGTGGAAAAGATAGTAAACAGTGACTAGGATTAAGGAGACAAATACAGCTACAGGAAGTGATAAAGACATAACGAAAATACGCCTATATAGATTTGACCCCCTTAAACCCCACTTTTGTACAGTAAAACTGGGGTTTACAGGGGTATACATTAATTTTCTTAATTCCACTCAAAACCATAGATTGTTGGTACTCGTTAGAACCGCCTCGATAAGGCGGTTCTAACGAGTACCCACAATCTATGTTTTGAACAGAAATATGAAAACTACCAGAATTTTTTATCTGAAAGTTTTCAATTTTTGGTAGTTAAAATTCTCAATATATTTGAATAGGCGTGTTTTCGTAATGCGACAACACACACACACACACACACACACACACACACACACACACACACACACACACACACACACACACACACACACACAACAATTGCAGAAACGACTGGAGCCAGTCTATAGCGTAGACAATGAGTCGGGATAAACAAGGTCATCGATAACAGAAAGAAACTAGTGCAACTAGTGCAAAATGCATAGCAAACGTTTAAGAAAGCCGTTCTAGCCAGTTAATGAGACGTGTCGACATTATGTGGTTGCTTAATTGATTTTTAAACAAACTCAATTTGTCAAGATAAACACTCTTGATATAGATTATTCAGCAGGTCGATCTTTGATTAAAAGTAAACTGTCACAAAAGTACAACAGAATTGGGTGACATAGCAAATTGGCAATAAAGGAGACTGAATACACTTTGCAAATTTTCCGTCATTTTATCAGGAGACAAGTATCAGACCAAGTGCCACAGAACGCGGCTACCATTACGAAAACACGCCTATCTAAATATATTGAAAATTTTACCACCAAAAAAAAAAAGTGAAAATTTTCAGATAAAAAAATCAGATATTTTTCATATTTCTGCTCAAAACATAGATTGTGGGTACCGGTTAGAACCGCCTCGGCTATAGGCGGTTCTAACGAGTACCCACAATCTATGTTTTTGAGCAGAAATAAGAAAATTAATGCATACCCCTGTAAACCCCAGTTTTACTGTATAAAAAGGGGGTTTACGTGTTTTCGTGATGAGGAGACAAGTATCAGACCAAGCGCCACAGAACGCGGCTACACTGTATTGCCACACAAGGTACCGGATTAAGGTTAAATACATGTTCTGACAACACGAAATAACAGTTCCTCGAAAACAGAATGAATAAACGAAGAACTGAAACAGAAATACAGTCATCCCTCTTTTACCGACACTCGATACAACGACAAAATTCAGTATAATTATAATCTGACTGGCACGAAACCTTCCCTCAAGACGTAACAGATAATTAGAAATGATACAAGACAATTGTATTTAATACTTCAAGGAATGTATGTTTTGGATATTTTAGAATCACCTCACTGACGCGATTCTAATAAATATCCAAACATACGATCTAGAAGGAAATAAGAAATCAATATAGCTTTCTTTTACATATCGTTCTGCTCGTTACGGATTCTTTACAACGGCAAATACATTTTAACGATAATGACAACATTTTTGGGAAAAAAAAATGCTGCCGTTGTGACGTTGCAATGAGGGTTCATTGTACTAACTAAATAAGACTTGTGCGACAAGCGAAGACAGATCAGCCTGCGTATCCGTGCAGTCTGATCAGTGTTCGTTGTTCGCATGTGCCTTCTACTGACTCCAGACTATTTCAAGAGTAATGCACAAGAACTCTTGCCAAACTCGGTGGATGTACAGGTTGAGCTGAGTTTTTGCTGCCCACATAGTCTTACTGTAGGTTTTGTAGTGCTCTGGCTCAGTTGCTTCTGAGTCATCCTTTATTCTGATGCGGATCTAAATTACAACAAGACAAAATATTTAGATGTAAACGTCTAGGTACCAGTGCAAATTTTATTCATGTTTACTTAGAGATATGGGACAAGGGTATACTAAAGTTTAATACATTTTCAATATAACAGTTACAAAAGAACAACAATGTGATTCTTGTGATTCTTTAATGTATGCTTTTATTAAGCTTTATGAAATTTCTCGATTAAACTGAAAATAAAATAGACATTAATCTGTTTATAACACAGTTTATTATAAGATTTTTTTTATAAATATGAAAATGTAAAAAAATCCTTTGTGAGCTAATCGAATACTCTACCATATATATATATATATATATATATATATATATATATATATATATATATATATATATATATATATATATATATATATATATATATATATATATATAAAATCAAAGCTATATTAAGAGACCGGCGCGATTCCCGCGCCGATCAAATATATGTTCGGTCCGCGCAGGGATCCTCTACCTAATCTGTGAAACACACAAAATCAAAACCACTGTGATGAAACAATGCAAAGGGCTAAATTGCGATCTGAAGCCTCTGAAGCTAGAACACAAGAAAATCACATACAGGACGCGACGTTAAACGAAAACATGTTATGGGTATATATGAAAGACGAACTCACCATAACTTGAGGCATTTCTAACGAATACCCACAACATATATTTTCGTGGAGAAATAAAAAAAAATATTTATCAGGATACTCCTCTTATCTAGAGTTACTTAGGCATGGCATGATCCAGATTATATAATACGGTGCAAAGGTAGCAGAATTAGTCATCACAAAAACATACCTATATAATTTTGGCCTTTAAACCTCAATTTATATAGTAAAACTGGGGTTTACGGGGGTATACATTCTTTTTCTTATTTCTGCTAAAAAACATAAATTGTGGGTACTCGTTAGAACCGCCTCGGCGAGGCGGTTCTAACGAGTACCCACAATCTATGTTTTGAGCAGAAATATGAAAAATATCAGAATTTTTTATCTGAAAATTTTTATTTTTTGGTGGTAAACTTTTCATTATATTTGAATAGGCATATTTTCGTAATGTATAGAATACACGCAGACACCATTATGCATTATAAAAGATTGAAATAAAAAAAAAAAAAAAAAAAAAAAAAACAAGCTGAAATTAAGTTTCAACCCATTTAGCCCTATATACCCAAATGGCTACATTTGCAAACAGTGTAGATAAAATCAGGATCCACACTGTTTGCTATTCTGGTATTGATTTTTGACCGGAACCCTTGTTTGCAACAATGGATGTGTCCAAATTCAGAGTCAGAAGAGTCCATTTCAGAAAGGGTAAAAGGTTAAAAGAAAACTGATGTATACTTTTGCATACATGTACCCCCATTTTCACTAAAATCTTTGGGGGAACACGAATATAACATTACATAAATTTGTTAACGTAATATCCCTGCAGGCACTTAGCGCTGAAACAACGTCGACTCAATATGGGAATCACCCATGGTTTTTCATGCATTAACATTTGCCGGGTCCCGAGGAAGCTGTTTGAACACGAGGCCGCTAGGCCGAGTGTTCAAATATCTTCCGAGGGACCCGGAAAATATTATTGCAGTGAAACGTTGTTCTTGCATAACTTACGATTCCAACGACAAATTGTAAAAACACGCCCCAAAGCTCCATGTAACTCTTCAAATGCGACGGCAAACCAACATGGCGATTAGTTCAAAATGTTGTTTACAATGACGCCAATTGCGCAATGACCCTCTGCCGTCACCATAAAATTCTAAAATGCTACATTCAGAGCGATAACGTTACGTCGCTCAACGTAACGTAAACAAAGCAAGGCCCATCTTGTGATATCATAAATTCAAAGTCCATGTTCAAACAGCACGTGAATTAAACATGGGTTTTGTTGTATGAACATGGCTTCTGGTCCATTCAAGAATAGCTTCAAACACCTATATTCATAGGGTTTTATGCAAGAACGTTGATTCAACGTCTTGACGTTGAATCAACTTGAATCGATGTCGTTTCAACGTTGTGTGCTCGCTGGGATGTATACTGCTTCACGGAAAAACATCGAATAGTACATTCAATTCGATTTCCATTGACGTTTTCTTTTTTATAGCCCGATAACCTTTTCATTCTGTCAATAAGACAAACATTTAATTAGGGTCCTCAATGTTGAAATTGTCTCGGCTATTAGACAAACACTACGCGTTGGTGCTTATTATTCTAATTCTAACAAGACTATCGCATTTACCCTAAATATAAGGACACCTCAACTCCTTACCGTACTGATCCCAGAATTGGAACAAGTCTATTTTACCACTTTTGGATGCCTCTAAAATTGCTGAATGACTGGCAAACAATGTAGACCCAGATTAGACGCTTGCGTCTGATCAGGGTCTACACTGTTTTCCCATGCCTATATATCCGAATACGTAGGGTAATGTGGTAAGCGACCATTTCAACAAGAGCTTCTTCATTAGTTACCAAACTCTAATTCATGAAAGAATGGTTCCAAGATTCTATTTTTGGAACGATCTCGCCTTTTCAAGAGGGTGCTTATGCAGTGACCTTTACAAAATGTTCATGCCAATAAAGTCTGTCGAACATTCAATTCAATGGAATTCTGATCGCGTTATACCTGAGGCAACGGTATGTCAAGTATAACGGTTTCAGGGGAAATATGCATGCATTTACCCTACTGATTTGACAGACATATCGGAGAAGACACAGATCAAACTGCTATTTAAGTTTAACCTTGTCCTGCTGCATTTTCTTCTTAACTGTGTCTACTAATGGAGTACATCATCTGAAGACCTGTTATTTCGCTCGTTCACACACACACACACACACACACACACACACACACACACACACACACACACACACACACTGGATGTACCTATAGACAAGGTTGCTATCTGAGGATAAGCCATGATCACGTGACCATTTTGTGATAGCAAGTCACATGACAAACCGGTGCTAATTTGAAATGCTTTAGTAAGAACCTTGACGAGATTAGTGCCTAATGTGGATATTGCTGGAAGGATTTGACCACTTGAGTCGGTTTATCCTCAACTTGTGTACGTCTGTCGTCGCATGATGTTAAGTAAGGTACAGTTTGTATGGTTGGTAGAGGAACCACTGTTAGACAGACAAAATTAAAATCAGGAAACTGTGTAATCTTAATGTGTTTTGATATTTCACTGATTGACTTTGAATGTAGACCAACGAAAGAAAATAAAAAAAATAGTGATCTGACTTTAATTTTTGTATTTCACTGACTATCTGAAATGCAGATAAATGAATATTTGTGCCGAAGCATATCCTTTCCCCTGTCGACAAACCTAGAACTAAGGGATGGACCTTGTTTCTGAATGTCCGTTTATGTACTCGAGGCAAGTAAATACCCACTGAAAGCGAGAACAGACGCAAATAGCAGAATAAGGGTTAATGAAGAGCAGCTCTTCTGACTTCAAGATTGTGATCGAGCCTTTATCTTTGGTCATTATTGTGTTGAAACGATAATTGTTTTTTTTTTTTTTTCTGTGTTGATCCACTGATGAATAAGGGAAACCCTACGCGGACCGAACAGTCATGCGTAGTAGAAACTATACCAGAATAAATAGCAAGATTTGGCACAATTAAAACCAGGTTTCTCCTCCGGCCCTAACAACAGATGTGCTGTTTACCCTTCCAAGGCAATACAGTTGACTCTCGTTATCTCGACCTCGCTTATCTCGAATAACCGCTTATCTCGAAGTGAAAATCTGGTCCCTGCCTATACATGAAAACCTAACAACAGATGGAAAATATTGTAGAAAAGAGGAGAAATTGCTCCTAAGGAGCAATTTCTCCTCTTTTCCACAATATTTTCAATATATCTCTAACTTCAAAAGTCCAATTACCTAATATCAGTTTGTTAAATGTGGTTAATCAAATTTCTTTTTTCCTCAATTCTGCAAACCTGATATGTCGAACTACGGATATCTCGAAGTATTTCAGAGAGTCCCTTGGAATTCGAGATAACGAGAGTCGACTGTATTTCTGTTGCAGCGTCTCTTTTGTTCATTCTGTTTTCGATGAAGTGTCATTTTTGCATAACGAAAGCATGCCTATATAATTTTGACCACTTTAAACCCTATTTTTATATAGTAAAACTGGGGTTTACAGAGGTATACGTTAGTTTTCTTATTTCTGCTCAAAAACATTTGTTGTGGTACTCGTTAGAACCGCCTTGCCGAGGCGGTTCTAACGAGTACCCACAATCTATGTTTGGAGCAGGAATATGAAAATATAAGATTTTTTTCTGAACGCTTTTAGTTTTTTTGTTGTTTTTTTTTTGTGGGGAAATTTACAATATATTGGAATAGGCGTGTTTCCGTAATGAAATTACCACTACTGAATGGGCCGTTAGGCAAAAAAGTGCCTACGATCATGCGCAACATGCGCAGATTCAGATCATCCTGAGCATGCATATAGAATCATCCGGGCTTTTATTCTTCGTTATACATCCTGTTGTGGCCAATGATTCTATCAGCAGAAAGTGAAGACCCTGATCAGACTGCGTGGATGCGCAGTCTGAGCTGGGCATTCTCTGTCCGCATATGCTCGAAGAAACGTTTTCGCATGGTGCAATCCGTATAATAATAAAACAAATAGTAATAATAATAAGAAGAGTAAAACGCCGACCAAGAATGCTACGTATTGAGGGATGACGAAAGCCTATTCGATTTAGTAGCTTTCTCCAACAGTTGTGCTGTCTAACAAGCAACAGTTGTTTAGCAGGAAGGAAAGTTTTACTGTTCAATAAGGAAGCTTTATGCAGACAAAATGTCTACTTAATGATAGTGATTACTCGTCGCATCTCCAAATCAAATTAGATAAATAAAAAGATTCAATCTTTACCCAGACGTTAAACCATACACTGAAACAGCTCTTTATTTTGACCAAGAGCTCTTTCGTAAATCAGACGACTGTTAATGCTATTTCTTGCATATCTAATTGGGTTGTACGTATAGTTTTCTTGTTTAGTAAGCCGCATTTTCACAAAACCTCTATTAGGATAATTCCGGGTTGCGCTTGCTTTGACCAGACTGCACACAACACTGTCTGGTCAGAACATGCCCACTTTCTCTGCCAAATCCGAACCCTCTTAACCTTTAGCACTCTCTGAGCATATTCAGCAGGCGACAGATTGAGGATATGTTTCTTATTTTACCTAGAATATAGGCGTTGACATTTCATGCAAATTGTCTCCAAAAGAGAAAATATTTCTGGGAAAATAAGAAAAAATATTTCAAGATGTCGACTGCTGAAATTTTACAATTGCTAAATTCAAAATGGGTCCTAGGTTAAAACTATAGTATCAGATAAGGCGTTGCCGAACACGGTATCTGAGCTGGGGTTTCTCTGTTTGCATTAGAATTAAGAATTTCTGCAAAAGAAATGATAAACCAGAATCCCCTTAGATTGAAAATCGACTCCTGCAAATTGTGAGAAGAGTCCACCGGGTATTCGTGGGTTATTAAGCTTTCTAAAGTATTAATCTCTTGCCTAACCGTACATGAAAAACTGTAAAAAAAAAGTTTATAAATATCGGGTTAAACCCATATTGTTCTATTCAAACCCTGGAGAGGTTCTGGATAAAATAAGATTTGAGTACCCAGTTTAGATAACAAGATTAAATTAACAGAAAACCTTGTTAACACTACAGAGGTCAAGTTTTTCCCGATCTTCATGAAAATTGGTCAGAATGTCCGGCGTACGCATCCCGCAACCCTCAGCTTCCATAGTGGTAAAAAACACATTTGTTCGATCCGTGTGGAGGTCGTCTAACTCATCAATGAATCAAGAGCAACGCATAAATCACAGATAAAGCCTTTAATAAAGCAAAGACGAGGACTCAACAAAAACGTGTTGAGACACCCGGGTGGGCAAACAACACCACTGGAATATTGGAGCAAAAGAAAACCACCAGTGAAACCCCGATGAGCCGAGAAACGGACTTAAAAAAGTTCCGACCTAAACCATCTGATGAATAGATTTTCAGTCGTGGCCACCATATAAGCCCTTCTCTTCCGCTAGTACCTTGGTCCTTGGGAGCGCTATGACCCGTGACTGAGCATTATGAAAACATGCCTATTCAAATATACAGAAAATTTGACCTCCAAAAAACTGAAATTGTTTAGATAAAAAAGTATGATTTTTTCATATTTCTACCCAAAACATTGATTGTGGGTACTTGTTAGAACCGCCTCACCGAGGCGGTTCTAACGAGTACCCACAATCTATGTTTTGAGCAGAAATAAAAAACATAATTTATACCCCTGTAAACCCAAGTTTTACTATATAAAAGTGGGGTAAAAGGGGGTGAAAATTTTATAGGCATGTTTTCGTGATGAGCCTTTCCTTGGTACGAATATCTATTATCAATGGTGTTTGATTTGATACCAACATGTGATAACCTTGGCGATCTATTAATGCAACAGTTTACCTTTCATTTCAAACCTTTATTTAAGAAGAAAACTCAAAATAAGCTAGTTTGTGCTTTCCATCAGGTAATTGTGTGTAAACTCTTGACTTTTGCATTCATAGCGTTTTGAAACATGCCATTAATTGGTGCTTAATAATATACATTGTAATACTAGCTTGACAGTCAACTACTGGTATAGGAAGTTATCTAATGTTAGCTTCTTTATTTAAGAACTGTTTTTCTTTCACTTCGTCGAGCCATGAAAGAAACTGCTATGCATGATGCGCGTAGCACGTTCATAATAGCGTCCTTCGTTTTTCTTTTGTTTTTTTTGTGTGTGTTTTTGTTTGTTTTTATTTTTTATTCATGGCTCGATAAAACGAAACAAATCAATAATCAATTCTTTTAAGTAGGTTTCTGTTTGAAATTTTCAAATATCCGCTTTCGTAAAATGGTAAAAACATCGTAGTTTTCCTTTAATGCGGCAGGTCGTTGGGCACAAAATATTTAATTAGGTTCGCGGTTTTATCTGCCGAAAGAAGTCATGAAAGTGAAACACGATGAAACGCGTCATTGGCGACCTTTCAAATTTGCATAGACTGACAGGAGATTGAAATAATAGTGGGAGAATTAAGAATGAAAACGCTGAAGGTATATGCTATTTTTTATTTTAGATCCAAATAAAAAAGCCAAATAAATAATTGTTTTCTTAGATTTATTCTTCCGAATATGAGCGAGATCATAGGCGGACTGTCGTATCTGTGGTGTAGTGCAATAGGAGGCAGGGATTCAGGGCCTAGTTGTTCAAAGCATCATTAGCTTAATGAGCTCGTTAGTGGTCAGAATGTTAACTATTCTAGTAAGTACAAAATCAAATTCACGTGTATCTTTTGCTGTGAAAATATGCGTAGCTTTTGCAAATCACATTTTCTCAGCAAAAATATTAGCATATATGCAATATTTAATAATTAATGTTTTAACGATACGTTAACTAGCGACACCGTTAGTTTTGAACAACTTGGCCCAGATGTTTTTTTGTTTCATCGGGAAACGAATGGAATGTTTCTTCCAATCAGAAAGTAGGAAAACCATAAATTCAAATAAGCAGAAAATCAGTTGATCATTTCACAACCGCCTGTTTCAATTGTTCAGCTCATGTACAAGAAGAATTTCTGTTCATGTCCCTTAGTATATAACTCTTGTAGATTGTAGAATCTATACCCATTACGAAAACACGCCTATTCAAATATACTGAAAATTTTACCACCAAAAATTGAAAATTTTCAGATAAAAAGTTCTGATCGAGGCGGTTCTAACGAGTACCCATATTCTATGATTTGAGAGAAATAAGAAAAATAATATATACCCCTGTAAACCCCAGTTTTACTGCAAAAAAGTGGGGTTTAAGGGGGTCAAAATTATATAGGCATGTTTTCGTGATGGTACACTATTTAGAACGTATTTGTGTCATACTGTTATTTAACCTAATAAACTGGAACACATGGTAAAACCTTAGGTGTAATTGCATTGCCAGGCGAATGATGCGATTTACCTTCCAGACGTAACAAATGTACATCGACTACAAACGTTATTAGCAAAACAGACAACAAAGTAGAGCGTACAAGAAAGTGATGTCAAAGTCAACGTTATCTTTATTAATTTGCTTATTGTGACCATTTACCTTCGAGGTCGAGAGATGGCTACATGTATTAGCTTCGTTTAAGTTCAAGACTTATTAACATATACCGTGTATAACAAAACCAAAACCTCATTACTCAGAATATAACTAATTAATTCGTATTGTTCAAAACGTTCGTACTGTAATTATTGGCACAATTTTCGCGGTTAGTAGAAAACATGATATTTAATATCCGCTATCATGCTACTTTTTATTTGAGTTATTAAGAGAAACGGGAAAATCGGAAACAACCATAATCTTAAACAAATTATATCACAAATATGTATATTGCAAAAAACTTTCCCTGCCAAAGCCTAATGAATTAATGCAATATAAAGGGAATGTTTATAGTGTGAAGAAAAGCCTTACTCATTTGTGGTTGGGATTGTCGGAGTTCTACTTGTAGTTTGCGTGTGCCATTACAAAAACACGCCTATTCAAATATATTGAAAATTTCACCACCAGTGAGGCGATTCTTACAGATATCAAAAACATGTTCTATAAGAATATAACATTCTCATTAAGCATTCTTTACAAAAGTAAATTTGTTTTAATGGCAACAGCTTTGGGAACAAATGATGTCGTTGTAACGAGGGTTCACTGTATCATTTTCCTCTTATTATGTGCACATCATTGGTCGCAAAATGCTTCATTGCCTCCTTCAGTGTTATCCTGATTTTCATGTCTGTCTGCATGCTGAGTCACTACATGTCTGTATAGATTTGATTTTAACCCTTGTCATGCTGTACAAATTAAGATGCCACACCCACTTCTAATTTTCAGCCAATCAGATTGATTGATCCAGATTGATGCTATAAATTCACATACTTTATGGCAAACAGTGCATATCCAGATCAGTTGGCTTCTTCAGAAGCTGATCTGGATCTACACTGTTTAAAAAGGCAGGGTATATACGGGTTCAGCAGGACAAGGGTTAAGTAGTTTGCCCTTAGTCTTTGCTTGTATAACATACGCATGCCTTGACAAATCGTCCTCTCTGTACTTTTATATGTTTGATAAATACAAAGATTACGGGAAGCACATTGCTAAAATATGTGAAGACTTAAGAACTTAATGAGTAAATAAGTGAACAAACTTGGTGGTAGCTTGTATATGTAAACTTTTTTTTTTATTTTCCTTCCTTGTTGCATTTTCTGTCCACCCTAATATGCCGGAGTTATTCGCGTAGATTGTCTTTTGAAAGCAAAAAGACGCCATGAAGATTCAACTGATTTTTAAAACTTTCTGGATAGAACCAGTCAACGAGAAATGGATGCCATTTATGTTCCAAAAATACGCGTGGACCTTTCCATATTATGACCACACCATTTCATTGTCAAATGATTTTTTAGGTAATTGATAAGACCTTGGGGACCGACACTAGCTGTTGTGGGCCATTTATCCAGCAAATCTGTTATTTTCAATTTTCAGACAGCGTTCATGGCTGTTATGGTCATCGTTTTAAGAGCTTGGACATTTCTCCTTTTTTGCATGTAATATAAAATTGTGTTGTCTGGATGAAAGATAAATATGTTTATAAGATTGTCATCTATTGAATATTTACCCAGCATGCAAAGCGTTAAACACTTGGATCATATTGACATCCGGAGCTATTCATTCAATATTCTTGTCACAGCTCAGCACTCTGATTTGTTTCCTTGAGGTGATTCTAGTTTGCACTTTATTTTGCTAATACAAATTACTTGACGTGGAAGGAAGAGTTTATATTCAATAAAGAAGGGTACTAACGTCAAAATAAAATACATCATGATTGCCTGATACGAATAGGGTTGGTTTTTTTACCAACATCCCCAGCGGGCACACAACGTTGAAACAGCGTCGATTCAACGTTGACTCAACGGCTTGACGCTGAGTCAACGTTGGATTGACGTTGTTTCAACGTTGTGTGCCTGCTGGATGTGCGTCTTTCAGTCTGGTCTTGGATTTCATACTCATCAAAATATTATTCGAGACACGTCGGTTTGTTTAGGCGAACGGTAAAGGTCCAGGCTAGACTGTGCATGTGCAGTCTAGATTGGAGTTGTCCTGTTCGTATATTGGAAAATGTTGTTTTTCTAGGCATTCCATGTCAATGAGACAGATTCTTACGTAGCTGTAATGGTAATCATTATAAAATATTTTTTTCATGCTTAAAAAATAAGACGATCTTTTGTTTCTCTAGGTAATTAAGCGCAAAGTAGGAATGTGTTTTCTATTCTTTTTATGCTAATCAATAGTTCTTGGAAGTTGTTGTTATGAATACAGAAGAAGGAAGATCTAAATCTGCAAGGACTGAGTACACGTAAATATAGGGATCAAACATGTTTTTTTTTCATGCATTGACATTCGCCAGGTCCCGTGGGAGGTGTTGAAAACCGAGGCTGAAGGCCGCGGTTTTCAACACCTCCCAAGGGACCTGGCGAATGTTAATGCATTGAAAAGCCATGTTTGATCGCTATTATTGCATAAAAACTGAAAACATTTGCTACATTTCGCGTTATTTCTTGCACTATTTTGTTTCGCCTTTTCACCGATGTCTCGCGAACGTAATTTCCACAGATTATGCACGTTCTAGGGCCGGGCAGTACACATCTCGTAACGGCAGCAAATCTGTGGCCCCGGTACGATCATATTGAAAGTTGCGTAGCCGTGCATTAACAGCGCGTGAATTGCCTTGTTAATACACGGCTTTTCCCCGGTTAACGTGCGACACTGCTTTTTATGCAATAAAATGTTTAAGGCATCATCTCCACCACTACTCTATCACCACACGCCTTAGTTGTCTTGTATTGAGCATTCAAAGGCGGTGCTTCGGTCGCACGGGATGAAATGCGTGACTGTGCTTTCGAATCTTTTAGAAATTCGGTTTTTGCTACGCGCTTTACATAAAAGAAGTAAATTTGCAAACTTTTGTTATGAATTCATGCAAAACCATTTGTCGTAAAATATTATGTTCCCCTCCCTATGAACAAAGGCTACTTTGGAAGGAACAAAAATGCTCCCAGCGTATGGATGCAAAGAGGAGGTAACGAAAGGTATATCTCTTGTGAAAAAAGGCGGATAATCTACCAAATATGTCTTGTGCCCTTATAAATGTGTATCTTGTTACTATTTGCAAAATGAGTGTATTTATCGTTCCTATATATACCTCAGTTGCACTAAATGTTCGTTCATCATAACCTCTTAATATTCTTATCTTAAATTTAAACAATTCAGCTGAGTAGCTGACGAAAACAAAGTACCGTTTGAATGACAAACAATGCTTAAAACTGTAGAAGCAGTTTGGTATTGAACATGCTCTTAAAGTATCGTAACATTTTCTACACCGCATTACGAAAACAAACCTTTCAAATGTACCAAACATTGTACCACTAACATTGTAAAATTTTCAGATAAAAATTTCTGATATCTTTCATATTTCTGCTCAAAATATAGATTGTGGGTACTCGTTAGAACCGCCTCGGCGAGGCGGTTCTAACGAGTACCCACAATCTATGTTTTAAGCAGAAATATGAAAAATATCAGAATTTTTATCTGAAAACTTTTAGTTTTTTTGGTGGTGAAATTTTCAATATATTTGAATAGGCGTGTTTTCGTAATGTCTGCGGTCAGGCTCATCGTGGTCCTGTTTGTGGGTTTCATGTGGTCTGGCTTGAGATCGCCACTTAGCCCTTTGTTGTGTTTCATCACAGGGTTGTTGATTACTTGTATTTCACTGTGATGCTTCACAGATGGGGGTAGAGGGCCCTATGCGGACCGATCATACTTTTTTCGTTATTCGGAGCTGCATCAAAATAATACTTTATATGTGGCCTTCAGAAGTCAAAAACAGCAAGATGACATGATAGTAATGTTTATTACAAATGTCTTGTTAAATAAATATTAGGACTGTGGAAGCATAGTACAGTTTGTATATGCATTTATCGGCCTTAGTAACACGAATAAGTAATAATTATAAATCTCTAAAATTTGTGTTTTCCGTCGCATATTCGTGTCTATCTGTAAAGAGTTTTGCCAAATTAATAGTCATTGTTTGTTTGTGACATATATTGTATCCAAGAATTATGCCAAGTTCCAATCCATGAAGACGCCATAGGTTTCATATACTCGATTGTTAACCAGGACCCAGTTGTGCAAAATTAACGATGTCGTTAGTTAACGTATCGTTAAAACTTTGATCGTTAAATATGGCATATACGCTAATATTTTTGCTGAAAAAAAATGTGGGTAGCTTTTGCATTTGCTACCCACATTTGTTTTCAGCAAAAATACCTGTGAATTAGATATTATGCTTACTAGAACAGTTGACATTTTTACCACTAACGAGCTCGTTAAGCTACTGGCTCTTTGAACAACTGGGTCCAGAGTGAGGTTTTACGCGAGTAAAATTAATTTGAGTCCTCAGTAGTCTTCCTACTGAGCCTTGCAAGGTAGTTCCTCTGTTGTAGTTCTTCCTTGTTTGTGTGTCGGTGGCATTTGTTTTGTCATTATTTGTTCTATATAGCTCCTTTTTTTGATGCCTCATGAAGACCGTGCTTCTTGTTTGTGGCATTTTCTGGACATATTCCATTATATGTTCTTGTATAAAAACCTATGAACATAGCTGTTTGAAGCTATCCTTGAATGGACCAGAAGCCGTGTTCAAACAACAAAATCCATGTTCAAATCATGAAATTCACGTGCTGTTTGAACATGGACTTTGAACTTTTGATATCACAAGATTGGCCTTACATTGTTTACTTTACGATGAACGACGTAACGTTATCGCCCTGAACGTAGCATTTCAAAATTTTATGATGACGGCAGAGGGTCATTGCGCAACTGGCGTCATTGTATACAACATTCTGAACTAGCCGCCATGTTGGTTTGCTATCGCATTTTAAGAGTTTATATGGAGCTTTGGGGCATTTTTGTCACAATTTGCTGTTGGAATCGTAAATTATGCAAGAACAACGATCATCCGTAGTTATTTTATTGCAATAACATTTGCCGGGTCCTTCGGAAGATATTTGAACACTCGGCCTAGCGGCATCGTGTTCAAACAGCTTCCTCGGGACCCGGCAAATGTTAATGCATGAAAAACCATGGGTGATCCCTATATTATGAAATATTTTACTGTAAAATACTTGCTATTGTGCCTATGTAGTTATTGTATAGGAATTTCGTTGCCTGATCGTAACATTTTCTACATCGTAAATCAAATATACTGTGAACCCTCATTACAACGACAGTATTTGTTTCCAAAGACGTTGCCATTAAAATGAATTTGCAGTTGTAATCAATACTTAATGAGCAGACTGATATGTAAGAAATGTCTCGTTTTATTCTGATTTTCTCAAAGAACATGCTGCGGCAATTCTAACAAATATCCAAAACATATGTTTCTTTGAAGTATTAAATATTATATTCTTGCATAATTTGTGACAAACTGTTACCGCTAAAGCGAAGGTTTCGTGACAACCAAATTGTTATTATATCGAATATTGTCGTTGTATCGAGTGTCGGTATAAAGAGGGTTGTCTGTAGTGTTTTACGATGTTTTGCATCTAACTGTACAATTCTGACACTTCTTGGTTATTTTGTGTAAACAGATAGGTTTGCTTAAGACACGTTGTGCAACGAAGATAGCATGCAATAACTATATCGAATTAGAGGCTGGACTGTGAACTACAGAGTAGGATTACAGCCTTTTGTCTTTTCTCCGATTTTCCCGCAATTCAGTCGGTTAAGAACTAGTTTGACAGATTTTGGTTAGCTTAATGCAACTTAATCAATACAACAATCAGATGTGATCGGTGTAACAGCCAGCTCTCGGGAGAAATCTCTGTCAGCCTATTAAATGGTACACTGATATCGTGCGACAGTAGATTAGCTGTGCCAAGCGAAAAGACATCTTCGACCGTGCTCAAAATGATAAAATTCCAAGTCGCTCTGCCCGTTTCTTCTGTCTTATCTCTGTCCATTCAGTTTGACAATGCTTTCTTCCATATCAGGGAAGTTCTTCAATCATATAAGCAGGGAGCAAGTGTCCTGATCGGACTGCGCAGATCAGTAAGCTGTTTTACTATTTTTGTTGTGCAAATGTAGTTAAGAACCGTTTCAGTGTCTCATGGGCCGAAGCAAACCAACGTGCTTGGAATACCACAGGCAGTGTACTCAGCCGTATATTGAGCCAAGTCATTAAGAAAGAGTCCTCTATACATACCTATTAATTGTCAAGTTTCTTACAACCTGATCCGAAAAGCCGGATCAGGCCAGAGTCTTAATTTTTCCAGATGCATATCACGTACTCTTAAACGAGACTTGTTTATATTGACGTCATCAAGTACAATCGACATGTGTGTAACGTTCCCACAGTAACAGGTATATACTGTAGCAATGAAATATTTTTCTCAAATGTAATTTACATTGCATCTAATTTTCGCATATATAATAAGGTTGTTTATGACTTTACTTACTCATACAAATTGACGTATTCCTGAGAGAATTTTAAAGATCTTCAAAGCCCAGCAACTGTCTAAATTCTCAACCTATTTTCATAGAATTTTCGCCAAACTGCCTAGCCTAAATAGGCTCTTTATGTTATTATATGATCTTTATTTGATGCACATTTTCCTTTCATATGGGCCGCGGCACAGCATTTCATACAAGATTGCAAGTGCGCCCAGGGAAGACGCAGAGTAGCCTAAACATCCGCGCAGTCTAATCAGAGTCTTCTTCAAGGATCAACGAAGAATCTTACATGGTGTACATTTAATCATGCAGTCTTATAGGATGTGCTGTGCCCCGGCTCATAAAGAAGTAACATCACGAAAACATACCTATATAATTTTGACCCCCTTCAACCCCACTTTTATTAGTTAAACTGGGGTTTACAGGTGTATACATTATTTTTCTTATTTTTGCTCAAAAACATAGATTGTGGGTACTCGTTAGAACCGCCTCGCTGAAAATTTTCAGTTTTTGGAGGTGAAATTTTCTATATATTTTAATAGGCGTGTTTTCGTAATGAACACCAATGGCTCGTTTACCATGGCTTATTCGAACAGTTTTTTAGTCCCTATGAAATGCTTCCAATAATAATAAGAACAAATATTTAGGGAAATTTTCTAATTTTATCACGGAATTGTATGTTGTGTATACTCATTAGAATCGCCTCATTGAGGTGATTCTAATGAGTACACTTCCGCTTATTGTGTAGATGATCGAAAAGACATTCCTATATTATTCTCATTTGTCACCTGGCGCTATATTTTACCCTCAGTGGCTCGAACTACCCATATCTCGAACAAATTTTCATGGTGTCAAAGAAGTTTGAGCCATTGAAGTTCGACTATATTTATACACGAAGAAGGCAATAGTCATTCCCAACGTGAAGTCAAGCACAATGTGTTTTTACTCAACTGTCAGTTCAGTTTTCAGATTTTTAACGCTGCCAGGCAACTGAGTCACATAGAGGCAGCGCCACTCAACTGTCATGGCAAGCAAGCCTATATATTGGCTCGGAATTTTCACTTCCGGTTTGCTTTGATGCGAACACGCTCCGCCAAACGGGAACCAAATTAAGATGTAACAAGAAAACATTGATGCAAAGCATCAATACGCCGGGAAACTAATCTATCATGCATTGCTTAGCTCCCTATAGATCGTAGTATAGAGAAAAAATGTTATAATTTATGAAAGGTTGTAATTATATAAATTATCGCAATACTCAACTATAAAAACATTATAGACGTTATCAGACCTTTGTAAAAAGAATCAACTATGATCGTCTGTTTTCTAGCCCGCATACATAATTACATGTCGCCATCCATAACCTAGGCCGAACATACTCTATCCGAAATCATCTATATGGGGGAATGGTAGTGGGGGCGATACTCTAATTTTGACTGCTACACAGACTGGTGCCTAGCATTTAGTATTAGAAAGATCTGCGAAATAAAATGTTTCAAAACGTAGCTGTTCTAAATAACCATTCATTTGAGTCTAAAAAGAGCAATTCATCAAATTAATGGCATCTACAGACGATACTATTTTGAAATCCATTGTATTATTTGTAAGGGGATGTAATATATCATAGCATGTCATCAAGGCTATATATATATATATGTATGTGTATGTACATTTTTTTCTCTTTTTTCAATCAAATGATGATAAAATTACTTTCATATCATTGTATAATGTATTATGTCATGTTTGTATTTGCTTGCCTTTAACCCTTATAATGCATTGTTGTGCAGTAAATAAAATACTATTCTACTCTATTCTGTTCTATGTAGCAGTGTTTCGTTCTTTTCTCCACTCACAACGTTTGCTTTCGGCCCAAATCTTTGCATGGTTGAATATCAAATTAAACTGTATTATTAATCCAGCTTATAATCCGTTCGATTTGAGAATGCATATTTCCAATCGCAAACAAAGAAAATATCTTTTGTTTCTTCTTCGTAGTGCGACGAAAAAAGCGAAATGAATAAATTCAAACGTGTACGAATATTGACAGCAACAAGCTCATTTCAGGTCGAATGGTCGAATTGGGGCTCCTACGGGAAAACTGCTCATTTCTCTTTTAAATGAGCAAAACCCACATTGCTACATTCATTCTACACAGTACTTCCCATTTTTCATTTCACTATGTTACCAATAGCACAGTTCTCTGCTGCAAAAGTGTGACTTTGAATAATAGTAATAATAATAATAATAAAAAATGGGGGGTGAATAGTTATATATAACCCCACAAAGAACCCCATAAAACTGGAAGAAAACCGATGTTCTCCCAATTTTACAAAAACAACCTCAAATAGATACGCCGGGCTCCAACCCGGCGTAAATGACCAGTTATGCGCCAAATAAATCAGCGCCATAAGGTACACTATTCTACCGCCTGTTGATTGTTCGCTGTTTTAGAGTTACCGTCCACCTAGATGCTTTAAAGCTATTTGATGGAAAATTTGATATGCATTTGCATGTAGGTTTTTGTACGTATAACTTAAGCTTGTTAGTATATAACAGCCATCTATGTTACGGAAAAGAAGGATAATTTAACAGTTATTATTTTAATGGAATCGCGCCAGTCTCTTAATATTGCTATGGATTTTTACATATGGGAGCGTGTTCGATTAGCTCACTAAGGACTTTTAATATTTGCCGGGATTGTGGGTTTGTGACGATCCCGGCAAATATAAAAAAAAATCTTATTACAAACTGTGTTATAAACAGATTAATGTCTATTTTTTTTTCATTTCAATCAAGAAATTTCATAAAGCTTAATAAAAGCAAACACTAACTCTTTCGGTGCCAAATTTCAGACGACATTGTCGTCTGCTTTTCTTTTTTAACAAACTGTCGCTTGAAAAGAGTTTATATGTAAAATTGAAAGACTGAATGTCAGACAGCGTAGATCCAGATGAGACGGCTCATATGAGCCGTCTTATCTGGATCTATGCTGTTTGCAAAAGCCTATTATTATCGCCTGTGGCAGTGAAAGTTAAAGAATCACATTGTTGTTCGATTTTGGGTCCACACAGATTGCTAAGAATTGTTTGTCCGAATATATAAGTAAATATGGTACTTGTCCTATTTTTACTACCTGTTGATGTGTTTAACCCATTGTAGACTGAATGGACTCTCCCACACTATATATTGGAAGAGTCCAATTTCAATTTTAGATACGTCTGGCTATGAGATTTATATATTTCTAGAGAATAATGGTTAAACTGTTTGCAAACAGTGGAGACCCTGATCAGATGCAGTGTTCTGTGGCGTCTGATCTGGGTCTGCACTGTTTGCCATTTACCCTTTTACGGGTGTCCCGACTACAATGGGTTAAAATACTGCTGTTTACAATTATGGGTCACCAGGTGGCATCACAAATATTAAACATGCATGTTTAATATTTGTGATGCCACCTGGTGACATTTAATCCCTGATCAGACCATGCGTTCTGTGACGTCTTATCAGGATCTACACCGTTTGCTAAGCTTTGTATGTTCAAATATTTACGGTACAGATGCACATATCTGCGGGTCTGCACATTCTAATCAAGAACTTTGGGTGTTCTTCAATATATTTCATTACATCGTTTACTTTGCAAGTGGTTATCGAAGAATCTTAACTGACTAATAGAGGTCTTCCGTGTCCAAAGGTTTTTTTCAAAGGTATAGTTTTCCTTCGGCGCACGCGCAGATCAGTATAACATGTACCTTTCAGAAAGGAAGCTTACAACGTCGCGTCTATCGGATCATGTCTGTCTTACTAATAATGGTACATGAATTGCATAACCTTTACCTCTCTTTGGGCAAATCCACCAGGCGACAAATTGGAGATTGTCTTTTTCTTATTTTTCCACAGAAAATAGTCTTTTACGTTTCATGCAAGTTGTCTCCTAAAGATAAAATGTCAAAGCCTTTTTGTTTTTGTTTTTTGAAAAAAAAAAAAAAAAAAAAAAAAAAAAAATGAGATAAATTTTTCAAAGTGTAGTCCGCTGAATTTTTTACTGTTATCCCTTAGTTATCCCTAAGCTTAATCAGCAAACGACAAATATCTATTTCTGCCTTTTATTTTAGATAGAAACTACGGCTTGACAAATTATTTCAAATTGTCTTTTCTGGTGACAATTTGAATAAAATATCAAGCACTATTTGTATAAAAAGTAAGAAAATTATTTTCAAATGTCGTTTGCTGGTATTTCAACGCAGCAAGCTTAAGGCAAAACTGAATTTCAGGATCGGCAAATAACCAGTCTTTTCAATGATTTTGACGTGATTTATCGGGTCACGAGATAATCACAGTCTTTATTTAAAATTACCGTCGATTCTTCCTCTAAACGTCTTTGAGTGATGGCAGAGTAAGTCACGCTATTCATTGATGAAATCAATACGAAATCAAACCATGAGATTATTCCATGAGAGAGAGAGAGAGAGAGAGAGAGAGAGAGAGAGAGAGAGATTTTGTCACGAATATCCTTTACACCCTTGTGGTGATTCAAAGACAAGACAATAAATTTCTACTACAATATATATTTGTAGATCAAGTAAGTGGACCTTCTACGAATCTTAAGCATTCAGACAATTCCTGTTCCAGGCTAACAGTAATTTTACAAGTCCATGTAATGCTTACCTCTATGTTCCCTACAATATATTGTAAAACAGGGTTATCATTACGTAAACACGCCTATTCAAATATATAGAAAATTTCACCGCTAAAAACTGAAAATTTTCAGATAAAAAACTCTGATATTTTTCGTATTTCTGCTCTAAACATAGATTGTGGGTACTCGTTAGAACCGCCTCGGCGAGGCGGTTCTAACGAGTACCACAATGTACGTTTTGAACAGAAATAAGAAAAATAATGTATACCCCTGTAAACCCCAGTTTTACTATATAAAAGTGGGGTTTAAGGGGGTCAAAATTATATAGGCGTGTTTTCGTGATGTACTTGGCGGGTTTTCGGAATTTTGCAGCTTTTTTTTTTAAACCAGGTTTTCAAATGTTTTTTATTCTATTTCGAGCAATCGTTTTACTATATAACGATTTCTTAATGTACTTAGTAACTAACGTTTTGCCTTTTATGCCCACGAAAGCTGATCTGAGCCTTTTTCGACTGCATGTGCCCTCGAAGGCTGGTCTAGACGTTTTTGTCTGCATATGTCCTCGAAAACACATGACAGGACTCACGTCCATTCTGTTGTGTATTAAACGTTATCGGTTGAACTCCAGTAATTGTTTCTGAAATTCAATAATCATTGAGGCATTTTCTACGCAACAAAGACATTAAAAAGCGATGTTGTTCATCCGTTATTTTGCATTGACATTCGTTTTCGCCAAGTATGCGAGAATTCTTAAAGACATAAAGTTCATCGATTTTTACGTGTTCTGGGTTACACTGGACGTACGTTATTAGGAGGCTTTTTTTTTCAGAATTTTTGAGGTTTTTAAATCAGTTTGTTAATTTGATTTTCCTTTTGTCATTTTTTTACCGTGTAGTCCGGTCTTCTACAACAAACAGGTGATTACAGTAGCTTGGTGCCATAACAGGGATTTTTGCAAGCATCGAATGCCAAGATCAGACGGCAGAGAACACTACACCCGATCAGTGCCTACACTGTTTATTGCAGCCAAAAACTGAAAAAATAAACTATACTGAAAGGAAAAAGAAACGCAGGGAAATTTTATTCCTAAATTTCATTCAAGTTTGAAAAAGTTTGTTAAATATTTTACTATGATTACAAAACGGTACATGTATGGAACAAAAGTTCCAAATTTCATTGGTTTGTGATCAACAAGTCTCGAGTTATTGAAGTTCATTGGTAGCTACCCCCCGAATCTTGAAATCAAAATCAAACTGAAAATCAATATCGGGTGTGCCCCACTCTTGCTGCCGTTGCTGCCCTAATTCTCCTTTGGATAGAGTTAATCAAAGCATTGACAGTTCGCATCGGGATGTTATTCCATTCATCGATCAACGCATTCCTTAGTTGTGCGAGAGTTGCGGGGGGATTTCGGCGCTTCCTAACCCTTCTGTCCAGCTCATCCCACATGTGCTCTATTGGGGTCAAATCTGGACTGTACGGTGGCCATGCTAGTGGTGCGATGTTATTGTTTGCCAGGAAATCCTGACAAACTCGGGCAACATGTGGTCGGGCATTGTCCTGCTGCAGAATCAGATTACGTTGTTGCACAAGCGGGACTGCAACAGGACGCAAGATCTGATCCCTATACCTTACTGCGGTCATATTGCCCGCAACAATAATCAACTGTGATTTTATCCCGTGAGCAATGCCTCCCCAGACCATAACGGAGCCACCCCAAACCGATCCCGTTCGACAACACAAGCGTCGGCAAAGCGTTCTCCGCGACGTCGGTACACACGACGTCGACCATCTGCGCGATAGAGTGTGAACCTAGACTCGTCCGTAAAAAGAACTCGTCTCCACTGCCTCATCGGAAATAGCCTGGGCGCAATGCGCCGTCAACCACGCCATACGACGCAACCTACGTGCCTGGGTCAGAGGCAGACCAACGTATGGACGACGAGCTCGAAGACCAATCTCACGCAATCGACTTCCAACAGTCTTCGGAGAAATTTGTCGATTATGCGTACCTACTGTATTAAGGGCAGTTTCGGTAGCAGTGAGATGACGATTCCGCAAAAATGCCAGACGGATTGTCCTGTCTTGACGTCGCGACGTCACGCGTGGACGCCCAGACCGCGGTCGGTCTGCTAAATGCCCTGTCTCCTTTAAACGTCTAACAAGACGTTCAATTGTTGAGAGGTTAACCTCAAAACGATTGGCAACTTGCTGTTGCCTCTGACCCTGCATCAGCAACGCAATTGCCCTACCCCTCTGAACATCAGTCAATCGTACCATGATTGAAAAAAAAGTTCAAAGTAGCGTAAAAATGGAAAGAAAAATCGGTGAAAGAATCGAAGAGCGTTGTGTATCGTTGAAGTGTACCAAATGGTGTGAGGAAATCGTGTGCTGAAGGTTTAAACATGCTTGTTTTGCACGAAATTTTGGCTTTCCGTATTGTCCGTGCAATGCACTGTGTAGTGCACGGTTGAATGATTTCACACACTGGGTAGATAGCACATCGACCAAAGAGTCGTATACCCGCGGTTCACATTCACAGGACAATCTGTAAAGTGTATGGCTATAGTAAACACCGTAAAAAATGGTTAAAATAAGAAGGAAAAAACTCTACCCTGCGTTTCTTTTTCCTTTCAGTATATAATCATCCCTTGAATCATACATGAACCTGCCCAGTCTCTAAGTTAGAAAATTCTATTGTGGGCTATATAGCTTTAAAGTCAAGATCGACGATGGATGATTGTTGATGTCTTATTTTGTCACACCCACGACAAATGCATATACAACCGACTGCGTATACTA